>OU343221.1:218219619-218277752 GCA_910596185.1 Chrysanthemum makinoi | reverse complement strand
TTCGGTTGATGACAGCGATGTACAATCCTGCTTCTTCGATTGCCAGGACACCATTTTATCACCAAGAAATTGTAGTGCTCCTGAAGTACTTTTTCGTGAATCTAAACATCCTGCGTGATCAGCATCTGAAAAAGCGATTTGTTCAAAACCAGAATCCTTCGGATACCAGATCCCCAAGTTAATGGTTCCCTTGATGTATCGGAGGATTCTTTTAGCCTCAGAGAGGTGGGTTTCAGTTGGTCTCGACTGATAACGGGAGCAGAGATAAACGACAAAGACAATATAAGGTCTGCTAGCTGTTAGATACATGAGAGACCCAATAATACTTCGGTATTTTGTAGGGTCAACTAATTTCCCATGTAAATCAGCGTCTAGCTTCTTGGTATGAGTCATTGGTATGGCATAAGTGTCACAGGTTTTCATTCCAAATTTGTTTAACAATTCAAGGGCATATTTGGACTGATTCAAGAAAATACCAAGGGGTGATTGATGAACTTGCAGTCCTAGAAAGAACGTAAGTTCACCCATCATGGACATTTCAAAAAATTTCTTCATTAGTTTTTCAAAAGCGATTGAGTACTTTTTATGGGTTGACCCAAAAATGATGTCATCCACGTAAATTTGAACAATTAAGATATGTGCCCCGTGATATTGTATGAAAAGAGTAGGGTTGACCGAACCTTTGGTGAAATTATTAGCAATGAGGAAAGATGATAGCTTATCGTACCATGCCCGAGGAGCTTGTTTGAGACCATACAGAGCTTTGTTCAGTTTGTAGACATGGTTTGGGTACTCGGGATCAACGAATCCTTCGGTTGGTGACATAAACCGTTTCTTTCAGTTGTCCATTTAGAAACGCAGTTTTGACATCCATCTGAAAGACCGTCATATTCATATGAGCCGCGAACGCGAGAAATATCCGAACAGCCTCAAGACGAGCAACCGGAGCAAATGATTCTTCAAAGTCAATACCCTCTTCCTGTCGATAACCCTTAGCCACCAGACGTGACTTGTTTCTAATTGCGTTCCCTTCAGCATCCAATTTGTTCTTCCAAATCCATTTGAGACCAATGACGTAGACCCCTGTTGGTCTTTCAACCAGTTCCCATACTTCAAGACGTTTGAATTGGTTGAGTTCTTCTTGCATGGATTCTGTAACACCCCAACCCGACAAGGGTAGAAGTGTCACATTCTGGTGTCATATCAGAACATACAAATAAAATATTTACAAACGGAAACCTTAAAAAATGAGGCATCAAAACATGTACACAATTTACTAATAAAGAAAATACAATATCCAAAATGAAATAAAATCCTAAAACAAAAGTTCTTCAAACTAAGTCCCAAAGTACTATGGTACTAGGGTTGGTCCACTAAGATACTCTAACTCTCAGCCCATCGAAGCCCATCTCCAAACCTAAAACCTGCCGCAGGAAAAGAAATGCGGCTGAGCTTAAAAATCCCAGTGAACAGATATAACAAAACGAAAGCTAAATAAAATCTGAAATGCAAAAATGAAACAAAGGGAACGGATAACAAAGTCGCAGCGAAATGAGAACAATGAGTCAATGAAGATCCTGCAGAACACAATTATATAGATATCCAAAGCACAGATAACAAGGAGAAGGAAGCAAAGCAAAGCATCGATGACATATAAACAAGCACATACAAACCAGACATACAAGAACTGAAACATAAGCAAGCATAGCAGGCGTTGCATCCACACAACATATATGTCATACAATCAAATCAGGAAATCAGAATATAATTAAGCCAAATGGAAAACTAAACGCAAGCGGAAGCAATTAAATTAGAAAGTGAGCATGGCAATCATATAGGTCAAAACCCTTAGTTGAAAACATAACCAGTATCATAACAGCAGTCAAAACATGGCAGTCACACGTAACAAGTAGGAATACAGTATAAACGATATAATTAAATGAATTAAAGACATAGCAGGGCAACTAAACAAGTTAACAATCCAGACGTCATAAGTTGAACCATTTACCCAATCAATCCGTAGCATAGACCGAAATGTAAGCATGGCAGGTCAACAATAAGCAGATAAGGATACAACGGGTAGTCATAGTCCACGAGATTAACTGAATGAAGTACACATAATAAACAGACAAAACTATCGATTACACACTAGCATGGTCACCAAACAATTCAGAGGGTCACATATCAGTGAGTTCACATATCATCAGATGACAACAGGTAAATTAGATAACCGTATAAGAATCATATCATAGCAGGGTAATCAGTAGTCACATAAGTCATGAAATAGCATAATCAAATTCATAAACACATAATAACCAGGTACGTGAATGAAATGATAGTCTGAAGCAACAGAATGAGAGTGTAACAGATCAAAGCAATAGAATATATATATATATATCTCTTGGTAGTATGGTGAGTCATATAAGAGTACTGAGTAATGAACATATAATACAGAGTATGGTGTATTGGAAAATACAGGGGTACAATATAGGTATATCAAAAGTGTAAGGGTTGTCAGAAATCTACCACGAGCCCGGAAACATATCATATCGTATCATATCATATCATAAGTAGCCATTGTATTCGGAGGGGTGACCTCGGAATACCAAACCAATAGGAGGGGAGACCTCCGTACTCAATGGAGTAGCTAGCTCCCAGACTGTGAAGACGCGTATTGCACACCGACATCATTCCCGAACAAATCATATCATATCAGATAACAGAACAGATCTAGGATGCATCCATACGCCCCTACCTCACCTATACAAAATATGATCCACCACCAAGGGACGTGGCAGAACATCACTCTACTGCCCTAGAGTCATGCCAGAGGTGCATCACTGACACGGCCATGTTACCTTCATGGCTAGGGAAACATATTTGGCTCGGGTATCAAACTTAAGGGTCAAAGCATAATCATATCATAAAGACTCATATCAAAGTTCATATCAAAGTTCCATAACATAAGTTCATAATCAAAAGTTCATATCAATGGCTCATAATCAAAAAGGTTCGTAATCATAAGGTTCATAATCAAAAAGGTTCATAATCAAAGTTCATAACAAAAGGGTGCATAGCAGAGTCATAGGGAAACCCTAAATAGAAGGCTCAGAGCAAAGTATAAGAGTTCAAAGCTAATATCGAAAGATGTAAACGAATCATGAGAAACCTTAAGAGAAAAGGTCAGAATATATGTACCTTAACGCCAATGAAAGGAAAGCAAACGAATGAATGAATACGAATACACAACGTCACGACTTCTTCAATGAATCTACACGGATAACGGTTCGTATATTACTTATTAGCTCATTAAGTCATAACGGATTTATTGCTTGTATGAATCGTTTTAATATTTTTTTTATTAAGCGTATTCTCATTTTTAGGAATGGACCGAATTAAGATACTTTAGTATAATAATCATTAATTAGCCAAACTTAGGGGTTTCAAATGATAAATGGTAAACTTAAAGGTTTTATATGATAAATATCCCATTTAAAGGCTTTATATGACAATTTATAAGGTTCAGGGTTCCATGTGACATTTACCAAAGATTAAGGTTCGAATTGTAATAACTTAAATATATAAAATATACAGATTTATGCTTCATGTTTAATTTCCATGCACAAGTTCGATCAATATTCAAGCTCGCTCGCGGTCAATATGACTAACATTTACGACCAAGAAATCACGTAATATGATTAACCCCCGACTCAACTATCCCGACACGCTTTTAGAACACAAAAAGACTCAATCGTTGGTCTCGCGATCACCCTCAAACTCACCCCGCTAGACATGTACCTTACATATGCTATATTACATTAGACCATTTACATTAACCTCTTTACTGATTTGACCTATATGTTAACGTTTCACTATATTGGTTTAACCCAACGCTTATCCCTTTGTAAAATTATTTTCATAAGCATGCATGCATGCTAATCTCATTCAAAACCAAACTAAAATACTCCATCACCTTGTCGAGACTCATAAACCTGTTACCACTCATTAGAAAACACATTTGACCCATACGTACCAACATACAATTTACCCCACTTATATTTCCATGAAACAACTTCAATACGTGAAGATTACAACCCAAATACATTTGTGACTAAACCATATAGGACCCACCAAGTTCTTACTCCATTCGACCCACACTTAATCCCGCGACCAGTTTCGAAGTCACATAAAAAGACCTTGCGTACGCCATATCCAAATTTATAACACTCGACTGTGTTTAAGATCATAACTCACACGACCACAAAAAAAATACTACACACACATGTTCATATCATGTATAGGCTTAACATTAGGCATAGTATTATAGACCAACTCATGACCAGCTATTATACGCATACCCATCACCATGACTATTTTAGTAAAACGTGATGCTACATATATATATTTGGATCTCAGTAGACACTTGAACACACCAAAAAATCATATCATGACAATCATGTTCATATAAGTTTCACAACAGATTCAATAGAATATATTCATATAAAGTCACATGGTTATTTTAATTGATTACCATAGGTTACTTATCAGGTTTCATACGTATATACGTAATTATATATATGGGTTTGCATGCATTCTTTCTATAATCTCATGACAAAATTAAAGAAGTCAAAGAGGAAGAAAAAAAAATTAAAAGAGTTGAGAGGATACCCTTGGCGTACGAGTGAAAAGACGACAAAGAACCCAACGAATCGAAACTCGCGATCACGACCCTTCTTCTACTGCTTTGGTCGAATGGAGGAGGAAGAAGCCAAGAAATTTTCCGTCACTTTTAATATTAGGGTTTAGGTATGTGTTTTTTTTAAGCAAATATGGAGCGGAAGGTTTTTATAACATAAATCAAGGGATATATGATATTCGTTTTTTTAGACGGGTCAAGGGAGAGCAAAAAGGACCAAGCCCAAGTCCAAGTTAAGATGGGTCAAGGTTAAGTTATAAGATCAAATTAAATTTCGGCCCATGTACATTTAGTAGTGTATGGTTTATATTTTAGACGTAAACGTAATTATTTTTAATGACCTCATACATTAAGTTTGTCAATCATTTATAAGTGAGATTAAATTTACATTTAATAAGCATGACGTATTTTATGTATTTTATAAATTTTAAATTAGAGGGGCAAAATAGTCTTTTTACGCGTTTTAGATTTTTAGGGTCTTACAACTCTTCCCCTCTAAAAGAAAAATTTTGGTCCTCGAAAATTGAAGTCGCAGAGGTACACAGAGACCTACCAATTAAAAGCATTCGTAGTAATCTATAGTTTCGCACAGGTCATAACGATATCAGGTTCAAAGCGTACAAAACTTATACGTAACAGATGTCGATGAGAATCTCGCAAAGAGGTACATAATTCTAAACGAACATGGGTGCCAAATAATATATATAAGTCCTAGTCCATTCACGTACCAATCCCAGGCATTTCCCTCAATAAGTTCAGATTATATGATCTCGGTATTATCACGTTGATCAGGCGTCATAATACTTGCATCACATAACAAGCTCTTATTGTCATCATATTCTATCCCGGGTCATGACAAACCACATAACCATTATCACACAAAACATATCACATACCGATATCAAGTAACATACCAAAGCATACCAGGTTCACATACATACAACATAAACTGCATCAAACAACTTACCATATCACAATGAAAGAAGGCCAACAACTTGCACAAAACGGTTCCTCATGACTCATTACTGACGATCCAAAAGAAAGGCTGAGATATAACCAAATTGCTAAACGATATAACTTCACAATTCAAACCGAGTTCTGAACAAATCAAAGAAAAGCAATACCGATCAAAATCTCTGAACAAAATAACAAACCGCCTCAAAACGCATGACAAACGAATCGGAGTAACATAAGTCGCGCCAAAATCATATGAAGTAGATGAACCTTCTCAGCCACCGGTTGAATCTTGGCTCAGTCTTTTGCGTCTTTGGTTGATCCGTCCAGCTTCCTCCAGCAGCATCCTGATGTCTCCAGCAGCACGGCAGTCGGGTGTGGCTTCTGCTTCACGAACCTCTCTAGCCCAGGGACTGTTGCAGCAACGCAGGGTCAACACCATCATCTTTGGCTCCACGGGTAGTCTCCATCTGACGATCGACAAACGGATGTGTGAAGACAAAATAACAAAATTCGATGCGAAAAGAGGAAGGCCAAATCAGTGAAGACAAACGAATATCAATTTCAAATCTGAACGACAATCAAACGAATCAGAGAAAATCAGAACAGACGGAAGCCTAGTGTCTACCCAAATGCTCACAGGTCAATCCTTAGGTCAACAAGACGAAACCTGGCTCTGATACCATAATTGTAATACCCCAACCCGACAACGGTAGAAGTGTCACATTCTGGTGTCATATCAGAACATACAAATAAAATATTTACAAACGGAAACCTTAAAAAATGAGGAATCAAAACATATACACAATTTAATAATAAAGAAAATACAATATCCAAAATGAAATAAAATCCTAAAACAAAAGTTCTTCAAAATAAGTCCCAAAGTACTATGGTACTAGGGTTGGTCCACTAAGATACTCTAACTCCCAGCCATCGAAGCCCATCTCCAAACCTAAAACCTGCCGTAGGAAAAGAAATGCGGCTGAGCTTAAAAATCCCAGTGAACAGATATAACAAAACGAAAGCTAAATAAAATCTGAAATGCAAAATGAAACAAAGGGAACGGATAACAAAGTCGCAGCGAAATGAGAACAATGAGTCAATGAAGATCCTGTAGAACACAATTATATAGATATCCAAAGCACAGATAACAAGGAGAACGAAGCAAAGCAAAGCATCGATGACATATAAACAAGCACATACAAACCAGACATACAAGAACTGAAACATAAGCAAGCATAGCAGGCGTTGCATCCACACAACATATATGTCATACAATCAAATCAGGAAATCAGAATATAATTAAGCCAAATGGAAAACTAAACGCAAGCGGAAGAAATTAAATTATAAAGTGAGCATGGCAATCATACAGGTCAAAACCCTTAGTTGAAAACATAACCAGTATCATAACAGCAGTCAAAACATGGCAGTCACACGTAACAAGTAGGAATATAGTATAAACGATATAATTAAATGAATTAAAGACATAGCAGGGCAACTAAACAAGTTAACAATCCAGACGTCATAAGTTGAACCATTTTCCCAATCAATCCGTAGCATAGACCGAAATGTAAGCATGGCAGGTCAAAAATAAGCAGATAAGGATACAACGGGTAGTCATAGTCCACGAGATTAACTGAATGAAGTACACATAATAAACAGACAAAACTATCGATTACACACTAGCATGGTCACCAGACAATTCAGAGGGTCACATATCAGTGAGTTCACATATCATCAGATGACAATAGGTAAATTAGATAACCGTATAAGAATCATATCGTAGCAGGGTAATCAGTAGTCACATAAGTCATGAAATAGCATAATCAAATTCATAAACACATAATAACCAGGTACGTGAATGAAATGATAGTCTGAAGCAACAGAATGAGAGTGTAACAGATCAAAGCAATAGAATATATATATATATCTCTTGGTAGTATGGTGAGTCATATAAGAGTACTGAGTAATGAACATATAATACAGAGTATGGTGTATTGGAAAATACAGGGGTACAATATAGGTATATCAAAAGTGTAAGGGTTGTCAGAAATCTACCACGAGCCCGGAAACATATCATATCGTATCATATCATATCATAAGTAGCCATTGTATTCGGAGGGGTGACCTCGGAATACCAAACCAATAGGAGGGGAGACCTCCGTAACCAATGGAGTAGCTAGCTCCCAGACTGTGAAGACGCGTATTGCACACGACATCATTCACCAGACAAATCATATCATATCAGATAACAGAACAGATCTAGGATGCATCCATACGCCCCTACCTCACCTATACAAAATATGATCCACCACCAAGGGACGTGGCAGAACATCACTCTACTGCCCTAGAGTCATGCCAGAGGTGCATCACTGACACGGCCATGTTACCTTCATGGCTAGGGAAACATATTTGGCTCGGGTATCAAATTGAAGGGTCAAAGCATAATCATATCATAAGGACTCATATCAAAGTTCATATCAAAGTTCCATAACATAAGTTCATAATCAAAAGTTCATATCAATGGCTCATAATCAGAAAGGTTCGTAGTCATAAGGTTCAAAATCAGAAGGTTCATAATCAAAAAGGTTCATAATCGAGTTCATAACAAAGGGTGCATAGCAGAGTCATAGGGAAGCCCTAAATAGAAGGCTCAGAGCAAAGTATAACAGTTCAAAGCTAATATCGAAAGATGTAAACAAATCTTGAGAAACCTTAAGAGAAAAGGTCAGAATATTTGTACCTTAACGCCAATGAAAGGAAAGCAAACGAATGAATGAATATGAATACACAACGTCACGCCTTCTTCAATGAATCTACACGGATTACGGTTCGTATATTACTTATTAGCTCATTAAGTCATAACGGATTTATTGCTTATATGAATCGTTTTAATATTTTTTTTATTAAGCGTATTCTCATTTTTAGGAATGGACCGAATTAAGATACTTTAGTATAATAATCATTAATTAGCCAAACTTAGGGGTTTCAAATGATAAATGGTAAACTTAAAGGTTTTATATGATAAATATCCCATTTAAGGTTCAGGGTTCCATGTGACATTTACCAAAGAAATCACGTAATATGATTAACCCCCGACTCAACTATCCCGACACGCTTTCAGAACACAAAAAGACTCAACCGTTGGTCCCGCGATCACCCTGAAACTCACCCCGCTAGACATGTACCTTACATATGCTATATTACATTAGACCATTTACATTAACCTCTTTACTGATTTGACCCATATGTTAACGTTTCACTATATTGGTTTAACCCAACGCTTATCCCTTTGTAAAATTATTTTCATAAGCATGCATGCATGCTAATCTCATTCAAAACCAAACTAAAATACTCCATCACCTTGTCGAGACCCATAAACCTGTTACCACTCATTAGAAAACACATTTGACCCATACGTACCAACATACAATTTACCCCACTTATATTTCCATGAAACAACTTCAATACGTGAAGATTACAACCCAAATACATTTGTGACTAAACCATATAGGACCCACCAAGTTCTTACTCCATTCGACCCACACTTAATCCCACGACCAGTTTCGAACTCACATAAAAAGACCTTGCGTAACGCCATAATATCCAAATTTATAACACTCGACTGTGTTTAAGATCATAACTCACACGACCACAAAAAAAATACTACGCACACATGTTCATATCAAGTATAGGCTTAACATTAGGCATAGTATTATAGACCAACTCATGACTAGCTATTATAGGCATACCCATCACCATGACTATTTTAATAAAACGTGATGCTACATATATATATTTGGATCTCAGTAGACACTTGAACACACCCAAAAATCATATCATGACAATCATGTTCATATAAGTTTCTAGCGGATTCAATAGAATATATTCATATAAAGTCACATGGTTATTTTAATTGATTACCATAGGTTACTTATCAGGTTTCATATGTATATACGTAATTATATATATGGGTTTGCATGCATTCTTTCTATAATCTCATGACAGAATTAAAGAAGTCAAGGAGGAAGAAAAAAAAATTAAAAGAGTTGAGAGGATACCCTTGGCGTCTGAGTGAAAAGGCGACAAAGAACCCAGCGAATGAAACTTCGCGATCACGACCCTTCTTCTACTGCTTTGGTCGAATGGAGGAGGAAGAAGCCAAGAAATTTTCCGTCACTTTTAATATTAGGGTTTAGGTATGTGTTTTTTTTAAGCAAATATGGAGCGGAAGGTTTTTATAACATAAATCAAGGGATATATGATATTAGTTTTTTTAGGCGGGTCAAAGAGCAAAAAGGGCCAAGCCCAAGTCCAAGTTAAGATGGGTCAAGGTTAAGTTATAAGATCAAATTAAATTTCGGCCCATGTACATTTAGTAGCGTATGGTTTATATTTTAGGCGTAAGCGTAATTATTTTAATGACCTCATACATTAAGTTTGTCAATCATTTATAAGTGAGATTAAATTAACATTTAATAAGCATGGCGTATTTTATGTATTTTATAAATTTTAAATTAGAGGGCAAAATAGTCTTTTTACGCGTTTTAGATTTTTAGGGTCTTGCATGGATTCAATCCAGTTATCTTTTGTCATTGCATCCTTAATGTTATTGGGTTCAGTTTGGCGGACGGTGAGTGCATAAATGCAATGTTCACCGTCGTGTGAAGACGTTGTCTCGTAAACTGGTTGGTTTGGGTTGCCAATAATATTCTCTAGAGGATGGTCTTTTGTCCAACGATGTGTAGAGGGTTGATGTTGGTATACATTATGCAGATTTCTGAAGGATTCAAATGGCTTGTTAGAATGATTCCGTGACATCAGGTGCAGCAGGCTCATTAGCAAACGGGTTAAAGAACGCATTTGGATCAAAATCTGCAGGTGGGGGTACTTCATTCAGAACATCATCAGCTGGTTCAGCGTCGTTGGATGCAGTTTGTTCAATTGTTGTAGTAGAGTCAACTGGTGGTGCATCTTCAACAGTAGTTGTTGTAGCAGGTGTATCAGGTATAAGAGTATGATCAGGTTGAGCAGCGGAAACATCGGATACACATGGAGCACGTTCATCAATATCGTCACTGAACAACCGGAGCAAATAGTCTTTCCATTTGTTGACGAGTAAGTTGGAGGGCTTTGTATCAGCTGATGATGGGGTTTGGGGGAAGTTTAAGCGGTTGTGACCGGGTTAAGCTGTTATACTCGAAGCCATTATCCGTAAGTTCATCAAAATTAGCATGAATCGTTTCCATAACCTCCTTTGTTCCGACGATTCCAGATCCGGTAACCTTTAGAATTCTCACAATATCCAATAAAGACTCCAATGTCAGCTTTAGCCTTGAGCTTTCCAAAGTCATCACGATCATTATTCGGATAGCAAAGAGATCTAAAGACATGAAAGTGTTTGAGATTCGGTTTACGGTTGTGGAGAAGCTCAAATGGTGTTTTGTTATGGCGTTTTGTAATCATTGAACGGTTCTGAGTGTAGCATGCAGTTGAGACAGCTTCAGCACACAAGTAATCTGGAAGTTTAGCATTAATTAACATTCGTTCTTGGCAGCTTCCACTAACGTATGGTTTAGATCTTTCAACAACTCCGTTTTGTTCTGGTGTGCGGGCAATAGATGTTTGATGCTCAATTCCCACTTTCTCATAATATTCCCGAAGAGTTTGATTCACAAATTCAGTTCCTTTGTCTGTTCGAATTTGTCGGACGGTGTTTCGGAGTTGAATTTGAATTTTTGTGAGAAAGGTGATGATCATCTGTGGAGCTTGGTCTTTACTTCGAAGAAAATAAACCCAAGTCCATCTTGAATAGTCATCAACAATTACCAAGATGTAGCGTTTGCCGTTAATAGTCTGCACGCGCATCAGGCCACACAAATCCATGTGAAGAAGATGAAGCACATGCTGAGAGTTGTGTTCCACCTTTGAAGGAAAATGAGCACGAGTGCTTTTCCCTTGTTCACAAGCTGAGCATAGGTGATCTTTAGAATACCGGAATCTCGGGAGACCTTCAACTAGTTTGTGTCGAGCAAGGTTGGTTATGGTTTGAAAGTTTAAATGTGAGAGACGACGGTGCGATAGCCAAGATTTTGTTGAGGTTAGCCTTTGAAGAGTAAACAAATGGGAGATGAAGCAACCATGTCTTGCATAGAGATGGTGTAAGAGACTTAGAATTGCGAGAGCCGGACATGAGGATCGTTTCCTTGTAGATCACGAATGAAACAAGATTTCTCCCGAAATGCAACCTTCCAGATCTCCATCACAGAATTGACCAACTGAAAAAAGATTGTGACCGAGGCCTTCCACATAATAAACCCTGCTAATTTCGATGTTGCCATTAATGTAATCTCCGTAGCCCATGATAGCTGCGAAGTGATCATTCCCGAACCTGAAAATGCCAATGAACTTTGCAATAAAGTTTGATAACAGTTTAAGGATTCTGTCATGTGTCGGAACATCCGCTATCAACAATCCAAAGGATGATCTGTATCACCTGCATTAGACACAGACGACATAGATGGAATAGAAGTAGATGTGGAACCCGAAGTGTTAGAGGGTTCCAAAGAAGTTATAGTAGAAATACACACATCAATAACTTTAGGCATCCATTTAAATCCTAGTGTATTATGTATCCATTTCTGCCATTTCCAACTAGTATTTAGCTTTAGTTTTAGTGAATGCACTAGGTGGTACAACAATCCTTGGAGGTGATACTGGAACTACAGGGGACAATCAATGTTGTTCCTAGAATCTAAAGAGGGCGGTCTACCAAGCACAGACTTAGAAGTAGTAGTGGGCCTCGAGGTATTCCGGGATTCTTAGGATTCCGTAAACGAGACAAGATAGATTTAGCAACACATTTATCATGACAATCAGAATTCATACTTTTACCGACAATATAACACAAGGTGCATCGGACTGAATATCAAAATTACTTAAAGGTTTCAGCATTCAGTTACGATCACTTTTTCCATTACATTTGCCAGACACAATATTCTAAAGTGGAAGCAACGTGAAGTCTTATTCAAAGTCCTACGGTGTTCTTCTACTTTCAACATTCTTTATTGTGTCTTTTCTTAGGTCGCAACTTCCTATTCTTCCTTGTATTGCTCCTAGGCTGTGAAGTGTGGACATTAGGAAAAGAGGTAATTATTGCTGTTTCAGTAGAGGGAAGCACATTAGTAACTTGTGTTTTGTCAGTAGGTATTCTAGGGACATGATTGCTAAGTGTTACAGGTGCAACTCTCTTAATGATGCTAGGCTGAACTTGTTCATACTTTCCTAACATTTCCCTTAACTTAAAAATAGTGTGCACCCAATTCTTGATTTTCAGAACGAAGATTTCCGAAAAATCATGACTTCTTTAGTGTATGAAAGATAATGATCAAGTTCATTTGATGCTTCATCACGAGTCTGTTTGAGTAAATCAAATATGATACCATATTCCTTTTTAACTTTTTCAAGTTCTTGTTCATATTTTGAGATTTGACACTTAAAAGACACGTTTTGATTATCCAGTTGCTCAAATTTTAGGATTCAGAAGATTTTGCACGCAACTGGGCGTAGTTGATTTTGTTTATGAAAAGAAATTTGTTGATCGTGAATATCTTTTTGACACCAATCAAGACGACGTTTTGCATTGGAAAGTTCATTTTTCAATCGTTCATTTTCAACTTTGAAAGACTCGAGTTGAAGCACAACAGTATTCTCAACAATTTCAACAGTATCAACAGAATCAGCAGAGATATGATCAGATGTATTAGCAAGAGTATGAAATAGCACAACATTATGGATATCAGTACAGATAACATCTTCCAAGAGTCGATCAACATCTTTTTCTCAACAGTTTCTTTTTACGTTTAGTATTTGAAATCGATGTTTCTGTTTTCTCGAAAAGCGACCTTCATGAGACCAAGTTCCTTGTGAAAATCCCTTTCCCAATAGACAATGCACAATTTTTCAAATTTTTGACATTGTGGTAAAAGATTCTTTTTTGTAAAATGTCACGTTGTTCTCGTGCCAATGGCGATTGTAAAATGTTCAACTTTAATTTCAGAATGAAATTCTATCGCACGTTGTCCAAAAGCTTTGATGTCAGATAAGAAAGGTGTCAAATATTTGATCTAACGGCAACTTTTGCGCTTTTGTTTTGAGTTTACTTCACTAAGTGGAAGGTAAAGGACCATTAAGTTTGTGCATACCATTGTGTTGGGGACTAACATTCAGAAGACTGGTGTGACATAGTCCAAAGGTGTGTTTGAAGTATCTTGTTGTGTGACAAAAGTTACGGCTTTTGAATAGTTAAATGGTTTAAACGACATTTTCCTAATTTGGACCGACTCTCGTCATCTGCATCTAATTCCTCCATGCGATTATATTCAACAACAGTCATAATAGAATTCATCAATTTCTATGTTCTGCACGTAAACTTCAGGATTTGGTTTGAATGCTCTGTTTGAAAACTTAGGTTTGTAATCAGCAAGATTCAGACCATATCCATTTGATTTGGTTTAAAGTAAACTTTTGAATGGTTGTGATTGACTCACCATGTTTATAAACAACATTTCAAAACTCTTTGATTTTGTGTTGTAAGTCGACAATTTCTTCAAGATAGTTATCTATTCGTTTCGTGGAATGCTTTTTGTACTCAGAGAACTTTTGTTGACAAGTTAACAACTCAGCCTTGGCTTTTTGAGTTTCCAAAGTAAGAGCGTTAAGTTGTTGTTTATGTTCATGTTTCAGTTGTTCTATTTGAGACAACAAAGCATTCTTCGATGCGGCTAGAGCACGTATCTCTCGTTCTAACGATTTTTCATTTTGGTGAGATTTAGCAAAAGCGACTTCAAAACCTTTTTCCCGTTTTTCTTGAATTTTGAAAATGTTGAGTTGGCGAATTAAGCAATCGTTATCCCTGGTTAAAAGTGCATTTTTCTCTTTTAATTTCGTGCAAATTTCCAAACGAGAATTTTGGTCTTTAATTAAGGTCAAGAGCTCAGTTTCACTATCATACAAAAGCTCATTTTGTTCAACGTAAGTCTCAACATGATCATTATGTAGATCCTCAAATATAACCACGGAGTCAACTTGATTATCAATATTAACCATAAGGTCATTTTGATCATCAAATATAACTACGGGATCTATTTGATAATCATCGGAATGAGATGTGGAAGACTCATGTTGAACACTCTGATCCTTGTCAGATAGAGAAAGTGGCGGAGATAACAGATCATTGATAATAATTGTTTGTTCAGGTACCTGAGACAAGCCGTCAATGTCATACACTGGGCCTGTATCACTCATGTGTAGTGCTTGCATTTGTGCCATCAACATCACTGCTGCATTAGCCTGCAAGTCCTCCATATCATTATCAGAATCTGCATCTGCCATAAAGCTCTGTTCCTTGTTGGTAAGAGTTCCACCAGCTTCATCCTTAAGAGCCAAGAGCAAAGCCTCTTTGAAATAAGCATTGCCTCTTGTCCTCGGTTTAGGACATGCATTAGCCAGATGACCCTTCTCATTACAGTTATAGCATCGAAGACCATTAACCCCATTCTGAGCATTCCCCTGTTCAACCACTTGAGCCCTTTTGTTGCTGCGGAGCACCCATATTATTCCTACCCGTAGCATTGAACCCTTGACCACCTCCCATCTGACGACCATAACCACAATTTTGAACTTCAACGTGTCCATTGTTCACAACAGCCTGATTCCTTGTATTAGATGAGGAACGAATGCGATTGTTGGATTTGTTTGTATAACGGCCAAATGCTTTAGCAATCATAACAAATCCTTGTTGCAGTTCATCGAAGGCATCGGAGTCCTCATCAGCTTCACTGTAAAGAGCTTGAGCAGTGTTATTGTTGTATGGAACCAATTGATTGTGTTGAGGTTGTTGCTGTGACGGATCAGAAGGTTTGATGTTTGCAGTTGTGTGAGGAGTGGGTTGAATAGCTTGTTGAGGAGGAATATTTGTTTGAGCCCACAAAGCAAGTTGTTGATTGTCCGGAAGTGGTGAAACAGTTTGACCACGAAGAATCCTTTCCTTATCAACTTCTTTTCGGTGAGGCTTCATATAGTCGTACAACAATCCGTAGGTAGCATGATGCATATCTTTAGCTTGACGGA
Source organism: Chrysanthemum makinoi (assembly GCA_910596185.1). NCBI lineage: Eukaryota > Viridiplantae > Streptophyta > Magnoliopsida > Asterales > Asteraceae > Chrysanthemum > Chrysanthemum makinoi. Next base: position 218,261,971 of record OU343221.1, on the reverse strand, counting down.
GAAAAATTACATACTTCTCCCATTACGGACCAAGACTACTTAGGAACTTTGTGTTGACAGCAATTCGTGGCATGATGATATTGTGTTTGTCCAAATCATTAATGGTGTCTGAAAAGCGATGATGATAAGATTCTAATGACTCTCCTTGTTCAATCATAAAGTGTTCATAAGCCAAGTAGATTTTGGATTCCATGTCTTCCTGATTGAGTGTTGTGCCTTGTATAAGAAGATGAATCTGTTCCCACATTGCTTTTGCAGTCTTTTGAGCATCAACACTTCGAAGGATTGGGTTGGGTAATCCTAAAAGTATGTATTGCATTGCAAGTTCGTCGGCTTCAAAGTGTAGAAGTTGATCACCCGTAAGTTCTGCAACAGTTGCAATGTTGGTGACATCATCTCTTGGTGGAACAGCATTAGGATCTCCGGGTGTAACGATAGTAGGCATCTGAAATGGACCTTCCATAATGACCTTCTTTAAAAACTTTCCATGTGGCTTCTTTAGATCACAAAACCTAAAGAACCGAATCACCCATTGATCATAATTACCGGGAGTGAGCATTGGAGGTCTATCAAGTGAGCCAGCTTCATGAATTGATTGTTGGCTACTCAAGGCTTCACACATCTTGCCAAACCATGCTGGTTCCTTCATAGTATTCCTGGATGGATGTTGATTGTAGAAGTTTGTGTAAGGTTGTACTTGAAGACTAGGTGGTGGTTGTACCATTTGAGGTTGTGGAATTGCTGCAAGTAGTGGAGTATGTTGTTGATTAAATTGTTGTTGATAAACTGCTTGTTGTTGATTCCATTGTAGATGTTGTGGACTTAGTTGTTGTTGTTGTTGTTGTTGATTATAAGTGTAAGGAAAATAGTTAGAGTATGGTGGTTGTGACATGTTGAAAACTTGTGTTGTTAAATGGATCTTTATAGTCGAATGAACCTTTGTTGATGAAGTATCCTTAGGCGTAGAAATCACAATAGCCAAGTAGCACTTATGCGTAAAAACACCAAAGTTACGCGTAACAGCAAGAGTTACGCGTAAGAAAGGAACAAACACTAAAGTTAAGCGTAAAACAAGAAGTTAGGCGTAGAAAACTTAGGCGTAGGATTACCTTATGCGTAAGACTAAGCTTAGGCGTAAGATAAATATTATGCGTAGGATTTTCTACGCGTAAGCTTTATGCTTATGCGTAATTTTAGGGTTTTGCCCAAATGATCTTTTACACTATCACAGTGCAAAAGATATCCAAAGTCGACGTATTTTCAGGCTTATCCAAGCAAGAAAACACGGAGTAAACCACGAAACAGAAGATCAAACCAAGGAATAGGTTACGCGTAAGTTTAGGGTTTCACTTACGCGTAGGATATAGCCAAAAATGATTTCTTCCAACCGATGTTTCCAAACCAGATTTTAGTGATGAAATAGCTTCAATATCACCAAAATAACACAAAAGTGTGAAATTTGATGATCCAAAGCTCAAAAACAGTTATGCGTAGAACGAAACCCTCGTTCAAAACCAAGTTCAAAAACAAAGATTTACGCGTAAAGTTTGAAACTTTATGCCAAAAACAGTTATTTTAACACCTTAAAACATTGAAAGTACAAGAATCTTGGATTAAAAAGTGAAAAAAATGCGTTTTTAAGCAAACCAAAGTATCAAACCACGAGTCGTATGTTCTACGCGTAGGACCAAAACCCACTTCAAGAACAATAACGATTCACCCAACTATTTGGCGATTGATACCACTGTTAGGTTCCCAAATATGCAACACAAGTAACAATAGAAGAAATAGAGAAGAGATAGAGGCGGATGAACAATAAACCAAACACACACACACGATATACTAAGATGGTTACGCGTAGAGTATGAAGTGAAAGAGTAAATTGAACAACCAACCCTCAAGTGAGGGTTATTACATGGTATTTATAGGAGGGAAGCTAGGGCCACACTCCTAGTTCCCATCCTTTTCCTTATTGGACTAGGCCTAGGCTTATGGGCCTTCTACATAAGCCTAAGGCTAAATACTAACATAAAGGCCATATTAAGCTAACTATTACATTTGAGTCACTAACACTTGAAATAGGTTTAGGAGTGATTCCAACAAGAAGAATATGTGGTACGTGAGATGATATTGTTTATCGACATCTTCTATATGATTTATGATAAAGTGCTTCCGGTTAGTGCTTCATGTACACAATGTAATGATGATTCCAATGAGATAGCAACCATCAGGGGAGAGATATGTGCACATCAAGGTCGCACTACATATTCACATGATCGAGCTTAATCAGTTATTCCAGAGTTGACATCCACAGAGGAGATCAGTGATTCAACCAGTTACTGTGATGTCGTTGTCTCTACTCTGGATGGGTACGTGTGTACATTATGGGCTGATTGGTTATATGGGAGATAACTGGAATGCACTTGTTAAAATGAAGATGCTGATGTATTGGTCCCCTGAATAGACAACTGGTTAATCTCGAAGAGTAATGTGTACATCGAGGACACACAACAGGTTCATGTGATCGGACTTCATCAGTTATTCCGGATTTGATGACCACTGAGACGATCAATGTTTCAACTTGTTTCTTTGGTGTTCTCGTGTTCTTCGGGGTGCTGAGCTTCATTTAATGAGACCATTTTTATTCACTTCTACTTCTTGGGAAAATGGTCTTTATTCTTAGTTTGTCGGTTTGGGGGGAAGCTACCAAAGTCTCACTTTCAGAAGGCTCAAGTTCTGTCAACGATTCAAGAGCCTCGAAAGCTTTAGTGGTGAAAGTTTAAGGGATGATGACTTCTATCTTCTTCAAAGTGTTGAACGATTTCCTTATCTCGGTACTCGTATCATCATCTTCTCTATCTTTGTATATAATTTTCAAAAAGTAAAATACAAAAATATAAAACCTACAAAAACAAAATAGAAAAATATAAAATCAACAAAAGCCCATAAAAATCAGAAAATTGAAAAATACCAAAAATATGTTTTCTCAAGACATGTCTTCTGGTATTGATAACATCTATGGTCTTAGAAATGTCATTCAATAATGGCACGGGTCTTTAGATGAAGTTCGAGCAGGAGGTGTAAATATTTTTTTCAAAACATGTCTCAAAATATGGCTTGCAGTTACGTCAGACTGTAACCCGTGCTTTATACTATGGCTTGCTATTATTTCTGATAGCATCCCGCTCTTCAAAGAGGAAAGTGCTGCGCTAAACCAATTTTCAAATATCGTGCACTTATCCTAAAAAAAACAAGGAAAGCATGTCGTCAAAAAGACTGCTGTTTCTATACAAATGTTTTTCCGTCTAAAATTCTTCAGAAAAATATTTGGTGTATTCAAAAATTGGTGGTAAATGAGTTGCTTGAAAATCAATCAGATTCAGAGTTTTCGCAAAAAATTGAAAACTCAATCAATGACTTCAGCGCTTTTAAACTTTTCAGAAAATGAGTCACTAATTGAGGGGATAATGTTTTCAAATCTATATCATCTAACGGGCTTTCTTAATTATCCTATATGCTTAATTAAAAATGATGTTAACCTACGTTGAAGGACTAGGTGCCTAGGATATGATTGTTAGGTTTAGATGATTAGAGTTTGATGAACACATTATTCCCATGCCTTTACATGATCTGATTGAGATGTTGCATTGACTTTTATTAGTCGATTGTTGTTTGGGTGTTGTCGACCACCATATATCTGTTTGTATGTTTACTAACGCATGCAGATATCATGGTTCATAAGAATGTTCCGGATCCGGATCCCACAAAATATGTTGATTGGATGCCGAAAGGAAAGGGTAACTATATCTTGGGTTGACAAATGAAGAAACGGAGCTTAATTTGACTTCTATGGAAAGTTGGCATGATAAAGTGCAACGTAAGAGGTCTCACTGCATCAGCAGATGGTTTTCTTCATCAGCAAATGAAGAAACGGAGCTTAATTTGACCTCAGTTGGCATTAAAATGCAACGTATGAAGTCTCACTGCATCTGCGGACGGTTTTTCTTCCAAGCCCTACAGCAACAATATAAGCTTCTCAACCACCTAACGTATCTTTGTGCAGGAAATTTGATACCATTTTTAAAAAATCTTGAAAATATTGTTTTGAAAATGGAAATATATTGTTTTGAAAATAAATTTGACTAGATTTTGATAATCACCGGACTTCATTTTATCAAAACTTAAGTCACTCAATCATCAACTACGGTCATCGATTGAGGGGGAGAGTAATTTAAAATAAAAGTATTTTCAAACGATATTTCTTCATAAAAGTCCGGTTTGTAGAACATAAAGTGGTGATCTAAAGATTTAATGTTATGTCATGGTATGATTTTCTTTAAAACTCAAAGATCTTACAAAATAAATTTTTTTCTGTTCTTGTTTGATTGTGAAATTGTTTTATTTTACTTAAAGATCTCTTAAAAACTATCATATCTGACACTAACAATCTTTAATGTCTAAAATTGATCCGTATCAATCATTTTTCAAAATTAAATCAAGCCACGTCTTTTCCCAAAATCTTTTAAATGATTTAAATCAATTGGGATCACAAATCTAAAAAGGTTTGAAATTTTTGATTGGGGTAGAGATCGTGATTTAAATCTCAAATTTGTTTAAATAGAATGGGTTTTAGTCCTTTAAAGGCACTCTTGCCTCCATGTGCCAAACGATTTCTAATACATAATGCACATGTTGAGGGGGAGCATTTATCCAAAAACAAGATGAGTATTTAAACCTGGCCGCATTTTCTCCTATGTTTTTCTAAACCTTATTAAATCACTTGGGATCCAAAATCTCAAAGGGTTTGATATTTTTGATCGGGGGAGAATTTGTGATTTAATAATGAAACTCGATTAAAGATGATCATTTTTTTTGTTTTTCAAATGTGCTTACTACTCTCCCCTATGTGCTAAACGCTTTCGAATCTCGAAGCACATATTGAGGGGGAGCATTTCAAAAGAAAACAAACTTTCAAGGTACAAAACAAAATTTCTTAAGTTTCAATAAAAAGTACCTTGATTAATTTTCTAATGGTTTCAGTATGGCTATATGATCGTGAATGTGCTTCTAAGAACTCTTTCCTCTTCGTGCAAACAATTTTAAAAATCACATGCACAAGTTGAGGGGGAGAAACTTTTTGAAAACCACATCCTTTCCCATAAAATATCTTTAACAAAGTATGAAAAATACTAACTTTGATCGGGAAAGTGATGGTGATATCTTTTAGAAATTGTCGATCAATGAATCGAATCTTTCATTCTCAAGTCTGAAAGTTTCAAGTCCTCTTGCCTCCATGTGCTAAAACCGTTTCAAATACATTTGATGCACATGTGGAGAGGGAGCTTTTTCTAAAAATATCAAAAACAATTTAGGTACAAAATGTTTTGATCGTGTATCACAGGTACTTGGATTGATTTTTCAAAAGGTTTTCGATTGGTTCCAATGTAAGAAGAACAATACCAAAAGACCGACCAAATTTACTTTATGTACGGTGTTATAAGGATGGTTAGGTTAGGTATTCGTTCCCACGATCCGCCAGAACCGGAAGGATCTACCCAGGGACAATCCACTAGATAGTGTAGAGTCCTTAGGTATACTGAAAAAAAGGAGAAAAGTGAGAAATGGGAAGAGTGCGGACAGAGACAGAGCTAGTACTGGAATAAACCTAACAAGGTTCTAGTTATGAAGTCTCGGTAAGCACTGAAGGGGTTGAAGAATGAAAAAGAAATGAAATGAGAAAAGGGTGAAAAGAAATAGCCCTCCAACAATTCAACCTTAGGGCAGAAACCGGGTTCAATACATATGCTACTGGTGGTTACTAAGGTAACGCCGGTATTGAAGACAAGACGTCATGGACCCAGTGACGCACTACACTAACTTCCCAAGCTACTCAAGTTCCTCTTAAAAGGGCTTGTTTCATTCTCACGGGGAACTGACATAATATATCGACTTTCTCTTAGAGATTGTTGATATTGAAGAAGGAGACCCTCTCCCTAGTCTCCGGCATAGGAACCAAATGTGCACTATTGAGTCTAGAGCCAAGAGATCATCCACAATATCTCATTAGGACACAGAATTAATGAAGACTTGCTGTTTCACACAATGTGGAAAGTAAGTATATATTGAGAGTCCTACGCATTATCCTTGTGGTATTGCCAGAACATCCGAGTGATATGTAAATATTCACGATGAAGATGGAAATCCTTCTAGAGCCAACATCAAACAAGCTCTTGGTGGGTGACATGTGAGATCTTTTCTAAAGATCTAACTTGTGAGAACTGGATAGAAACGATGGGGCGATTCACTCATGAATCAACCTTAGTCCAGGATTGGATTTGACGAATGTTTTTGGAAAAACCGTTCGATGTGCAAATCTTCTTTTCTCTAGCACATCGAATGTGTACTCTTTTCAAATACAAAAGGTATTTTGATTGAAAATTGATCTTTCTCATAAAACCTTCGTCGTATTGCAAAACTCTTTCTTTAAGCAATACGCGATTGTTTTCAAATCAATTTTTCATCAATCAGTGAATCTCAATTCGCTGGTTCACTTACTCCGTGTTGTCTTCTTTGAGACGTTCCGGTTTGAGAACGGCTAGAACAGCTGCGAAACCCTGTCAAGGAAATTCTTCAGAATTATACCTGATCACAGGCAGTACTTGTACTGATCAACGGGGAACCGTGGGCCGTGTACCTCAATTCAACGAAAGTGATCAAAGACACTTTCGTGTGTTTTATTGCTAACTGTTGTTTGCAGGTACATTTGGATGGTTGCAGTTGATCAGAATTGAGGAGTCAATCCAAAGCCGCATGCTCACAGCATCCACACTTAATTGAAGAAATCATGACTTGTGCATATCTACAGAACCTAGCTCTGATATTTTTATACTATGCTTCTGCTACGCTGCTGCAAATATAGTGAACCAGTTAAAGCTTCCGCTACCCTGATGTTAAGATGTCATGATTCAAAAGTGTGAGCATGTCGGTCCGAAAGTCACAACTTCACATGATGGAAACACAATAAAGGGTGATCCTAAGATTTACTGTGGCTGATGATCTCAATGAAAGCTCGAAGATCATCAAAGATGTGGATCAGTTAAAGACCTCCACTAAAAGTACAAAATTATGCGGACTTTGAAGAATCGCTACAGAAGCACAAAGAATGCATAATTTGAAGAATTAAAGTCTACGAGCTTGGAACTAAAGACAAAGATAGAATGTTAGGATGCAAAATGTATTTCATGGGGTGACCTCCCTTAGGGGGATATTGTTAGGAATTGGAAATTCCATGTCGTTATTTACGTTATTTAGTAGTCTATTAGTTAGTTTGTAGCGTAGTTTAGTTTAGTGTAACACCGTGGAGGAAGGACGGGTCTTTACCCACTGTATACCTGATCCACAGACCGATAGGAGGTCGTTGAGTCTATAACTATAAATACCCTCTACCTCTCAAGGTATAGGGTTGGAAATTTTACTCAATCTAACCTTTTCTCTTTTGTTTACTTTCTCTCTCTAGAAAGGCTCCCATCTTCTACTTTCTCTCTCTAAACCTTCAAACCATACGCCCCTAATTTATATGTTATGATGTGTTTATGAAATCCAATATGCTACAATTTGCATAAAATGTCTGACCAAATAACAATCCAAGTCCAAGACCATGAAATGCAATTCAATTCAAAACAATCATATCTAAATTTACTAATACACGACTACTACAACGTCTTAGAGTGAATAATCACATCGCCCAAATCCAAAATATTTCATGAGATGAGCGCCCCTTGACTTGTCACAAATCCAACTATATATCTCAAATTACTTCACCCAAGTAAAAGTCTAGTTCGGCTCAATTTAAATACAAACCAGCTTAATACAAATTATAACACCAAACCCATTCGACCCATATCAAGAAAATCAGGCTCAGCCCATCAAAACACACGATCCAACACAACATCTTTACCCTACTATTAAGGGTTATAAAACGCAAAGCAATCAAACACTAACCATAATTTCACTCTCATTATATTCGCCCCTATCCAAAAATCCTCTCTCAAACCTGCAATTAAGTCACACCAAACGGATCTCACAAAAATATGCCGCAACTCATCTCTAAACAATCCTCCACAAACCCTAACAAATCTCACAAGAAAAAATATGTCCGCCTCTCATTCAATCTCTCGTACACATACTCACCTTTGTTGCCACAGCGATGGTATAGGGATGAGGTTCGACTTAGCCACAGGGATGGTTATGAGTCCATAAATACCATAGGGATGGTACGAGTTCCTGTGACTGCCATGAGGTCACCTTCAATAGCACAAGGTAGGTTTACGTTTTCTTTGAAATTATTTGATCTTGAACGAACCAAAGAAAACATTTTTTGTGAAAGTGTTTCTCTTTACATGTTCGGACATAAAAAGACCAAGGCTATGCTTTGAACAAATATTAGATCAGTGATGACATTCTTTTTCGAGCAAATGACTCTTGGAAGTCTTGATGAATAAACGTATTCCACAACAAAAGAAAGCAGAGATCGATTCCCATTTTTTTCATTAACTCATTTACCACAATTTTCATTTACTTTTAACTCAAAAGTCGAATCTCATAAAAGGTTTTAAACACAAGTTGTTTATCACCTTACTTTTATGATTCGAAAATTACCAAGAAGTATTCTTAAATTAAACAGTGAGGCATACGTCCATAAGTGTATAGATCGAAAGAGATCTATGTGTTTGAATGAACCATTCACATATTGGAACACTGCTGAGATTAGATGTGAATTACTTAGATATGTGAGATGGTTTGACACTTGATAATGAAGCTTGGTGATAAAATATCTGTGAAGATTTCATTGGGTTTGTACGGATCTAAAAATGGTCTTTAATTTGTTTTAAACCCATGAATAGACCTGAGATCTTTTCAAAAAATTTCTTATTTCGTTTTGATCTTTGAGTCTTGAATAGGTGTGGTAGGAGATGGAGAATGAGTTAGTATAGATTAGGATTTGATGGAGTTGGTTTTGATTCGGATTAGATGTTACAACTTTGTTCTTCTCGATTTCATTATATTAGACTGATGATGTTGAAATCGAAACTGAGGTCTAGATGTTTTTGTGGTATTTGGTTTTGAGGTCATGTGGTAAAAAAAACAGTCATTATCATCTTCTACACCTTTTCTTTAGACAAGTCGCTAGACGGCAAGTCGCTAGACGACAAGTCGACTCAATAGTCAACTCGCTTACAAGAAAACATGTCCATTTGATTATTTCCGGTGAGATTCCGACCATTTTTCCGACCATCTTCATATTTACCCAAAAAATATCAAAAAGATACACCTTTTAACCCATTTTGACCATAAAAACAGCATACCAATATACTTGTAACCCATTTGACCACTGTTTGGACCTTAAAAATATGACCATATGACCACATGATATTTCACGGCAATGATACAAAATGTAATTAAAAAATGAATCAAGAAACCAACTTGGACACAAAGTTGACACAAGACAGATGTAGACATGTAAAGATGTTGAAACCATGACTTTTTAGACCAAAATAGGACATAGAACTTGTTTAAAAACTCTTAAACCATAAGAATAAGAAAGACAGAATTTTTCGACCAAAAAGTGATACAAAAACAGTTTTTAAAACAAGATTCGAACCAAAATAAATCAATAAAACACAATAACCATGGTACAAAACCACACAAATCAAAGATAACACAACAACCTTGGCTCTGGTACCATTTGTAGGATTGTAAATATTATTGTGTTGTTTGATGATTCGGGTGGTCTTGGATGATGGAAATACATGTTAGCCATTTAGAGAGAGAAAGAGATGAGAGGGTGTTCTTGGTAGAGACTTGCTTAACAAAAATGAAAGGTTGGATTGAAAGAAGCACCACCCCTTCCAAGGATGGAAGGGGTATTTATAGTTACAAATACTACGTCCTCCTATCGGACTGTGGATCAGGCATACAGCGGGTAAAGACCCGTCCTTCCTCCACAGTGTTACACTAAACTAATCTAAGCTACAAACTAACTAATAAACTAATAAATAACGTAACAAACGACATGTCTACGAGCTAACTTGTGCTAGACCATAATTGGGGTGACCGACACTTTAACATGGAATTTCCAATTCCTAACACTTAATCTGCTACTTCGATGGTATAAGTTTCTCTGTCTTTGGGTATATGTGTATTCGGGTTCGTGAGCTCTAGTCTAAGAGACTGACTGCATCAATTCATCTACTTGGGGGAAGTGGTCTCTTGACAACTTTTTGGTATGGATCGCTTCAGACTTCAGTGGAAAAGGAATTTGAGAAGATTATTTAAACGTGGGATGATACGTTGCTGTTCTTCTATTGGATGATATAACCTCGAACGAAGAATCACAAAGATTATTATTAAAAAGATTAGCAAAATCGATGATAATGGTGTGCTTCTTTGTGCACCTGGCTAAGGCAAGCTTGAAATAGAGCTTCGAATCTGCTCAACAAAAGGATTTTCGGTTCGGGGGGAAGCTACCAAAGTCTCGCATCCTTAAAGGCCCAATTTCTTCTTTTCAAGAGCCTTAGAAGCTTTGGTGGTGGATGTTTAAGAGATGACGATTTCTATCTTCTACAACGAGGCTGTTTGATATCCTTATCTCGGTACTCGTATCATCATCTTCTTAAACTATATCATCTACTCTAACTTTGTAAATATCTATAAAAAAAACCAAAATACAAAAATATAAAACCAACAAAAAGAAAATAGAAAAATATAAAACCAACAAAAACCCATAAAAATCAGAAAATTTAAAAATACCAAAAAATATGTTTTCTCAAGACATGTCTTCTGATATCGATAACATCTACGGTCTTAGAAATGTCATTCAATAATGCCACGGGATCATAGATGAAGTTCGAGCAAGAGGTGTAAATATTTTTTCCCAAAACATGTCTCATAATATGGCTTGTAGTTACTTCAGACTGTAACCCATGCTTAAACCATGGTTTGCTATTATTTCAGATAGCAACCCGCTCTTCAAAAGAAGGAAATTGTTGCGCTAAACCAATTTTCAAATATTTCGTGCACTTATCCTAAAACGAAATGAGGAAAGTATGTAAAAGGACTGCTGTTCCTACTCAAATATTTTTCCTTCTAAAATTCTTCATAAAAATATTTGTTTTAACAAAATGGTGGTAAATGGGTTGCTTGTAAATCAATCAGATTCAGAGTTTTCGTATAAATTGAAAACTCAATCAATGACTTCAGCGCTTTTAAACTTTTCAGAAAATTAGTCATTGATTAAGGGGGAGAATGTTTTCAAATCTATATCATTTAACGAGCTTATCTAATTATCCTATATACTTAAATGTAAAACATGTTAACCTACGTTGAAAGACTAGGTGCCTAGGATATGATTGTTAGGATTAGATGATTAGAGTTTGATAAACACATTATTCCCATGCTTTATATGAAATGATTGATATGTTGGATTGACTTTCATTAGTCGATTGCTGTTTGGGTGTTGTAGACCACCATATATCTGTTTGTATGTCCACTAACATATGCAGATAAGATGGTTTAAAAGAATTTTCCCGATCTGGATTCCACATATGAAGATGATTGGATGCCGAAAGGAAAGGGTAATTATATCTTGGGTTCACAAATGAAGAAACAGAGCTTAATTTGACTTCTATGGAGAGTTGGCATGAAAAAATGTAACGTAAGAGGTCTCACTGCATCAGTAGATGGTTTTCTTCATCATCAAATGAAGAAACGGAGCTTAATTTGACCTCTATGGAGAGTTGGCATGAAAAAATGCAACGTAAGAGGTCTCACTGCATCAGCAGATGGTTTTCTTCCAAACCTCCAGCAACAACAACAAAAGCAGCTCAGCCACCTAACGTATCTTTGTGCAGGAGAAGTAGTGGATGATAACATTTTTAAAACATTCTAAAAATACTGTTTTGAAGATGGAAAAATATTGGTTTTGAAAATAAATTGGACTTAATTTTGGAAATCACCGGACTTCATTTTATCAAAACTTAAGTCACTCAATCATCGACTACGGTCATCGATTGAGGGGGAGAGTGATTTAAAATAAAAGTATTTTCAAACAATATTTCATCAATCAAGTCCGTTTGTGCAAAATAAGTGGTGATCTAAAGATTTAATGTTATGTCATAGTATGATTTTCTTTAAAACCCAAAGATCTTTCAAAATGAAATTTTTTCTGTTCTTGTTTGATTGTGAAATTGTTTTATTTTTACTTAAAGATCTCTTAAAAACTATCATACCTGACACTAACAATCTTTAATGTCTATAATTGGTCCTCATCAGTCAATTTCAAAAATTAAATCTTGCCACGTCTTTCCCCTGAAATTTTTAAATGATTTAAATCAATTGGGATCACAAATCTCAAAAGGTTTGAAATTTTTGATCGGGGGAGAGATCATGATTTAAATCTCAAATCGGTTTTGAAAGGGTGATTGTTTCTAAAGCACTCCTTCCTTCATGTGCCAAACGATTTTGAAATACTGTGACAACCCGTACTTTCAGGTCATTTCTTGACACAATTTATGCCTCATTATTTCAACATTTATTGTAAACTTGGTTTACTTGTTCCAAATTCGCGTAACCTTTATGGTTTAGCGGCGAATTCATGATCATAACATCACGTACATTTCATATGGACTAAGATTAGTCTACATTTCATTGACATCATTTGCATCATGATAATTCATTCATGACATTTCATTTCACATTTATCGCGTAATTTTTATATTTAATAAACGTTATCGCGTGAGTTATTATTTTAAATATTTAATCCGTTACTTTCAAAAATGATCCCGACATATTTTTATACTTACATTGGTTTATATAAACTATATTTTGAGTTTTCCTAATGTTTTAAATTTATTTGGTACACAAATCGTTAAAGTTAAATTATTACGACACTTTTCTTAAAAACTACTCGATAATTTTTATCACTCAAATTTCACAAGGATAGTATTTTTACAATTTTTATTATCTCATCACATTCTATTTTGATCTATTAAAAATTTACTTGTACCTAAAAGTTACCATTTACCTTTAATTATACATTTTTCCTACACATTACTTACACTTTTCTTGAAATTGTTACAAGTAAATATTGTATACAAGTAAAAAAAAAAAAAAATATAATTGAGATACAATCCCCCAAAAATCCGGTCATGAGGGAGTGTATGCATTTAATGTGGTAACATTTTTCTCTTATATAGATCCATACTCCATCTAAAATCATTTCACTCATTTTCACAATTCAACAAAAAATTCTAGAGTTAGTAAGTTTTTTTTTCTTCTCTCTTGTTCTTCTCCATCCTAAACCGGTCACATAAGGAGTTCATCAAGGGATCATTAATTTTTCAAGATCAAGCATATATACAATCTAGTTTATACTCTTTATTAGGTTTTGAAATAAAAACCAAGAGTATTTAGGCTTAACCTTGTTACTTGCACCTCATCATACTCACTTGTAAGCATGTTTCTTTCATTTTCATGTTTCCTTTTCATTTCATATGAATCTTTTCATTTTTGGAGCAACATGCAAGACATATGTGATTTATACCATTTTTACATGATTTTAGAGTATATATATATATATTAAGGTCATCCTATAATTATCCCCTTGATATATGTTGGTCTTGATGATGTCTAGGAACCCATGACACCCTAAGAAGGTGTATGGTAGGATTAGATTAGCTTTGGAGTTGATTTGAAGGGATTGGAATAGGTTTGGTACGATAAAAACTATTTTCGACAAGTATAAAATATGTTCTGTCCTTGTTTTGATTTTCTGGAAAATCCGACTATAGTCACGACTTTTTGGCCTTGATATTTAGAAAATATACTTTAAAACGAATTCGTGGCCGCTTGAACGGATTAAAACGGATTTATAACGAAGGAGGAATGAATTTTTAAAGTTTGGCGACGAAATATATTATTTTCAGAAAATTTCAGCAACATGTTTTTGTTTATTTCGAGTCAAAAACAAGCCTTAAGCTTCACAAATTATTTCGACTTATCAAAAATATATTAGTATACTTTGATACGAAGCTAAGGACGTATTATACGTAGAAAACGGATTTGAAACGACAAATATATGCACGTTTTCATAAAATTGCCGTAACTATTATTTTATGAAAAACTATATTATTTTTACGATACAAGTGTTACGGTAGTTGAAACGACCATGTTGGAGGCTGTTTTTAACCATGATGCAAAACTTTTTGGAACGAAATGTCTTCTAGTAAAATCAAGTTCACCGGGCATATTTTTCAAAACGACAAGCCGTTTGTATGGCGAATTTGTAGTAAACTATTTACGGATGTTCAAACTTGGCCGAAACTCATTTTTCTGCACAACAATTAGCCAAAACCACCATCTTTAACCCTTATTATCTTTATGTTCGAGACCTTTGGACGAAAACTCCTGAACTGAAACTTTTAGATATCGATACAAACTTTCCAAAAAAGTCGAGTTCGTTCTCTAACGATCGACGTACACTATTTTTTTCGACTAGTTTTCCAAAGTTATTTTTGTTAATTTCATGAAAATTCCGACGACATTGTTTCTGACGAAAAGTGATAATTTCACCAAAAATCATTATAAAACCATTATAGGATGACATTTTGACGTAAATACTTGTAAAGTGATTTTTGATTGTTCAAGACGTCAAACGAGTATTGTTCGACGACAAGTATTATTTTCAAAACCCGTAAATGGTATAAATAACATACGAAATGCATGCATAACATTACATTGTAACTCATTACGTATCATATCATTCATAATAGGTCAAGATTTGCGTATCACACTACATCTCGGTGTACTCACTTTTGTCTTCGCATCATTCCACCAAGTGAGTTTCATAGCCCCTACTTTTATACGTTTTGAATTACTTTTGGGGAGATACATGCTCAACTATTTTCATTTACTATCATAAGTACTCTAAACTTTTAAGGATTACCGTGAGTTCCATAGCCCCACTTTTCTTGTTTTAATGCTTTCATAACTGTTTTTGGGGAGATACATGCTCGACTATTTTTATTACATTCATGACTATTTGCAAATTATATGTTTATGCGAACTAAATGCTAGTAATGCAAGTAACATTATGCCATACTTAGAATTTCTATTTCGTATATTCATTGGTCTAACGGTCTTGGTATATTCATTGAGCTACCGGTCTTGGTATATTCATTGAGCTACGGACTTGGTATATTCATTGGTCTAACGGTCTTGGTATATTCATTGGTCTAACGGTCTTGGTATATTCATTGGTCTAACGGTCTTGGTATATTCATGGACTAATGGTCTTGGAACGATTTGAACAACACTCATATTCATTTGAACATAAACTATATATACATTTCGGCAATGGGTTGTGAACACACAGGTTTCAAGTTTTGTATGGGCGGACTTGGCGAAGTGGATTTACAATGCCTTCTTGCATAACACGATTTGAACCACACTCATATTTGTTATATCAAGTAACTATTGATACATTTAGTTATGCAATATTTTGTGAATTCATCGGCGATGTGTGCTTGAACATAAACTATATACATTTGGCAGTGGGTTGTGAACACACAGGTTGCAAGTTTTGTATGGGCTATATGGGACTTGGCGGAGTGGATTTATAAACCTTTGCTACATAAACGATTTTGAAAGTCTTTACATTTTAACGATTTATGTCACACCCCCAAATTACCTGTTTTGCAGCGGAATGGAATTCCTGGGGATTGACGGTCATAGCATCACAATCACAGTTATATTGAACGACCTAAAGTGTCGTTTGAAAAATACATCGTTTGATTTAATAAAACAATCAGAGTTTACAAAGTAGGTCCCAAATGAAAATCAACTTGTGCGGAAATAAGTTTGTTACAAGCCAAACGATGTTTTAAAGTTTATAAAACCCAAGTGAGACGCGTCGTCACCACGACCCCATGATGTGTCCACATGCATGCCATGAAGTGAATGCCTTAGATACCTGAGATAAAACATGCTAAAAGTGTCAACACAAAGGTTGAGTGAGTTCATAGAGTTTGAGTTGAAATGTAAAGCCTTTCAAAATCGTTTATGCAGCAAAGGCATTGTAAATTGTTGAAATGTAAAGACTTTCAAAATCGTTTATGTAGCAAAGGCATTGTAAATCCACTCAGTTCCAAGTCCCGCCCATACAAAACTTGCAACCAGTGTGTTCACAACCCACCGAAATGTATAGTGTCAAAGCGAAATCGTCAAATGAATTCACATAATAGTGCATGGCTCAATGTATCGAAATCGTTTATGCGGCAAAGGCATTGTGAATCCACTCAGTTCCAAGTCCCCCCCATACAAAACTTGCAACCTGTGTGTTCACAACCCATTGCCGAAATGTATAGTGTATGCTCAAATCGTTCCAAGACCGTTAGTCCATAATCGTATACCAAGTCCGTTAGATCAATATTATACCAAGTCCGTTAGACCAATGAATATACCAAGACCGTTAGACCAATGAATATACCAAGACCGTTAGACCAATGAATATACCAAGACCGTTAGACCAATGAATATACCAAGACCGTTAGACCAATGAATATACCAAGTCCGTTAGACCATTGAATATATGATATAGAAATTCTAAGTATGGAAATAATGTTACTTCGTATGACTAGCATTCAGTTTAGATAAACATGTAGTTTGCAAATAATCATGAATGTCATAAAAATAGTCGAGCATGTATCTCCCCCAAAACAGTTATGAAAGCATTAAAACAAGAAAAGTGGGGCTATGGAACTCACTTGGTGGAATGATGCGAAGACAAAAGTGAGTACACCGAGATGTAGTGTGATACGTAAATCTTGACCTATGATGAATGATATGACATGTAATGAGTTGCAATGTAATGTTATGCATGCATTTCGTATGTTATTTATACCATTTGCGAGTTTTGAAAAAATATTACTTGTCGTCGAAAAATACTCGTTTGACGTCTTGACCAATCCAAAATCACTTTTCAAGTTTTTACGTCAAAATGTCATCCTACAATGGTTTTATAATGATTTATGGTGAAATTTTCTCTTTTCGTCGTAAAACAATGTCGTCGGAATATCATGAAATTAACAAAAATGGCTTCGGAAAACTAGTCGTAAAACGGTGTACGTCGATCGTTAGAGAACGAACTCGACGGTTTTGGAAAGTTTGTATCGATATCTAAAAGTTTCAGTTCAGGAGTTTTCGTCCACAAGGTCTCTAACATAAGATATTAAGGGTTAAAGATGGTGGTTTTGGCTAATTGTTGTGCGAAAAATGAGTTTCGGCAAGGTTTATGAAAGTGCATATCTTTGTCGTTCAAATCCGTTTTCTACGTATATCGTCCTTAGCTTCAGTATCGAAGTAAACTAATATATTTTTGAAAATTCGAAATAATTTGTGAAGCTTAAGGCTCGTTTTGACCGAACAAACTAAAAATAGTATGCTGAAAATTCAGAAAATTATATATTTCGTCGACAAACTTGTAAAATCCATAACTTCTTCGTTATAAGTCCGTTTTTATCCGTTCAAGCGCCCACGGATTCGTTTTAAAGTATATTTTCTAAATATCAAGGCCAAAGTTTCGTACCAACTGTCTGATTTTCCAGAAAACCAAAACAAGGACAGAACAATATATATACGTATGAGAAAATAGTTTTCTCGGACAAAACCTATTCTAATCCCTTCAAATCAACTCCAAAACTAATCTAATCCTACCATACACCTTCTTAGGGTGTCATGGGTTCCTAGACATCATCAAGACCAAAGAATACCAAGGGAATAATTATAGGATGACCATAAAATATATAACTCTAAAATCATGTAAAAATGGTATAAATCACATATGTCTTGCATGTTGCTCCAAAAATAAAGAGATACTTATGAAATGAAAAGGAAACATGAAAAATATAAATGATATGCTTACTAGTGAATATGATGAGGTGCAAGTAACAAGGTTAATCCTAAACACTCTTGGTTTTTATTTCAAAACCTAATAAAGAGTATAAACTAGATTGTAAAAACACTTGAGAAAATTTTTGAAGATGATCCCTTGTGAGCTCTTTGTAGAACCGGTTATGGAGGAGCAAAACAAAGAAGAGAGAACTTTGCTAGTGTGTGAATTAATTTTTGATTGAAATGAATGTGTAAGACTTTGAGTATAAGTCTAGTTTTGTAGAAAAAATATACCTACTTGACTATTCTCCCCCCCTTGGACCGGATTTTAGGGGTCTTGTTCCTCAAAGATATATATATATTTTTTTTATATAATGTAATGTATAATTTGTTAAAAGATTTAAGTGAAAGGTGTAAGTAAAAAGGTAACTTGTAAGGTAAATGGTAGCTTTTAGGTAAAAGATATTTTTAATAGAACAAAATAGAATGTAATGAGATAATAAAAATTATAAAAATACATTCCTTGTAAAATTTTAGTGATAAAATAATTATCGAGTAATTTTTAAGAAAAGTGCCGTAATAATTTAACTTTAACGATTTATATACGAAATAAATTCAAAACACTAGTTAAACTCAAAATATAGTTTTTATAAACTAATGTAAGTATAAAAATATGTCGGGATCATTTTTAGAAGTAACGGATTAAATATTCAAAATAATAACTCACGCGATAACGTTTATTTAATATAAAATTTACGCGTTAAATGTGAAATGAAATGTCATGCATGAACTAATGCGATGCAAATGATGTCAATGAAATGTAGACTAATCTTAGTCCATATGAAATGTACGTGATGTTATGATCATGAATTCGCCGCTAAACCTTCAAGGTTACGCGAATTTGGAACACGTAAACCAAGTTTACGATAAATGTTGAAATAGGGAAGCATAAATCGTTTGAAAATGACACGAAGTACGGGTTGTCACATAAGCCCATCCAAAAGGAATTCATCCACAGAATTCAATCGTTGTTAGGTCTAACGGGTTTAGGGTTTGATGAGGCAAGCCTTCCCATTCTCGAGCAAAACCCTCAAAAGACTTTTTGGTAACCGATTTTTACTTAATCCCACCACTCATCAAACAAGAAGCGTCATCGATTAGGCTAAATCGGTTTAGGTAACAACTTGTTTCTAGCTCGATCTTTGCAACTCATCAAACAAGAACTGTCACGCGGATCAAACCGGAAACAAGTGGTTTGAAGAAAATCTTTTGAAAATTTGGCTCGATTACGGGATTGCTTACACATATAAGCCTACTACTCCCTTCATTGCATGATTCTTCCTGAATTAGACATAGGTGATCAAGCTATGTATAATTTAGGAGTAACTATGCAATGCTTGGACTAATCGACTCATATGATGTTTGGTGTTGAGTCAACTGATGTAAAAATTGTGATAGGGAATGACAGGGTATTCTCCACATTGGAGTATGAGGAAAGGATAATGGGATGGGTATTTAAGGGCATCCATGTGACAGTCGATATGAAATGAAAGTAAATAACTCGAAAAATGTACGTATAAATCGCATGCAAAGTGAACATGCACTTATGATGAAATGATGAGATGCTATGGTGATGTAGTTATAGTCTAGGGTCAATGATGCAACCTAGTTCTCTATAACCCGAAGCTCGATACCAATCATCACACCCCAAATTACTGTTTTGGCCAGAATGGAATTCCCGGGGATTGACGGTCATAGCATCACAATCACAGTTATATTGAACGACCTAAAGTGTCGTTTGAAAAATACATCGTTTGATTTAATAAAACAATCAGAGTTTACAAAGTAGGTCCCAAATGAAAATCAACTTGTGAGGAAATAAGTTTGTTTACAAGCCAACGATGTTTTAAAGTTTATAAAACCCAAGTGAGACGCAGTCGTCCACCACGACCCCATGATGTGTCCACATGCATGCCATGAAGTGAATGCCTTAGATACCTGAGATAAAACATGCTAAAAGTGTCAACACAAAGGTTGAGTGAGTTCATAGAGTTTGAGTTGAAATGTAAAGCCTTTCAAAATCGTTTATGCAGCAAAGGCATTGTAAATTGTTGAAATGTAAAGACTTTCAAAATCGTTTATGTAGCAAAGGCATTGTAAATCCACTCAGTTCCAAGTCCCGCCCATACAAAACTTGCAACTTATTGTGTGTTCACAACCCATTTTCAGAAATGTATAGTGTCAAACAGAAATCGTCAAATGAATTCACATAATAGTGCATGGCTCAATGTATCAAAATCGTTTATGCAACAAAGGCATTGTGAATCCACTCAGTTCCCAGTCATACATACAAAACTTGCAACTTTGTGTGTTCACAACCACTGCCATAGAAATGTATAGTGTATGCTCAAATCGTTCCAAGACCGTTAGTCCATAAGTGATACCAAGTCCGTTAGATCAATATTATACCAAGTCCGTTAGACCAATGAATATACCAAGACCGTTAGACCAATGAATATACCAAGACCGTTAGACCAATGAATATACCAAGACCGTTAGACCAATGAATATACCAAGACCGTTAGACCAATGAATATACCAAGTCCGTTAGACCATTGAATATATGATATAGAAATTCTAAGTATGGCAATAATGTTACTTCGTATGACTAGCATTCAGTTTAGATAAACATGTAGTTTGCAAATAATCATGAATGTCATAAAATAGTGAGCATGTATCTCCCCCACAACAGTTATGAAAGCATTAAAACAAGAAAAGTGGGGCTATGGAACTCACTTGGTGGAATGATGTGAAGACAAAAGTGAGTACAGATGTAGTGTGATCGTAAATCTTGACCTATGATGAATGATATGACATGTAATGAGTTGCAATGTAATGTTATGCATGCATTTCGTATGTTATTTATACCATTTGCGAGTTTTGAAAAATATTACTTATCGTCGAAAAATACTCGTTTGACGTCTTGACCAATCAAAATCACTTTTCAAGTTTTACGTCAAAATGTCATCCTACAATGGTTTTATAATGATTTATGGTGAAATTTTCTCTTTAGTCGTAAAACAATGTCGTCGAATATCATGAAATTAACAAAAATGGCTTCGAAAACTAGTGTAAGCGATAGCCGTCGTCGTTAGAGAACGAACTCGACGGTTTTGGAAAGTTTGTATCGATATCTAAAAGTTTCAGTTCAGGAGTTTTCGTCCAAAAGGTCTCTAACATAAGGATATTAAGGGTTAAAGATGGTGGTTTTGGCTAATTGTTGTGCAGAAAAAATGAGTTTCGGCCAAGTTTATGAAAACGTGCATATCTTTGTCGTTTCAAATCCGTTTTTCTACGTATATCACGTCCTTAGCTCGTATCGAAGTAAACTAATATATTTTTGAGAAGTCGAAATAATGTGTGAAGCTTAAGGCTCGTTTTGACCAACAAACTAAAAATAGTATGCTGAAAATTCAGAAAATTATATATTTAGATCGACAAACTTGTAAAATCCATAACTTCTTCGTTATAAGTCCGTTTTATCCGTTCAAGCGGCCACGGATTCGTTTTAAAGTATATTTTCTAAATATCAAGGCCAAAGTTTCGTACCAACTGTCGGATTTTCCAGAAAACCAAAACAAGGACAGAACAATATATATACGTATCGAAAATAGTTTTTCTCGGACAAAACCTATTCTAATCCCTTCAAATCAACTCCAAAACTAATCTAATCCTACCATACACCTTCTTAGGGTGTCATGGGTTCCTAGACATCATCAAGACCAAAGAATACCAAGGGAATAATTATAGGATGACCATAAAATATATAACTCTAAAATCATGTAAAAATGGTATAAATCACATATGTCTTGCATGTTGCTCCAAAAATAAAGAGATACTTATGAAATGAAAAGGAAACATGAAAAATATAAATGATATGCTTACTAGTGAATATGATGAGGTGCAAGTAACAAGGTTAATCCTAAACACTCTTGGTTTTTATTTCAAAACCTAATAAAGAGTATAAACTAGATTGTAAAAACACTTGAGAAAATTTTTGAAGATGATCCCTTGTGAGCTCTTTGTAGAACCGGTTATGGAGGAGCAAAACAAAGAAGAGAACTTTGCAGTAGTGTGAATTAATTTTTGATTGAAATGAATGTGTAAGACTTTGAGTATAAGTCTAGTTTTGTAGAAAAAATATACCTACTTGACTATTCTCCCCCCCTTGGACCGGATTTTAGGGGTCTTGTTCCTCAAAGATATATATATATTTTTTTTATATAATGTAATGTATAATTTGTTAAAAGATTTAAGTGAAAGGTGTAAGTAAAAAAGGTAACTTGTAAGGTAAATGGTAGCTTTTAGGTAAAAGATATTTTTAATAGAACAAAATAGAATGTAATGAGATAATAAAAATTATAAAAATACATTCCTTGTAAAATTTTAGTGATAAAATAATTATCGAGTAATTTTTAAGAAAAGTGTCGTAATAATTTAACTTTAACGATTTATATACGAAATAAATTCAAAACACTAGTTAAACTCAAAATATAGTTTTTATAAACTAATGTAAGTATAAAAATATGTCGGGATCATTTTTAGAAGTAACAGATTAAATATTCAAAATAATAACTCACGCGATAACGTTTATTTAATATAAAATTTACGCGTTAAATGTGAAATGAAATGTCATGCATGAACTAATGCGATGCAAATGATGTCAATGAAATGTAGACTAATCTTAGTCCATATGAAATGTACGTGATGTTATGATCATGAATTCGCCGCTAAACTTTCAAGGTTACGCGAATTTGGAACACGTAAACCAAGTTTACGATAAATGTTGAAATAGTGAAGCATAAATCGTTTCGAGAAATGACCTGAAAGTACGGGTTGTCACAATTTACAATGCCTTTGCTGCATAAACGATTTAGAAAGGCTTTACATTTCAACTCAAACTCTATGAACTCACTCAACCTTTGTGTTGACACTTTTAGCATGTTTTATCTCAGGTATCTAAGGCATTCACTTCATGGCATGCATTTAGACACATCATGGAGTGCGTGGTGGCCAGAGCGTCTCACTCACTGGGTTTTACGCTTTAAAACATCGTTTGAATTATAACAAATTTATTTCCGCACAAGTTGATTTTCATTTGGGACCTACTTTGTAAACTCCGATTGTTTTATTAAATCAAACGATGTTCTTTTCAAACGACACTTTAGGTCGTTCAATATAACTGTGATTGTGATGCTATGACAGTCAACTCCCAAGAATTCCATTCATTTGCAAAAGCAAGTAATTTGGGGTGTGATGATTGGCATCGAGCCGGTTATAGAGAACTAGGTTGCATCATTGACCCTGGACTATAACTACATCATCATAGCATCTCATCATTTCATCACAAGTGCATGTTCACTTTGCATACGATTTATACGTACATTTTTCGAGTTATTTACTTTCATTTCAAATCGATTGTCACATGGATGCCCTTAAATACCCATCCCATTATCCTTTCCTCATACTCCAATGTGGGGAATGCCACGTCATTCCCTATCACAATTTTACATCATTGACTCAACACCAAACAACATATGAGTTGATAGTCCAAGCATTGCATAGTTACTCTAAATTATACATAGCCGATCACATGTCTAATTCAGGAAGAATCATGCAATGAAGGGAGTAATAGGCTTATATGTGTAAGCAATTCAAATAATCGAGCCAAATTTTCAAAAGATTTTCTTCAAACCACTTGTTTCAGTTTGATCCGTGTGCAGTTCTTGTTTGATGAGTTGCAAAGATCGAGCTAGAAACAAGTTGTTACCTAAACCGATTTAGCCTAATCTCACGACAGTTCTTGTTTGATGAGTTGTGAGATTAAGTAAAAATCGGTTACCAAAAAGTCTTTTGAGGTTTTTGCTCGAGAATGGGTGACTTGCCTCATCAAACCCTAACCGAGAGACCCAACCTGAGCTGAATTGGTCAATTCCTTTTGATGGCGAATGTGACAACCCGTACTTTCGGGTCATTTCTTGACACAATTTATGCCTCATTATTTCAACATTTATTGTAAACTTGGTTTACTTGTTCCAAATTATTAACCTTTATGGTTTAGCGGCGAATTCATGATCATAACATCCGCAATGCATTTCATATGGACTAAGATTAGTCTACATTTCATTGACATCATTTGCATCATGATAATTCATTCATGACATTTCATTTCACATTTATCGCGTAATTTTTATATTTAATAAACGTTATCAGCGGAGTTATTATTTTAAATATTTAATCTGTTACTTTCAAAAATGATCGACTATATTTTTATACTTACATTGGTTTATATAAACTATATTTTGAGTTTTCCTAATGTTTTAAATTTATTTGGTACACAAATCGTTAAAGTTAAATTATTACGACACTTTTCTTAAAAAACTACTCGATAATTTTTATCACTCAAATTTCACAAGGATAGTATTTTTACAATTTTTATTATCTCATCACATTCTATTTTGATCTATTAAAAATTTACTTGTACCTAAAAGTTACCATTTACCTTTAATTATACATTTTTCCTACACATTACTTACACTTTTCTTGAAATTGTTACAAGTAAATATTGTATACAAGTAAAAAGAAAAAAAATATAATTGAGATACAATCCCAAAAATCCGGTCATGAGGGAGTGTATGCATTTAATGTGGTAACATTTTTCTCTTATATAGATCCATACTCCATCTAAAATCATTTCACTCATTTTCACAATTCAACAAAAAATTCTAGAGTTAGTAAGTTTTTTTTTCTTCTCTCTTGTTCTTCTCCATCCTAAACCGGTCACATAAGGAGTTCATCAAGGGATCATTAATTTTTCAAGATCAAGCATATATACAATCTAGTTTATACTCTTTATTAGGTTTTGAAATAAAAACCAAGAGTATTTAGGCTTAACCTTGTTACTTGCACCTCATCATACTCACGTGTAAGCATGTTTCTTTCATTTTCATGTTTCCTTTTCATTTCATATGAATCTTTTCATTTTTGGAGCAACATGCAAGACATTTGTGATTTATACCATTTTTACATGATTTTAGAGTATATATATATATATTAAGGTCATCCTATAATTATCCCCTTGATATATGTTGGTCTTGATGATGTCTATGAACCCATGACACCCTAAGAAGGTGTATGGTAGGATTAGATTAGCTTTGGAGTTGATTTGAAGGGATTGGAATAGGTTTGGTACGATAAAAACTATTTTCGACAAGTATAAAATATGTTCTGTCCTTGTTTTGATTTTCTGGAAAATCCGACTATAGTCACGACTTTTTGGCCTTGATATTTAGAAAATATACTTTAAAACGAATCCGTGGCCGCTTGAACGGATTAAAACGGACTTATAACGAAGGAGGAATGAATTTTTCAAGTTGGCGACGAAATATATATTTTTCAGAAAATTTAAAGCAACATGTTTTGTTTATTTCGAGTCAAAATGAGCCTTAAGCTTCACAAATTATTTCGACTTATCAAAATATATTAGTATACTTTGATCTGAAGCTAAGGACGTATTATACGTGAAAGCAGTTTGAAACGACAAATATATACGCGTTTCATAAAATTGCCGTAACTATTATTTTCAGAAAAACTATATTATTTTTACGTGACAAGTGTTACGGTGGCTGAATAAACGACCATGTTGGAGGCTGTTTTTAACCATGATGCAAAACTTTTTGGAACGAAATGTCTTCTAGTAAAATCAAGTTCACCGGGCATATTTTTCAAAACGACAAGCCGTTTGTATGGCGAATTTGTAGTAAACTATTTACGGATGTTCAAACTTGGCCGAAACTCATTTTTCGCACAACAATTAGCCAAAACCACCATCTTTAACCCTTATTATCTTTATGTTCGAGACCATTTGGACGAAAACTCCGAATCGAAACTTTTAGATATCGATACAAACTTTCCAAAACAGTCGAGTTCGTTCTCTAACGATCGACATACACTATTTTACGACTAGTTTTCCAAAGTTATTTTTGTTAATTTCATGAAAATTCGGCGACATTGTTTTTTAACTTTGAAAAGTGATAATTTCACCAAAAATCATTATAAAACCATTATAGGATGACATTTTGACGTAAATACTTGTAAAGTGATTTTTGATTGTTCAAGACATCAAACGAGTATTGTTCGACGACAAGTATTATTTTCAAAACCCGTAAATGGTATAAATAACATACGAAATGCATGCATAACATTACATTGTAACTCATTACGTATCATATCATTCATAATAGGTCAAGATTTGCGTATCACACTACATCTCGGTGTACTCACTTTTGTCTTCGCATCATTCCCCCAAGTGAGTTTCATAGCCTACTTTTATCGTTTTGAATTACTTTTAGGGGAGATACATGCTCAACTATTTTCATTTACTATCATAAGTACTCTAAACTTTTAAGGATTACCGTGAGTTCCATAGCCCGCTTTTCTTGTTTTAATGCTTTCATAAGCTGTTTTGGGGAGATACATGCTCGACTATTTTATTACATTCATGACTATTTGCAAATTATATGTTTATCCGAACTAAATGC
Source organism: Chrysanthemum makinoi (assembly GCA_910596185.1). Classification (NCBI taxonomy): domain Eukaryota; kingdom Viridiplantae; phylum Streptophyta; class Magnoliopsida; order Asterales; family Asteraceae; genus Chrysanthemum; species Chrysanthemum makinoi. The sequence continues at coordinate 218,235,425 of OU343221.1, read as the reverse complement.
TAGTCATGCGAAGTAACATTATTGCCATACTTAAAATTTCTATTTCATATATTCATTGGTCTAACGGTCTTGGTATATTCATTGAGCTATAGGACTTGTATATTCATTGAGCTAACGGACTTGGTATATTCATTGGTCTAACGGTCTTGGTATATTCATTGGTCTAACGGTCTTGGTATATTCATTGGTCTAACGGTCTTGGTATATTCATGGACTAACGGTCTCGGAACGATTTGAACAACACTCATATTCATTTGACGATTTCTGTTTGAACATAAACTATACATATTACGGCGGTGGGTTGTGAACACACAAAGGTTTAAGTTTTGTATGGCGGGACTTGGAACCGAGTGGATTTACAATGCCTTTCTTTGCATAAGCGATTTGAACCACACTCATATTTGTTATATCAAGTAACTATTGATACATTTAGTTATGCACTATTTTGTGAATTCATCCGACGATGTGTGCTTGAACATAAACTATATACATTTTGGCACTGGGTTGTGAACACACAGGTTGCAAGTTTTGTATGGGCGGGACTTGGAACTGAGTGGATTTACAATGCCTTTGCTACATAAACGATTTTGAAAGTCTTTACATTTTAACGATTTACAATGCCTTTAACATAAACGATTTAGAAAGGCTTTACATTTCAACTCAAACTCTATGAACTCACTCAACCTTTGTGTTGACACTTTTAGCATGTTTTATCTCCGGTATCTAAGGCATTCACTTCATGGCATGCATTTGGACACATCATGGAGTCGTGGTGATGACGCGTCTCACTTGGGTTTTACGCACTTTAAAACATCGTTTGAATTGTAACAAATTTATTTCCACACAAGTTGATTTTCATTTGGGACCTACTTTGTAAACTCCGATTGTTTTATTAAATCAAACGATGTTCTTTTCAAACGACACTTTAGGTCGTTCAATATAACTGTGATTGTGATGCTATGACAGGTAATCCCCAGGAATTCCATTCCGCTGCAAAACAGGTAATTTGGGGGTGTGACAAATACATAATGCACATGATTGTGGAGGAGCATTTAACCATAAATCAGAAGAGCTTTTAAATCATGCACATATTCTCCAATGTTTTCCAAACCTTATTAAATCACTTGGGGATCCAAAATCTCAAAGGGTTTGATATTTTTGATCGGGGGAGAATTTGTGATTTCATATGAAATTTGATAAAAGATGATCGTTTTGATTCAGAGTGCAAGTTCTCTTTAATATGTGCTAAACTCTTTCGTATATCGATGCACATATTGAGGGGGAGCGAATGGTTTCTATTGCCAATCGTGAAAAGTACTTCAAAAACCTCTTGCCTCTATGTGCAAAATGATTTTCAAATATCTAACGCACATATTGAGGGGGAGAATTTACTAAGAAAATCAAAAGGCTTTTTCTAAGGTAATTGTGATCAAGAAATTGTTTCAATGAACTCTTGCCTCCATGTGCTAAACAATTTCAAAACCATATGCACATGTTGAGGGGGAGCATTTCTAAAAGATCAAAAACAATTAAGGTACAAAATGCTTTGATATTATATCACAAGTACCTTGATTGATTTTCCAAATGATTTTTCAATTGGTTTCAAGAAGGAAAGAACAATACCAAAAGACCGACCAATTTACTTTATGCATGGTGTTATAAGGATGGTAATGTTAGGTATTCGTTCCCCGATCCCGAGCGAGGAGGGATCTACCCAGGGACAATCCACTAGATAGTGTAGAAGTCCTTAGGTATGATGAAAAAAGGAGAAAATTGAGAATATGGGAAGAGTGCCGACTGAGACAAAGCTAGTACTGGAACAAACCCAACAAGGTTCTAGTAATGAAGTCTCGGTAAGCACTGAAGGGGTTGAAGAATGAAAAAGAAATAAATGTGAAAAGGGTGAAAAGAAATAGCCCTCCAATAATTCAACCTTAGGGAAGAGACAGGGTTCAATACATATGCTACTGGTGTTTACTAAGGTAACACTAGTATTGAAGACAAGACGTCATGGACCCAGTGACGCACTGCACTAAACTTCCGAAGCTACTCAAGTTCCTCTAAAAAGGGCTTGTTTCATTCTCACAGGGAACCTACATAATCTATCGACTTTCTCTTAGAGACTTTTGATATTGAAGAAGGAGACCCTCTCCCTAGTCTCCGGCATAGGAACTAAATGTGCACAATTGAGTCTAAAGCCAAGAGATCATCCACAATATCTCATTAGGACACAAAATTAATGAAGACTTGTTGTTTCACACAATGTGGAAAGTAAGTATATATTAAGAGTCCTACGCATTATCCTTGTGGATTACCAGAACATCCGAGTGATATGTAAAAGTACTCACGATGAAGATGGAAATCCTTCTAGAGCCAACATCAAACAAGCTCTTGGTGGGTAACATGTGAGATCTTTCCAAAAGATCAAGCTTGTGACAACTGGATAGAAACGATGGGCAATTCATTCTTGAGTCAACCTTGGTCCAGGAAATGAATTGACGAATACTTTTGGAAAAACTGTTCGATGTGCAAATCTTCTTTTCTCTAGCACATTGAATGTGTATTCATTTTCAAACATAAAAAGTATTTCTGATTGAAAATTGATATTTCTTATAAAACCTTCGTCATATTGCAAAACTCTTTTTCCAAGAAATACGCAATTGTTTTTCAAATCAATTTTTCATCAATCGATTGAATCTCAATTATTTGGTTCACTCACTCCGTGTTGTCTTCTTTGAGATGTTCGGTTTGAGAACGTTAGAGCAGCTGTGAAACCACATCAAGGAGATTCTTCAAAATTCTACGATCCTGGCGATTACTTGTACTGATCAACGAGGAACCGTGGGCCGTGCACCTCAATTCAATGAAAATGATCAAAGACACTTTCGCGGCGCTTTATTGCTAACTGTTGTATGCGGTACACCCGACGGTTGCAGGTGATCGAGAATTGAGGAGTCAATCCATAGCCGCATGCTCACACATTATATTCACTTCTAAAGAAATCATGATAGGTGCATATCTTCATCAACTGGCTCTGATATTTTCAATGCATGCTTCTCCTACGCTACTGGAAATATTATGAATCAACAAAAGCTTCCACAACTCTGATGAGAAGCTATCATGATCCAAAATGTGAGCATGTCGGTCTAAAAGTCACAACTTCACATAATGGCGATACTACAATGGATGAGCCAGAGATATGTTGTGGCTGATGATCTCTAACCTGGCTTAATGAATCACCAAACGTGGATCAGCACAAAGACCTCCACTAAAAGTACAAAGCAGTTGGACTTTGAAGAATCACAGCTAAAGCACAAAGACTGCGGACATTCAAGAATTGAAGTCTACGAGCTCGAGCATAAAGACAAAGATAGATTGCTTGGATTCAAAATGTAAATCATGGGGTGACCTCCCTTAGAGGGAGATTGTTAGGAATTGGAAATTCCATAAGGAAGTGTCGGTCACCCCAATTATTGTTTAGCATATCTTAGCTCGTAGACTTTACTTTATTTAGTAGTTATTAGCTTAGTTATTAGTTTAAGTAACACCATGGAGGAAGGACGGGTCTTTACCCACTGTATGCCTGATCCACCGTCCGAAGGAGGACGTGTAGTATGTAACTATAAATACCCTCTACCTCCCAAGGTAGAGGGTTGGACCTTTCACTAAATCTAACCTTCCTTCTTTTGTTTACTTTCTCTCTCTAGAAAGGCTCCCATTCTACTTTCTCTCTCTAAACTCTCTATCTCATTCGATCCATACTAGTGTTTGTTATGTGTTTATGAAAACCAATATATTACAGAGGATTAACTAGGTTAGCACCACTCTCCTCTATTGATTAAACCTTTGCCTTTTATCTACTTTTGTCTGCTTTAGTAGTTAATTAATTCCTTATCGAAATCATATTAAAAACTGTGACACGTAGACTTAGTAATAATCCAACAAACATAGCTCTTGGGACGACCTCAGTTTTACCAAATACTACACTACACACGACCGGGTACACTGCCCGTTAGTGCATTAGGGTCGACCATAGGTATAACGAGACAATATAAATATTAAAACCTGGTCAGTAAAACCTGCATCAAGTTTTTGGCACCACTGCCGAGGAGTTATATTAGGATTGCTATTAAGTCTTTCATTTTCATTTTGTTTTAAACTTTTCTATATTTCTCACAATCATTATTCAAGTTTTCAAGTACCATGGAAGTTGTTAACATTGATGACCTCACTCTTGAGGAATATTTAGCATTAACAAGGGAAGAACAAGGACCAGGGATTGTTAGGCCAGCTATCGTAGAAGACGCTCAATTCGAAATCAAACCTCAATTCATGATGAAATTACGTGAAAATCCCTTCTCTGGAAGCATCACCGATGATGCCCATGAACATATAGACAACGTAGAATACAATGTCAGCCTATTTAAAATTCCCAGAGTCTCAAACGATGTTGTCATGTTAGGAGTATTCCCTATTTCTCTTACGGGAGCTGCTAAAAGATGGGTTGATCGATTGCACGAAGCAGTCAACACTGGCCTATCCTAAAAAGTATTTCATTCAGAGATACTGTCCTCCATCAAAGACTGCTAAGCAATTAGAAGAAATCCATAACTTCAAGCAAGAGGGTGATGAAACGTTATACCAAGCTTGGGAAATGTGTAACGAATTATTACACAAATGCTCTACTCATGACCTCAACAGCCAACAAAAGGTGGACGTCTTCTACAAAGGTCTGAACATCTCCCCAAGGCAAATGATCGATTCTCAGGGGCCGATTCCTGGTATGACGCCTACTTTGGCTTTAGAAACTATTCAAAAGATGGCAGACCACTCTCACAAATGGCACAATGGAGGGAGAAATTGAAGTAAGAATGGAGATATGGAAGGTCTTGCAGCAATAAATAACAAATTAGAAAGTCTCGGAAGAGACATGAAGAAGCTCAAGGAAAATGTGCATTCCATTCAAGTTGAGCGAAATGGAACTTCACCTACTAAGGAATGCTCCTCCAACGAGGAAGTTAAAATGATCAGAGAAGTCAAGTATGGAAGTGAGAACCCTTTCAACAATTACAATAATAACGGGCCCAGGTATCAAGAAAAATCCCCAGGATTTTACACAAGAATAAACAACAATCCTCCTAGACCAAGCCTTGAAGAAATAATGCATAGGCACATCGAGGAATCTACAAAAAAGGGAGATAAACTCAGGGAATGGATGGTCAAGGTGAAAGAAGACACCAATATGAACCTGCGGAACCAAGATGCTGTAATTAAAAACCTCGAAACACAAATTGGGCAATTAGCTAAAAACCTTGAGACGAGTAATGCCAAAGCTATTGCTTGCAAGGCCATATTTGCGCAAGATAAAGCAAAGAAGGAGCAGTGCACATCCTCTATCACAAATGATCTGTCCGAGATTAACTACCAGAGAGAAGATGATAAATCGGAAGACGACGAGGTCCTGCCAAGCCAACTTCCTGAGAAACAGCAATACCAGGAAAGTTTTCTTCTTCCATTCACTATTGATAATATTAAGATTCCCGCATTAGCTGATTTGGGGACCGGGGTAAACCTTATCTCTACCACTTTGTTTGATAAAATAAAACTTACCAATTTAAAAGAAACAACAATGATGATAGAAATGGTTGATTCCTCTAAAGCTGTACCAAGGGGAGTAGTGAATAATGTGCTTTTAAAAATTGGAAAATTCTTTTTTCCCACTGATTTTATGGTAATTGACATGGAAAAGCGGGAGGCTTACAACTTAATTGTTGGAAGACCATTTCTGGCCACTTGTAGGGCTCAAATTAAGGTTTTTGAAAAACAAATTTCTTTGGGAACTGAAAATGAGGGAATAACTTTCAGTATGAAAGAGAATTTAAAACCAAAATTTGTAATTTCAAATAATGTTGATGTTGTTAATGTTCAATCGCAAGATCCTCCTCTACATTATGATCCTGGTGGGGAGAATGTTGATAATGGCAAGCAGAAATAGGGAAAGATTGTCCAGGGCATTAAGGAAGCTCCGATTCCAAACAAACATTTCTACAACCCTATATTAACCAAGGATAACGAATCAATTACAGCATGGCCCTCGTGTAATCCTTTTCAAGAATCTGAAAGAAAGGCGAACGAATGGATATACCCTCACAAAGGTGAAAGACATGATATTGAATTAGCATTTGAAGATTGGTACAAAATAAGATTTGGGGACTCAAAAATCAATAAGGGATTGGTTAAGCAGTACAAGTACAATCGTCTTACTAATACAATAACTAGCGGTGAAGGATCAAGCATAAGTATAAAAAGTAGTCTTATAACTGAAGATGATGACCGGGGAAAATCATGTAATGAATGGCTTTCACAAAAATTTGGAACAAGTGGCATCGGTAATACTGCAAGAAAAAAGGGTTTTAACAAATGGATGAATGAGTGCCGCCAACGAGTGGAGGAAGTCGGCCAAGTCCAAAGGCCCCCATAAAGCCCCGCAGCTCTAAGTCTAACTTAAAGACTCGTAAATAAAGAAAAGTGCTCTTTCGGGAGACAACCCGAATTATCCCTTTCTTTTGTTTTATTACCATTTCTGTAGGGTTTTATGTTTTTAACCATTTTTGCAGGAAACGAGGAAGTGATTGCTGTTGCAGTTTGCTGATCTGACCATAGTTACGGCGTAACTCACCTCAGTGATTACGCCGTAACCAATCCCTTGCAGCAGAAGTTCAAGACGCATTACCAATTACGGCATAATACCATCTCTGTGGTTACGCCATAGCCACTCGCTGTGCAACATATGTCAGGTTTTGCCAGTTACGGCGTAACTCCCTCAAAAGAGTTACGACGTAACTTTCCTCTGCTTTACTTCTTTCATTTTAAAACACAATAACCTTGTATTAGTATCTTAAATGAACTTTTTGGGTGTGTTCCCTGTAAACCCTCACGAGACTTCACTCGTCCACTTGGGACACCAAGTGGTTTAAAAGGCTTGTTGCATATGCTAAATGCAACCGTGATTCCTACGAAAGTGAGTTAGGTTTGTTTTTTTTGTTTTTTTTTTCCTTTTTAGAATTATGCTTGTTGGTAATGTGATTTCAGGGATTGAAGTTTGTTCATAATGTTTATACGAAGGAACGTCTCTTTTTCGTGGGCTTCTTTCTTTTTGGAGCAAATTTCAGGGAAGTTCTCGCTCTAATTCTACTTTATTTCAGGGAAGTTCTTTCTTTTTGGAGCAAATTTCTCTTCACCTTTATTTAACGCTTAGTACAAAAGGGACTTTATACAATTCAAGTGGGGGGACGGGAGTAGAATTATCTCTTGAACTTTATTATGCCCTCATTTTTCTAGTTTATTTTGAAAATTTATGCCATTTTTAATATTTTGACATGTTTTTCTTAACCAAACTAGATTAGACCTTAGCCGAGCACATACAACCCTTGATATTATATGGTGAGATTAGCCTTATCCGTTTCCAATATTTTACCCCAAATCCACCAAATTATGAGTGAGCCGGTAGCTTGTAAACTTTAGAACTTGGCCTTTGCATCGTTTCGATACCATAGACGAGGTATGTTGAGTTAGCTCGATGTATTTGGACTTTTCAGTTTAAGAAGGCAATATTATAGGATTATCACCCAAATGGCCTACCATTGTGTGTCTATCGATTAGTCACCTCGACTTCTCGACCCCATGTGAAACCCTTTTGTTGCACTCACCTTTAGTGCAAGATACCCTAGATACACCCATCTGAGCCATTCCTTTCATTTTGTTAACCCAATATCTTGTTTCGATACACCTATACACCTTAGCCTACCCTGTAGTCTTTATTTGTGATTGGGAAGTCATCATTTGCCTAAGTTCAGGGTTCGAGTGGAAAGGTTCGGAAATCACGCTTTCGTCGACGACATATTCCTGAAGATCATTGAAGACCCCCCGAATTCCCGTTGTTCATCTCAAGTGGGAGGATATAATGTTTAGTTGTTATTTTTATGTTGAAAAAAAAATATTCGAAAAAAAAAAGTTTTTATGTAAAAGTCATTGTTATAAGCACTATGTTATGAGCTTTATAGATTTAGTATCGAGGAGGCCACCTCGGTCACATTCAAATATTGGAGTTGGTAATTATGCCAACAGTTGGAGAAAAGGTAGTGTGCCCATCATGACGTCCTCTAATGACACATCTATCTAGTATTTCACGATCCGGTTTCTTGACTTCAACGCTTGAACTTTGGGCGGACGGTAAGAGGTGATGACTTGGTTATAGATTTAGACTACCTGCTTGATTTTTATTTTACACCATTTTTATATCTCATGTCTTATCCTACCCTTTAGTCATGAAGCGTGTCTAGGTGATGCAGCGAGCAATCTTTGGTGTCTTGGCCATGGATTTGGTCATGTATCATTGATTTTTTCCACTTCGTCGTGACATGTTAGTAATGACGAGTCACCCCTTAACCTTTGTCATGTCTACCCATATTTCCTTCGAGAATTGTTTAGCCCTTAACTCTAGTGGCGGAGATTTGTGTAACCGCCAAGCTTATGATAGAATACATGCTATGACTGTGCGATTGAGTGATCACCCCGAAATTGACACTTAGAATAGTTGAGAGATTTGAGTGTTTCGTTCCCATTTCATGAGGTGTTCGGCTTTGTTTTATTCTAGCATAAGGGATTTGTAAACTTATATTTTTCAGGTTATGGGAGATATCTTTTTAGGAATCTTTCTAATAAGGTCTACTTGAGGGCAAGTAAAGTTCAAGTGGGGGGATATTTGATAACATCAAATAGTCCTGAATATTAAGTGTCAATTTCCCCCGATAATGCTTGTAATTTATATCATTTATATGGATTTACACTTGTTTTCCATTGTTTTCCACTTTCAGGTAAATTACGAGCATTGGAGCTAAAGAGACGCGGAATTGGAGAAATATCAAAGATTTACCATAGTATGCTGACTTTGAAGAAGTTACGGCGTAATTCATCTCTCACATTACGCCGTAACTAAAGCGTGACTCAGAAAGCCAACTCATTAGAAGATTACTGCAGTAACTCCCTAAAGACTATGACGTAACTTATTAGGTCATATGAGGTTCCGCGCTGATAACTACGGCGTAACTATTTCACCAACTACGGCGTAACCAAGTAATATTGAAGATACGGCGTAACCACTCATAAGGTTACGCCGTAACCAGCAGATCTAGTGCAAATTACGAAGGAATTGAAGATTACGGCGTAACTCTTATATTAGTTACGCCGTAACCCAGATCTGGACTATAAATACCCTACGATTTCCAGCATTTCAAAGCATCCCGTTCCACATACCACAACCAAAGAACGTGGGAGGAAGCCAAAGGCAGGTCTAGAAGAGCATACGGAGCTTTCTCCAAGGGAGAAATCACTCCCCTACGATAAGCATTAGCATTTTATCTTTTCTTTACTTTCGATTCATGTATTTCGTAACTTTGAATATTGAATTGATTTGTATGGTTAATATGAGCGGCTAAGCACCTCTTGGTGCTGTCCTAGTTATGATTCCTTAATTGTTTTGTTTGCGTTTACATTACTTCCGTATAATTATTTCTAAGTTATGCATGCATAGTTTATTGGTATCTACCCTTGTTTCGGTAGTTTTGAAAAATGGCGGTAGAGGCTAGTTGCTTAGGAGATATGACCAACTGACCCTAAGTGAGTAGACTGAGACGGGAAGGGTAAGATATGACCAACTGATGACCCTTTCTACTTGTGCGATTTGACCAACTGATCTCCTACCGTTTGGATGAACTTAAGAATAAGGGGGTGAGTGTTTAAGTTGCTACGCCCGCACTCACTATTATAAATCTAGCATGTAGCGGTACTTAATGACTCAGCTTAAGGGACCAGGAACAAAGTACTTATGAAGGGACACTGACTTCTCCATGGTGGCATCTTTGCTGATAGGTTAGGGAGAATTGACCAAATGCTGTCCTCTCGAATTTGAACCCACCTGAAGTAATTGGAAGTAAGTAGACGTAGACATTACTAGCTAGGAGGATTAACTAGGTTAGCACCACTCTCCTCTATTGATTAAACCTTTGCCTTTTATCTGCTTTTATCTGCTTTAGTAGTTAATTAATTCCTTATCGAAATCATATTAAAAACTGTGACACCTAGACTTAGTAATAATCCAACACACATAGCTCTTGGGACGACCTCGGTTTTACCAAATACTACACTACACACGACCGGGTACACTGCCCGTTAGTGCATTAGGGTAGACCATAGGTATAACGAGACAATATAAATATTAAAACCTGGTCAGTAAAACCTGCATCACTAAGCCTAACGTTACAACCCTTGTAAAGACCTCTTAGATAGTTGTTCCTAGGTGCTTACGCCAAACCGGTGGAGGTTTGATATAGTCTTAAGCTTATGGTAATCTATGTACTATGCTAGGTAATGAGTGTTTATCTTCTATTTCAGTTCGTATTATATTTCATATAAACCCGAGAGATGAGAGAATCCAAACATCACTTGTGAGGTGCTAGTGTATGATTTTCGTGCCTGTTATGACTATTGTGGCGCTTTTACTTGTTATGAACTATTTTAAACCAATGCTTAATGCCCCATAACTTATAAATTGATTGGTCAAAAGCACATTTGCTTGAGGACAAGCAAATACCAAGTGTAGGGATATTTGATAAGGATTTAAAACGTACGCTTTTAGGGGGTCATTTAAGCCCTATTTCGACACATTTTATACCCGTTACTGCTTAATTTCGTTCCTTTTCACTTTTTAGGTCTTTTGGAAGCAAAATGCTAGAATGAAGCACAATTGGCAAAAAAGAGCAAATACATGAAGAACATAGCAAAGTCAAGATCGAAGCCACTCGAGACTGATCAACAGTACTTGACGGCGTCCCATTCAAAGGGCGACGCCGTCCCTCTATGAAGACTTGATCAAAACATGCACGCGACGGCTCAGTGAAAATTATGGGCCTATAACATGACGGCGTCACACTTTAATTATGGATGGCGTCACTCACAGTTTTCACCTCAGACGGCCCAGATCTAGAATTAAGACGACGTCCCAACTGAAGATCGACGGCATCACAACTTTAAGGTGACGCCGTCCCATAGATGACTTGGCCCAGACGAAACCCTAATGACGGCGAGGCGACGGCGGCGTCCCATGCAAAAGGTGACGCCGTCGCGATTGTAAATCTATATATAGAATTCGATTTTTCTGTATTTTGGGAGGTAGACTTTTGGAGAAAAAACCCTAAATCGTTTGTAGTCCGACTAGGACAGTATCTTAGGGTCCCATACCCTATTTTATACATCGAGATAAGTTTATTAATCCAAATTATCATTATATCTATCTCATATTTGATTGATTGTGTGTATGCTTGCTTGTCTATCATGTCTAGCTAAATTACTTGTGTGTTGCTTAGATCTATGAAACCTAGTTATTGATTATTGTTAGGTTGTTTTTTGTCTTAATTGAAATTGGCTTAGGTGTGCAACTAAGCATCTTCGTTGTATTTAATGCTTGAGTATGCTTTATGATGATATGGTCTATGGATGATATAGCTTAGGCTTGCCGACTTTGTAGGTCATATACGAGATACAACCTCAAAGAACTAGGGACCACGCATACCCTACAACCTTTAGGAATACAACGCGTTACGATAAAGGACGAGACAACTCAACCGACCAATAAAAGATAACTAGGGAGTAATAGTATCTAGGTGAACACATCTTTAATCATCATACGAGCACACCTCAATTAGACATAAGCTACCCGTAGTAATTAGATAATTAGATAAAGTAGATTAATCGGTAGAAGTGCCACCCCCAAAACCAATTGCCCCGAGATTTTACCTTAGCTTTCTAAAAAAACCATAAAAAAGATTTAAAAAAAATAAATAAATAAATAAAAAATAAATAAAAAAATCCTCAACCCCACATTCTCATCATGTATTTTTTACTAGCATTCTTATTCCCCTAGAAAACGATATCAATCCCCGATGCTTACCCCATACTACACTACAACGATTAGGTTCACTGCCTAAGAGGTTGAAAAACTTGCTCAAAAAAAGGAAGTTTCCTTTGACGCCGAACGCGCCTTCCATGCGCATCAGTAATACCAACATATAACATACTAAAAATATATACTTGCTAATATATTTAACTCAGGTTTGAAGTCTCTCAGAGATCTTAAATAAAATCATATTATATCCTGAAGCCGAGATTAAAATGTCTTTCAACCTCAAAAGTCATTTCCTTTCTATTTGTCGATTAAAGTTTGGTTTTTGAATTTTTGTAGGTTGGATGGACGACATGTTGTATTTGGTAAGGTGGTATCAGGAATGGATATAGTTTACAAGATTGAAGCGGAAAGGGAGACAAGATGGTACACCTAAAAGCAGTGTCATTGTCGTCGACAGCGGTGAACTACCCTTGTAATTCCTAACAATATTCTTTCTTGTTCAATGGCTATATATACTTCAAAACCTCCAGCAGTTTCTATTTCAAAGCGAAACAAAAATGACTAACCAAAACCCATATTGTAAAAATGTATTAGTTAGATTGATAATTCACTTGTCTTACTCATTAAGTAATATCAAAAGGGTAAATTTTGTCGTTCTACTCAAGCCTCTATAATCTTTAACTCTTTATCATCTGAAACTATGATTTGATCACAATTCTATTAGTTGTATCATATTAATACTATTGTTGTTGATGAAACTCAAGAAAATGGATAAAAGTTGTTTACGGATCAAACCAATCTGCTATGACGTCTAACTTATTTTGATGTTACTTTCACTTATTTTGCCACTTAGACATTTGTATATATTTTATGATCCAAATTTTCGGTTTGAATCTGCTTCAGTTATTACTGCAACATCCTTATAATTACCTTGCAGAACATGCTTACACTTTTTTATCATACAGTTTACACTTTACACAGATCTACCATCCTTAGTACCAACTTTGCCTTACTACCTGAACAATCTTATATCACCGCACATCTGCCATTGACAGCGTCATGATTGACTTTTCTTTTTGTAAGGCCACCGAAAACTTTCATTTGAAAATTGAGGTTAAACAATGCAAGGCACCATAACTAGACTACAAGAAGCGGACTAGGAACTCATGACGAATTGATCCCACCAAATTGTGTTTCAATTCCACTAGTTTGGTTTTACAAAAACCTATTTAAACGGTTTGATCGTAACTCACAAATGGAGCAAGTTCTATATTCTTGACAAAGGACCTGTTTTTCTTAGCTCCAATTTTTGTTAACCGTGTTGTTCCTTACGTTGTACATTCCTGCAAACCAGTTACTTCAAATTAAGGGATAGGATTGGTTGTGCATTGCTGAAAAGATTCTAAAAAGATCAAGAACGTCATTTGGCAAGTATCTGCTGGCCATTTCTTGTTCTTCTGGAAAGACTACATTTTTACTTATGCCTCTAACAACTCTAATTTACATACATCTTTATTTACTCATGACTCATTTTTCAGTCCCAAGTTCACTCTACAATTTTCAAACCCTCAACACTTTTCACGACTTAGACCAAACCAAACCTCTCATAAGGTAGTTCACACGCTTATGTTCTACTCTTTTAAGAATGACAAAAACCAATTTGTTTCACCTAGTCATTGCAATTGCTTACAATGCAATTGACAATACACATTTGAGTAACTTGCATACGAATTAATCAAAACATGACACGAAAATTGTAATCGAATAAGTAAATGTAACAACCTGTTTCAACAATACAAAACACACTTAACCTTAAATTTTAATAACTCATCTATAACAAAAACAAATTACAAGCCTCACATAAATGAAAACCTGAAACAATCAACTCTTATCTGCATCAACATCGATATTCTTTTGATGAAAAGCACTGGAAAAATTAATATTAAAATCCTAAGAAAGGGTACAATCTTGGAAACATTTTGATTAATCTCCTGAATCAAGGCAACGTTTCTAACCATGTTTTCATGCACTTTTGACCGATGATTCTCGTTCACTTGTTGAATCAAGACCCTGTTTCGATCCAATATTGCTTGCACTTTACGGAAGCTGTTAGTGAAGGTGGGCCATATCTCGTTGCTTTGTTCTTGTTCTTCTTCGTCGGATTGGGTGTGAAGGTTATTGTTTATGGTGGTGGTGGTTTCGTCCATGGTTGATGATGAGGAGGATGAATCGAGGGTTGTCATTCAATTGGAAAAATGTTTGTTGGATTAGTGTTTGGTTTTGTTGTTTGGGTTGTTGGATATGCTGTGATGACATCGGATCGAGTCGGGTCGGATGGTTTAAAAAAATATTCGGTGAAACTCTTTGCTAGCACATCTAAAGTTAATTGTTATTTGAAAAATCTAGGTTAACTAGACGAATATTCACGTAAAGCGACGGTATATAGCGGCAAATAATTCTACTTACGAACATGTGGTTTTAGTGTGACTCTTGATGCAACATGTGGTTCAATTTGTAGTCAATACAAAAAATAGTTTATGGGTTATAACGAAAAATGATAAAAGTTTGAAGATTAAACAATGTTTAAAATATTAATTTAGTAGTATATGTTTGTCACACCCCCAAATTACCTGTTTTGCAGCGGAATGAAATTCCTGGGGATTGACTGTCATAACATCACAGTTACAGATATATTGAACGACCTAAAGTGTCGTTTGAAAAATACATCGCTTGATTTAATAAAATAATCAGAGTTTACAAAGTATAGGTCCCAAATGAAATTAACTTGTGCGGAAATAAATTTGTTACAAGCCAAACGATGTTTTAAAGTTTATAAAACCCAAGTGAGACACGTCGTCTCCGTGACCCTATGATAGGTCCACATGCATGTCATGAAGTGAATGCCTTAGATACCTGAGATAAAACATGCTAAAAAGTGTCAACACAAAGGTTGAGTGAGTTCATAGAGTTTGAGTTGAAATGTAAAGCCTTTCAAAATCGTTTATGCAGCAAAGGCATTGCAAATCCACTCAGTTCCAAGTTCCGCCCATACAACACTTGCAACCTGTGTGTTTACAACCCATTGCCAAAATATGTATAGTTTATGTTCAAATGCATGATGTCAAATGAATTCACATAACAGTACATTACTTAATGTATCAATATTTAATTGGTATAACACATATGAGTGTTGTTTTATATAATACCAAGACATTTAGTTCAATGATAATCCCAAGACATTTAGCTCAATGATAATCCCAAGACCTTTAGATCAATAATAATCCCAAGACCTTTAGCTCAATAATAATCCCAAGACCTTTAAAAGCATAATAATTATGATATAGAATATGATAACATTCATTCAGATAAACATATAGTTGCAAATAATCATGAATGTCATAAAAGTAGTTGAGCATGTATCTTCCCCAAAGAGTTTAATAAAGCATTAAACAATTGAAAATGGAAATTTTAAATTACTACACCTGTTGCAATGATTATAATATACAAAGTGGATGATACCGAAATGTAGCGTGAATCTCTAAACTTGACCTATTATGAATGATATGATACATAATAAGTTATGATGTAATATTATGCATGCAATTCGGATGATATCTATACCACTTATGAATTTTTGAAAATAATATTTCTCATCGAGAAATAATCTTTTAACATCTTGACCATTTTTAAATTACTTCACATGTATTTACGTTGATGATATTACGATAATCATTTAGTGATTAATTATGAAATTATAACTTTTCGTCGTAACATAATGTTGTTGAAATATTCATGAAAATGTTGACTAAACGCTCAAAAAAGCTAGTCAGAATAGTGTACATTG
>OU343221.1:217924407-218219519 GCA_910596185.1 Chrysanthemum makinoi | reverse complement strand
CGGCGCTAAAACGAATAAAACATAAGAAAACGTATATAAACGGATGAAAACATAAAAAAAGAGTAAATTACACCGTTCGTCCTTGTGATTTGCGTTGACTGCAACCGCTAGTCCTTTGACCAAAAAAATTATGCGCCGTTTGTCCCTCCCTTTAACGGGGCCCACTAACGCTCGCTAAATCTCCCCCCATGTGGTACCATGTGAGGGTATTTATTCTTTTTACTCTATCTTTTTAATCGATCTTCTCCATTTATCATCACTTACACCACTTGCATCCTTCAAAGTCAACCACCACTTATCTAGCTAAAAGTTCATAACAAATTCAGATTTCAAAAAAATTCATTCACATATCATTCATAACAGATATAGACTATCAAGCCAAACTGCTATCTTACTTATTATGACACATATTAAGTACATTAGACTCTTCAGTTAGAATGTGTATGTAGTTCTACTCACCCGACCTGTAACATATTGGATTTCACAAACACACTAAACCATAAGATCAAATAGGCGTATAATGAGTTTTAGAGAGAGAAAGTTAGAGGTTTGGGAACTTTAGTGAGAGAAAGAAAAATCTTATTATGAGCTCCAACTCTCTACCTTGGGAGGTAGAGAGTATTTATAGTTATTACATAAATCGCCACCTAACGGGTTGTGGAACATGCATACAGTGGGTAAAGACCCGTCCGTCCTCCACGGTGTTACTTAAACTAAATACTACTTAACTTATAATAATCTACGACTACGAGCTTTCTAACGATTACATATACTTGAGGTGACCAACTCTTTAATAACTGGATTTACTAAATCCTAACAATCTCCCCCTATGGGAGGTCACCTCAAACACACATAACATACATTGAATACAAACATATATTACATTAAAAGATTGTTCTTGCATTCTTGATGTAGTACTTTGATCTGAAGCTCGTAGTCATTGATTCTTCACATGGCATGTTTGGTTAATCCAAGTGGAGGTCTTTTTACTGATCCACGTGATAATAATTTTGAGTCAGTTTTGAGATCATCAGCTAAAAAAAATCTCTGAGACATCCATTGTGGTGTTGGTATTATGTGATGTTGTGACATACGGACCGACATGCTCACATTCTGGATCATGATATATTCTCATCAGAGTAGCGGAAGCTTTCGTTGATTCATGATATTGGCATAAGCGTAGCAGAAGCATGGAGTGAAAATATCAGAGTCATTGATGCACTAATCATGATTTCTTTCGAGATGAATGTGTTGAGTGAGCATGCGGCTATGGATTGACCGCTTCATTCTGATCAGCTGCAAACGTAGGGCGTACCTGCATACAACATTAGCAAAAAAAAAATCGCACGTGTCTTTTTGATCACTTTCATTGAATTGAGGTACACGCCCCACGTTCCCCATTGATCATACATACGTACCGCCTGTGATAGTATAACTCCGAAAAATTTCTTGACAGGGTTTCGCACTGCTCTAGTCTGTTCTCAATCCGGAATGTCTCAAAGAAGACAACACGGAGTGAGTGAACCAGCAAATTGAGATTCACTGATTGATGAAGAGATTTGAAAAACAACAATCGTGTATCGCTCAATAGAAATTGTTTTTGCAATACAACGAAGGTTTTAATGAAAATCAATTATCAATCATAAACACCTTTTGATTTGAAATATTCGTACACGTCGTGCTAAAGAAAAGAGTTTTTAAACACAACGACGGTTTTCAAAAGTATCCGTCAATCCATGTTGAACGAGGATTGATTAGATCGCCCCATTGTTTCGTTCGGTTGTCACATGGTTGGTTTATAGAATAGATCTCACATGCCACCTACCGTGAGCTTGTTTGATGTTGGCTCGGAAGGCTTTCCATCTTCATTGTGAATATGTTTGCATATCCTTTCGGATGTTCTGGAAATACCACAAGGATAATGCGGAGGACTCAAGATATAATCTCCCTTTCCACATTGTGTGAAACAGAGAGTCTTCATTGAAAGTGTCCTAAGGAGTTTAATTGATGATCTCGTGGCTCTAGACTCAATTTTGTGCATATTTGGATCCTATATTGGAGACTAGGGAGAGGGTCTCCTTCTTCAATATCAACAATCTCTAAGAGAAAGTCGATAGATAATGTCGGTTCCCCGTGAGAATGAAACAAGTCTTTTTAAGAGGAACTTGAGTGGTTTGGGAAGTTGAAGTCTGATCGTCCTTGGGTCCATGACGTCTTGTCTTCAATAATGTTACTGGTAACCAGGTAGCAAATGAATTGAACCCGGTTTACGCAGGGGTTGAATAATTGGAGGCTATTTGTTTTCACCTTTTCTCATTCAATTCTTTTCATTCTTCAACCTTCATTGCTAAGAGACTTCATAGCTAGAACCTTGTTGGGTTTATTCGATCTTAGCTTCGATCCTCACCAAGACTCTTCCCATATCTCATTTTCTCCTTTTTCAATATACCTAAGGACTTCTACTTATCTAGGTTCACGGGTAGATCCCTCAGGTTTCAGGATCATGGGAACCAATAACTAACCTTATCATCCTTATATCACCGTACATAAAGTAAAGTTGGTCGGTCTATTTGGTATTGTTCATCACCATAGGAACCAATTGAAAACCATTTGAGAATCAATCCGGATACTTTTGATATATTATCACATTTTGTACTAGGAATTGTTTTGATATTTTTAGAATAAGAACTCCCCCTCAACATGTGCATTAAGTGTTTGAAATCGTTTTGCACATGGAGGCAAGGGAAATAATTACCTTCTTTGAATACCATTTTCTAAAAGATATCAACATCACCCACACACCAAAACATATGATAAGGCATAGGGAAGGATAAGTTTTCATCGCTTAACTTTAAATATGTGCCTTGAGGTTTGAAGAAGTTTTGCACATACAAGAGGGAACATGTACATTGATCACGTTTCAAATCTTTGTGGTTTAAGATAGATGCTCCCCCTCAACATGTGCATGAAAAATTTTAAATTGTTTGGTACATGTGGGATGGAGAGCTTGTACATCCTTATAAAACCATTTACCGAATTATCCGATTAAATTCAATTTAAATCACAAATTCTCCCTCGATCACAATTATCAAATCATTTGAGAATTGTGATCTCTCAGAGATTTAAATTGATTTGAAAGCTTTTAAGGAGAATTGTGACTTGATTATGAAAGCGTTTTAACTGATAAGGATCGGATTTTGAGACTTTAAACTCCATTGAATAAACATGCATGATTATCTTTTGAAAATAATTGTATGACAAATAACTTTTTGATTTAATCGAAATCATTCTCCCCCTCAATCAATGACATAAGTTGTTGATTGAGAGATAGATATTTTGACAAACTTTTAAGTCTAGATGATTATCAAAAATAGAGTCCGTGTTATTTTTCAAAACAACTAGTTTTCATTAGATAGTAAGGATTAGTTTAAAGAATCAGAGCAAGAAATTTGAAAACCAAGATAAAGCATGGCTCTGTTCTATCTTTGAAAAGCGGGTTACTGCCTGAAATGACAATAAACCATTGTTTCTCTTTCTCCCAATTTTATTTTTTATTTTTTTATATATATATAAATTCGAACAACATCTAAAGTCCCGTGTCATTATTTGAATGACAACATCAAGACCATAGATATTATCGAATCGAGAGAAACATGACAAAATGACAATAATTTTTGAAGATTTTTCGATTTTTTTTTTTTTTTTTTTTTCGAATAAATATTTACAAGAGATAGATGAAGGAAACCTTTTATTCCTCTTCTTCCTCTTGAAGACGTTTGAGTGTTTCTGGTTGTAGGCTCTTAAGACCTAGTCGTGGAAGAATAAACTCAAAATGTTCTCTAGGAAGAGCTTTGGTGAAGATGTCTGCTAACTGGTATTCAGTCCTCACAAAGTAAAGTTCCACCACATCGTTTTCAACTTGCTCCCTGATGAAATGATGTCGAATGTCGATGTGCTTTGCTCTTGAGTGTTGATGCGTTGTTACATGAGAGCAATAGCACTTTTATTATCACAAAGATAGGATTTTATTGAATTCAAAGCCATAGTTAGATAATTGGGATCTCATCCATAGGATTTGAGCACAACAAGATGACATGGCTATGTATTCCTCCTCTGTAGAGGAAATAGAAGTACTCATTTGCTTCTTTGAAGACCAGCTCACAAGCTTATCACCCAAAAGAGCACCTTCGACGTACTTCGACGAGTATTTTGACATTCGCATGATCAGGCATCTGCATAGGCCGTTAGTGACATACCGGTGTCCTTCGAGTACCATAGTCCCATATTTATGGTTCCTTGGAGATACCTTAGAAGACCCGTTTAACCGCTTCAAGGAGCTTTTTAGTAGGCTTAGCTTGGTACCTAGCACACATGCAAACAAATGAACAAGATGTCTGGTCTACTAGCTGTGAGGTACATGAGGGATCCAATCATACTACGATATTTCGTTTGATCTACCATGATCCCCGAGTGGTCCTCATCCAGTTTAGTACGTTCTATCATGGGAGTGTCAACAGGGTCACTTGAATCAAATCCAAATTTCTTTAAAATCTCATTAGCATATTTAGACTGATTTATGAAAAATGCCTCCGGGGCTTTGTGAAATTTGTAATCTCAAGAAAAATGACATTTGTCCCATCATTGACATTTGAAATTTAGAACCCATTTCATTTGAAAAATGGACACATTCATTGAAATTCGAGGCAAAGATAATATCATCAACATAAATTTGAACGTGAATTAAATGTTTGCCCGACTTCCTGGTGAACAATGTTGGATCAATCTGCTCCTTTGTCAATCCGTAGATAGAAGAAACAATGATAGCGTATCATACCATGCCCTTGGAGCTTGCTTTAAACCGTAAAGATCCTTCTTCAAATGATAAACGGGAGTAGGATGCTCTGATTCACAAAGCCTTCAGGGCGGGCTGACGAGACGACTTCTTTAAGATATCCGCTCGTAAATGCCGTCTTTACATTCATCTGATAGACTACCATGTTCTTACTAGCAGCATTAGCCAGAAAGATTCTGATTGCCTCGATATGAGCAACAGGAGCAAATGATTCTTCAAAGTCAATACCCTCCTCTTGATGGTATCCTTTAGCAACCAATCGAGCCTTGTTCTTTAAGACATCACCATGCTCATCAAGTTTCACTTTGAAGATCCATTTTAGAGCAATGATCACAATGTCTGGAGCAGTACTAATTCCCATACATCAAGTCGATCAAACTCATGAATTTCTTCTTGCATGTCATTAAACCAGCTGTCTTCATTCATGGCGGTTTTAACATCTTTTGGTTCGATCTTAGAGAGTACGGAGTTGGAGAAGCACCATAAGGCATCGGTTGCAAGTTGTTTCCTTGTGGATACTGGACGAGAGGGATTTCCAATGATGTTGTCTAATGGATGACCGTGAGTCCATTTTCTGAGGTGTTCATGTGGCAGTTGTTGAGGGACTGAGGAGCGAGTCGATGTCTCCCCGAAGAAGATGGTTCGATGATGATTCGAGCAAATATGTTTTCAAATGGAGCATCTTCAGAGTAGCAAGGGATTAACTTCATCATTGATGCCGAAACAGGTTCCATGATGTACATTTGAAGATTGATGATTTGTTGATGAGACTGAGTTATCAGCAGCAGGCGCTTCTTGACTTAATGATATTGAGGCTGAAGGGTTGACTTCATTCTCATGGATAGGAGCATCCTCTGTTGTTGGAATTGACATATCATTCGTACTTGGCTCATAATGCTCATCAAACATAGGATCAAACAATTTATTTAAATCATCTTCAGATGGAGGTACATATGGAGTTGCTGGAGAGAGGTTTGGTACAAGGGATGATGAACCAATGGGACTGCTTTTGAAGTGCGGGTCCGAATGATTGTCCAAGAGCCATTTGACCGGTCACCATCAAACGTAACGTAAATTGTTTCCATGATATTTCGGGTTCTCTTTGTTGTATATTCGTAACCTTTTCTGTTTGGTGCATAGCCTACAAATACTCCAATGTCCGCTTTAGCTCTCAGGTTTCCTAAATCTTGACCATCATTAGTTGGATAACATAAAGCATCAAACATCTGGGTATGATAGATCGGGTTTTCTATTGTGGACAAGTTCATAAGGAGTCTTTCCATGAGAAGTGTGAATTAGAGATCAATTTTGAGTGTAACAAGCAGTGGCAATAGCTTCAGCCCATAGAAACATTAGAACCTTTGAGTAAATCAAAGATTGTTCTTTGCGGCTTCTACAAGAGTTCGATTTCGTCTTTCAACTATTACCGCTCGTTGAGGAGTTCGAGGAATACTTCTTTGAGGACTGATTCCAACATTTTCATAAAATTCATTGAGTTCTTTATTAACAAACTCGCCCATTGTCGATTCGGACGATTTGGACCGTTTTGTTGAGTCGATCCGGAGTTGTTTAATGAGTTTAATGATGACATCTGAGTTTTCCCTTTGTCCTCAAAAACTTAACCCAAGTGAATCGGGAGTAGTCATCGACCACTACTAACACATATCTCTTCCCATTAATAGTTTGCACTCTCATTGGACTGCACAGATCCATTGGACCGTTTTGTGGGTTTTGGTTTGTGGGCATATTTCGTGCTTTTTCCCAATTGGCAAGCTAAACAAAGATGATCTTTTTCATATTTTAATCTGGGTAAGCCTCTGACAAGATCCTTTCTGGAGAGATTGTTTATGGTGCCGAAGTTCAAGTGATTGAGACGACGATGCCATAACCAAGACTTTGTTTTAGAAGCCTTTGACAACAGAAGATTGGATAAGACTTCATCATGTCATCGATAGAGATGGTGTATAGGTTAGAACCTCGAGTACCTCTTAATAATTCTACACCATCAAGTTCTCTAACGAAGCAAGTATGTTTTCTAAAAGGCACTTCTAGATCGGAATCACAGAATTGACCAACAGAGAACAAATTATGACCAAGACCTTCCACATAATATACCGAAATTACACTTTTACCAACCACATAATATCCATAACCCATAATAGCTCCAAAATGGTCGTTCCCGAATCTAACTGTCCCGATGAATTTACTCACGAAGTTCATGAGCATGCGACCGGTCTCGATCATATGCTTGGAACACCTGAGTCCAAGTATTACGAACGATTTGAACGACCTACAGTTGAACATAGACAAGAATGGATAACTGGATAATTGGGATCCCCATGCAAGAATGGGTTCCATTTGGTTAGTGACAGTGATTGGAACACCCAAATCAGAAATAGAAACATCCATATCAGAAATTGAAGCAATGGAATCATTATAAATAGATACAGTACTAGTGTCCGTATTTGCCCTATTCAAAGTATGTTCACTTCTTAAGGGAATAGTTCTACCAGGTAGGCATCCATTTTCTAGTGGGCATTGTCTGATTAACCTTATGGCTAACAGGTATCCATTGATAACCTATCTTACTAAATGTTCTTCCTGTGGGCTTCCACTATTTTCTAACTTTCTTTCGTCTTTGCCTTTTTGCCTTCTTAGCATGATATTTTGCATTAACAATATTAACTGGGGATTTGACAGCATCAGACAAGGCATTCACACCACATTCATGATTAACAGAATTCAAGCAGACATCATTACAAGGTTTGCAAATAGTATCAGAATTCAAATTAATTACAGTACGCCTATGGCAAATACTAGAATCAACACGATTCGTTTTATTCGACTCAAACTTAAAGTTCCTAGGTTGGTCTTCTACTTTCTTCCAAAGCACATTCTTAGCTTACGAGGTCCTATCATTCCTTGTATTGTCTTGAGAATTTGACCTGCTCGCTTTAATGTCACTGATTACTCCTGTAGAGGGAATGGGAACATTAGTTGGTTTTGCTACTTTTTGCATTTTCTGTTTAGATGTGTTGGGATATGAGCTATTTGAAGGCGCACTGAAGTTCACCTTTTTCACACTATAGGTGTTGGGATCTGAACTACTTGAAGGTAAACTACAGTTCACATTCATAACATTGGGCATCGAATGGATTTCATACTTGGCACTAGGCATAGAACACGGAATCAAAGGATTAACTCTCTCACCTAAGGACTTAGGGCATATTGTGATTAAGCATTCTAGAATTTCTTGAGATCGTTTGGCATATAAGCATGCATGCCCAATTGCACAGTGCACATTCATAACATTGGGCATCAAATGGATTTCATACTTGGCACTAGGCATAGAACACGAAATCAAAGGATTAACTCTCTCACCTAAGGACTTAGGGCATATTGTGATTAAGCATTCTAGAATTTCTTGAGATCGTTTGGCATATAAGCATGCATGCCCAATTGCATTATCAAGTGGTTTCTCTAACTTATCCTCTTCAACAGTCTCACAATGACATTCTAGACAATCCTTAAGCGATGAGAAATATGTTTGAATTGCAAGTTTATTATTCCTAAGATGAGGAGGAACATATTTCACAGACAAAGCATATTTATTACAAACATGTACCTTTGATCCATCATTCTCCCCATTGGTCATTGGCATTTTCCCTTTTACCTGGCTCTTCAGATTCTCAATTTCCTTTTGCAATGAAGCTATTTGTTCGTTATTTTTGTTACGAGTGGCCTTTATTGATTCAAATAACTCATTGAAGTGACGTTTAACCTTTTCATTTTCTTCTAGAAAACTCTCGTTTTCTTTTTGTAATGCATTTACTAAGTTTTGAAGATGAAACGTTTGAGAATTATGAGAATCTAAAGGAGGAGGCATTTGGGAGCCAATCACATTGTTCTTTTCACCCTTTAATTGAGAGATTTGGGCTTTCAACTCTCTGATTGTGTTACAATGAGCTTGAATCTGTTCGTCACGTTTGTTTATTTGAAAAACTGCATCAAACTCTAGAGCATCTGAGGATGTCTTGATATTTGAGGTTTTGACATTTTCTTTAAGATGTTGATATTTTAGTTGTAAATTAAAATGATCAACTTCTAGTTTAGAAAAGTGTTTTACTAAATTATCGTGATCATCCAGATCTATTTTCTCATTTAGTTTAGAATTAATTTTTTCAAGCTCAATGACACGATCATGGGAGACTTTCAGAGCAACAGATAATTCATGAAATTGAGAAGCATTAATGGAACAGTTTGTAGCAGTGAAAAACACATCTTGAGCAATACATTCAGAATCGATTCTCATTCAGTGTATGCAAGTTCTTCCTCTCAATCTCATTTTATTTTAATTCTCGCTCATAGTCACTAACCTCAACGATCATTGCATCAAATTCCTTTTCCATTTCTTTAATGTCTAAATTCATTCCCTTTTTAAGACTTTCAAAATGATCTTTTAGTTGTTTAAAGAAAGGCATGACTTCAGTTAAATAACATTCTTTCGTTTGCTCAAAACCCCTTTCCCCTTCAGTTATACCAGTGGGTGTGATCCTTTTCTTACAAGTTTTCTCAAAATCAACAAATAGTTGAAAAATAACATATTGACTGATTAA
This sequence comes from Chrysanthemum makinoi, assembly GCA_910596185.1. Taxonomy (NCBI): domain Eukaryota; kingdom Viridiplantae; phylum Streptophyta; class Magnoliopsida; order Asterales; family Asteraceae; genus Chrysanthemum; species Chrysanthemum makinoi. The sequence goes on along the minus strand of OU343221.1, from coordinate 218,210,051 downwards.
GGTCTTGCTTTTAGTGGCAATAGTCCTAGGAACTAAATGCATTGGTGTATTGGGAGGATACACAGCGAGAAGGCATTTTCCTAAAAGGGGGGTTTGTTGCAACAAGATTCTCTGCTTTTTGCTTAGCTAAATCCTTTTTCCAGAACACTTGTTCGGGTGTTAACAACGTCTGAGGCTTAAAATTGTTCAAGGAAATCTAATTCTCCTTCTTGTAATCATGGGGTGTGATATTTATTTTCTTCTCTTTACATTTAGGATCATCTAGTTTCTTGTTCATTTTTTCCCTAGTGACTTCATCTGATTTCTTATCTTCCTCAGTGCACTCAACGCAACTAGGTTTCTGTCTAGGCTTAAGGATTTCATTGCCATCATAAAGAACCTTATGAGCATTTCTAGCCTTTTTAATGACCTCTGGATTTGGTTCCTCAACAAGGGGAATGCTATACTTATCGCTTAAGACTCTATGCTTAGTGATCATTGAGCAGTCTGAATGGTGTTCCCTTGTACGTACAACTTATTTTCAAGCTTGTTTTTCAAAGTTTTCAGATTGGAAAAGTCATTCAAAAGTTTTGATTCCTTAGCATTGAATTCTTGCTTAAGCATTTTCACATTTTCTAGAAGTTCTTGTTTTTGCTTAGCAGTTTTAGAAAGCTTTTCTTGTAAGGAATTTAACTCTTGTTTTAATACTTCTTCTCTAAAATTACTTTTTCTAATGATTGTATGCATTTGGTCATCCATTTCCTGTTCACGAGTGGTCAACTCAAATTTAGCACGTTGTTCGTAAATAGCAACACGTTCTTTATAGGAATTCAGTTCAGAGATAATAGAATCATCAGGGGTACATGCAGTGAATTCATCAAAGACATAGTCATTATTGACTGCAGAAGATGCATTACTTGGTACAATCTCACTTTCACTTTGCTTCACATATTGATCATATGGGACAACATTGCTATTACCCACATTATCAATATCTGATTCATAAGTCTCAAGAGATTGTAATTCATTATGCATCTTTCGCTCATCAACATCATCATATAATTTTAATACCTCTGAAATGATTTTGTCTTTGGATGGACCAGTTTGTTGTGGTGGAGAAACTTTTGGAGAAACCATAGGTGAGATTCTAGCCATGAAGATTGTTTGAGTAGTAGGTTCATCATCTACATCAGAGTCAAATGCATCACAATCAGCTACTTGAAAGGCATTCTGTTGATTATGACCTATCTCTTGAATCGGTTGTTCATCAACGTCATCATCATAAGTCTTGGCATTCCCTTCAGCAATAAACAGTAACTCCTCTTCATCCAAAGCTGCTCCATTGTCCTAAGCTTGCACAAGCAACATCTTATCCCTGAAGTACTCAGCATTCTGTGGATGTTTTGGAGATGTACAATTCCTTGCAATGTGTTCCTCACCACCACAGTTGTAGCATTTGATAGGCTTTGTTTGTCCTTGATTTCCAATCCTACCTCGATTATGATTTCCACCATAGCCTCCACCTACTCCACCCCTTCTCTGATCGTACTGTCTTTCTTGAACTGGCTGCACCATAACCTTCCCATCTCTGACAGTGGCTTGATTGTGTGGATTGGATGCAATTCTGAGGTTTTTGTTGGTGTGTGGGAGAGTGTTCATGTTTTGACTGATCATGAGAGCTAGTTGATTAATGAAGTTTCCCACAGGTGCATCAGCATCAGCTTGTTTGAACATAGGATCAGGAATGAGTTTGTGATTACCATTACCCATGGGTACAACTTGAGAAGCTTTGGTGGTGATCCCAACATTTGTGTAAAAAGTAGTTGAATCATTTGATGAACTCATTTCTCCCTGATTGGTTTTGAACTATTCCAGAATCCTTTTTTCAAACATAGCATGTCTTTCATTCTGGAGAAGGAAGGTGTACAGTTGCTCATAGTTTGTGTTCTTCAATCTTTTAGTGAGCTTCACAGATGTGACAAACTTGTGCCATTCGGGATTCATGTTGTTTACAAATTTTGAGTTCAACTGAATGTTAGGCATGGTCATTCTGATGTTCTTCATGTCATTCACAAGCTTATGGAATCTCACATAGTACTCATAGACACTCTCATCTGGTTTCATCTTGAAATGCTCAAATTCATCATATAATTGAGATTCTCTGTCTTCAATAGTTAATTCAGAACCTGAGAGAAGCATCTTGACATTATCCCATACAGCCTTTGCTTCAGTGTTGTGATTGATAAGCTTGTAGATGTCTTTTGTAAGACCTTGCAGTATAATGTTAGAAGTCCTGATATCTGCTTCGAATCTCTTCTTCTCCTATCTTTTCAAAACAAAATCATCCCAGAAACTATCAGATGAACTGCTTGAAGAAAGATTGATTGGACTTGATTGACTCATGGTGTTGCTTTGAGGGTGAAAGTTTTGGAGTATGTGATTTGAGTGATTTGTGTTGCATGGTTTGTTTATTATATGTTAAGTTGGATTCAAGAAGTTAATGAGGGGAAGGTGCAAGTAGTTGAGGAGTAAATTGGAGTACTGTGCTCTTGGAAAGTGTATCAATGCTTATGTGTTGACTTTATTGAGTATAGCCACTGCTATGCTTAATTCTTTCAATATATTAACCATTGCCAACGCGATAGTGATTCCAGTATTTGGTTTATGTTAGTGAATTGCAGTTTGAAGGATTCTTTGTTTACAATTCAATAGTTACTCTTTGATGAATCATTGCTCTAGGTTGTTTAGATCCTATCTAAGTTATCCACTGATGATTCTGCTGACATTGGGTTATAGTGGGAACTCTATTACAACCAGTGGTAACAAGCTTTCAGTGGAAAAAGGAAAAACAGAGGAACTTCATTACTATCACATAATTCATTACAATCAAGAGTACTCCTAGTTAACTAAACACAAAAGACTGAAACATAGCACATCCTACACCTATCTTCAGCTATTCCATTGGTCTCTTTCCTTTGCCCACATAATCATGTTTATTCTTCTGGGCTCTCTTTCTCTTGTTCTCAAAGGTGGATTGCATTCTTGGACATGGAAGCCCAAGAATCTGTGGAGGAGGTCTTGGTAGCATTGCAGGACTTGTTGGAATGGATATCTGCTTCATATTGGAGATAGCTGTTTCCAGTGCTATTGAAAGAGCTTTTGGCAACTCCTTTGCCATGGAATAGGTTTCATCATTTGCATCATCATCATCATCTGATGAATCGGAGTAGAACTCAAGAGATTTTGCAGGCTTAGCTGCAGGATTTTGCTTAGCAGTTTCTTTGGTATATCTTTTGGATGAAGAGTCAGCCCATGGTGGGAAGTATCCAAACCATCCTGATGCTTCTGAAGATGATTCTGATTCGATTACATACTCTTCTTCTGAGTCAGAAGAGATGTTGATAGTGTTGGAGGGATTGCTCATGCTTATGGTTTTGGGGATATTGTGTTTGAATGAAAATTGATGAAGTTTATCTTAAGCCAAGCCTCCTTATATAGACAAAGTCGGTTGAAGGATTATTTAATGAAGATATTTACCTTTTTCTTATTTTGGTAGGTAAAGGAGTAAATATAGATATTATTGAGTTGACCTTGGAAGATATTTTGCTTGGGTAATAGTTTGGTTAAAGGTAACTTTGGTTAATATCAAGTTGGTTATTCTCATCTTTTACTAATACGTATATCAAGTTTTGATGAGGAGTTGGAGTTAAAAGGTGTATATCTGAGATACACAACAAATGGTTATTGATTCACCATGTCTAATACACATAAGAATCAACTAGTCCAGAGCAAACGGCTACTGGTAAAGACTTGACAAATCCGTTTATGGTTGATAGTTTACCAAAAACTATATGGTTATCAACTCACCATATTCTTTATGATTAAGAGTTGGCTAGTCCATAGCAAACGGCTCATGGTAAAGACATATCAAATCCGTTGATAGCTGGTAGTTTGCTAAAAACTATGATAAGAGCAGTCTAGTTTTTCTAATGATTTTATTTTCCACTGCTCTTTGAAATTTTTGTGAAAAATTACCACTGCTAGTTCACAGTTTCCACTGACAGTGTTATTTTACCACTGCTGTTCTAGCCGTTACAACTGATTGTGTCAGTAACTAATTTTTACTAGCCGTTGAAAGTAACCACTGTTATCATACATATAGGGTTAAAATATTTAAGGCAATTATCTTCTTTCTATCTTATAATACTTTCTAAAGATAATTTGTCTTGCGCAAGAATTTTAAAACCTAACCCTATATATCTTTTTCTCTCAATTGGCTAGTTATTCTTTCAATTCTTACTGACATAATATTGTTTTTCATCAAAAGTTTCTATGGCATCTTTGAAGTTTGCAGATGAACACAACCTTGTGGCCTACCTACAAAAGTCTAACGAGAAGAGAGGCCCTGTTTATCATCAGATTGTGGACTTTCTCAATACCACACATATAAGGTATGCTTTGCTTTTAAAACCCACAATCTATATCTCTCAAATCAGACAGTTTTGGACTACTGCCAAGTCCATAACACTTGAGATTGGAGATACACATGAAACAGTGGATGCTCTACGAGCCACTGTGGATGGGGTAACTATAGATGTTACTGAGGCATCCTTGAGGAGAATACTCCACTTGGGAGATCTCAATGGTATCATCTCATTACCTATGCCTGATATTCATGATACTTTAGCATCCATGGGGTATGATACCACTGACAAAAAGGCTACTTTCAAAAAGAGTGGTTTTTGTCCCCAATGGAGATTTTTGATTCATACTCTGTTGCATTGTCTTAGTCCTAAGAAAACCTCTTATGAGCAATTTAGTTCAACCATGGCTTACCCTTTGGTTTGTCTAGTCACTGATAAGATTTTCAACTGGTCAAATTATATTTTTACAAGTATGCAAGGCAATGTACAGAGTAAAACCAAATTTTTAATGTGTCCACGGTTTGTGCAAGCAGTGCTAAATCAGTTTCAACTGCAACCTCACACTGATGTTTATCAAATCATTTGCCTCAAGCCTAAAGCTTTTCAAAATTTGAACAAAGATGGCAATATGATTTTTACACCTCTCCTACCCCAAATGCTTGCTAAGATTTCAACTGAACAAAACACACCCATAATTAATGTTCCAAACATTGATTATACCCCACCAGTTTCAAGAACCTATGAGAGAAGGCCTAAAAAGTCAATTCCTCTCATGACAACACAACAAGTTTCTGAACCTTATGGTCTAGGAACAAGCAGTGGTGGTTCTAGACTTCCACCTAGTCCTACTATGGAGGAATCTGGACCTTTGCCCCATGATTCACCTCTCCCAACAGGTAACACAGTTGGAAGTGCTGAGGGCAGTGGCAACCAATTGGAATTGATGGTTTTGTGTACCAAATTAGCAAAGCAGGTTGAGTCTCTACAAAAGAACTTGGCTACTGTCAAGAAGCAGCATGCCAAAGATGTTCAACTGTTAAAGACAGAGATTCAAACCTTAAAGGAAGAGATGCAGAGGTTGAAAAAGCACAAGCATACTGCAAAGATGGTGATTTCATCTTCATCCTCACCTTCTGATGGTGATTCAGCTGATCATGATTTGGGAAATTCTTCCAAACAGGGGAGGAAAACAGGTTCTGACACTGAGGGGAGGAAAATTGATTTTGAAGATGAAGGAGATACAAGTAAAGGAGCAAAGGAAGCTGAAACTCATGGAGAGCAAATTGAAGATCAAGACATTTTCCAAACTGCAACTGATTTTACCACTGATGATATTTTCACTGCAGAGCCAAATATTGTCACTGCAAGTGAAGAATTTGATAAATTGAAGACAGACAAGGGTAAAGCAGTTATGGAAACTGATTTTACCACTGATGATATTTTCACTGCAGAGCCAAATATTGTCACTGCAAGTGAAGAATTTGATAAATTGAAGACAGACAAGGGTAAAGCAGTTATGGAAGATGTACAGCAACCTGAAAGTAAGATTTCAAAGAAAAGACAAGTTCAGATTGATCCTGATAGAGAAGTTGCTAAGAAGATAGCAGAAGATCAAATTGCTGAGAAAGTTGCTGAAAAGAAAAGATTGAAAGAAATAGAAGTTGCAAGCTTTTTGGAAGCTAAAAGATTGGATAGAATAGAAGATACTGAAGATTCAATTTCCACGGTTCAATCTCAATTATGAAAGAGAAAGCTCCAGAGTTTAGTTATGTTCCTACTGAAGAAGATATTCAGTTTCTGGTGGCTAATAATCCAGAAATCAAGAAAAAGGCAATTGACCTTGTTGCTGATGCATCCTTAATGAGGAACAAAGATCAGCTCAGTTGAAGGATTTTATTATAATGAAGAACAATCAAGCACTTGAAGATGTGATTAATTCAGTCAAAAAGGTTCAGAAGAAACAAAGACAACCAACCAAGGAACAAATAGGTGCATATATGAAGACTTATTGTTGTCATGTTGGTAACTGGAAAAAGCATCAATTTAAAGGAATGCCTGATGATCAAGTTGAAAAGGCTTACTACAGAACTGTAAAACAATATAAATCTTTTATTCCAATGGGTTCTGAAGAAGAAGAAAGAAGGATTCCTAGATTGAAGAGAAAGGCCAAAGTAAGTGATTCTCAAACTGTTAAGAAGACTAAGGTTGATGAAGATCATATAAAGTCTACTGAGAAGGAGATTCCTACTGAGAAGTACACTGAAGAACAAATGACTGGAATGATTGTGATTGAAGACAGAGATTTTTATCTAGAACCACTGCAAATTCGACATCCTATTATTGATTGGGAAGTTTACACTGCTAGCAATTTTGCTTCAACATGGAAGATCACGAGGCTGGGAGGTGAAACTTCATCATTCATGACATTTGAAGATCTTATTAAAGCTTTTGACAGATATGACCTTAATGCACTATGGAAATTAGTTCAAGAAAGGTTTAATGTTCAAGATCTCAAAGATACAAAAGAGATGCAGTTATGGGTAACTCTTAGAAGGCTTTTTAAACCAAATGCTGATGATGACTACTGGAAAACCTTATTCACATGCTTTGGTACTAAATGGTTTTATTATGATTCATGTGAAGTTCATCATGTCTCTACAGCTAATGGAGAAGACTTTTTCATGCTTGCTGAGAAAGAATATCCACTCAGAGCTGGAGCTCTTACAGTAATGTTAAGCTTACACATAAGAGTCAATGAAGACAATGAGAAGGTCAAAGCATTGTTACAAAGGATTCAAGATCAATGTTCAAGAGCTATACAAAAGTTAAGAGAAAAGAAGTGAAGTGTTTGATTGAATTCCCCAAATCCTTGAAGTTAATGCATATTGAAGAAACTTATTGATTTGCAGAGAAATCATAAGTTTAGGGGAGGATTGTTGGGAATAATCAGTTACCACGGATGGTTATGGTTTACACTGCTTGGATTAACACTAGCAGTGGAAACGTATTCCCACTGCAAGTTCTTCATTCTGCTATCAGTTTATGATAAGGTTAAACGCGTCTAGATAAGTATAGAATAGATCTTGTGTATATTCTATTATGTTAGCTTTATACTTATCTTGTAAAGGACTCCTTGTTGTATAAAAGGAGATCCTAGGTCATTTTCTTAGGTACACGTATTACATTACGATATTACCTACGAAAGCTTCAAGGTGTAACCCTAGTGATAAGTTAAGATCACTCGTATTATTTCATTAATAATATTGGAACTTGAGTTTTGTGTTAACTTGTGTTTATTCTCATACATCATATAATTCGTCTTCTAAGTATTACTTAAGTAAATTCCGCTTTCTTGATAATATCATACAAAATATCATTGACACAAGGAGAGTGTCCCAGATCCATCAACTACTTAACTTATAATAATCTACAACTACGAGCTTTCTAACAATTACATATATACTTGAGGTGACCGACTCTTTAATAACTGGATTTACTAAATCCTAACACGACCCAAACTCATATCCACAAATACGCACAACAGCAGTTCAGATCCAAACTCACCCAATCTATCACCACTCATCTTCTTCCATATACCAATATTTCGGCCAAATTAAAAACCACGAACACCAACAACCCCATCACTAATCACAATAAAAATTCATAACAAATCCAATCCAAATCATTACCAAATATGTATCTATATCCCATAATTAAAGTCCAAAATATATCTATAAAAAAACGCAAATGATTTAACTGAGCAATCCAAACACCCTCGAAAATAATAGATATAACATGATGTTATGATAAATGGTTTTATAATGTATATATGCAACAAGAAATATGGTGTAGTAGTGGGTTCACTTTTTTTTTAGGTTCAACCGGGGCTCCGACTTGACCAGAGGTAAGAAGACACCATTACCAGTTGATTCACTTTTAGTAATCCGGTTACCCAAGAACACAACCCGTATACCCGACCCGGTTGTTCTGGTTTGTTGTTGAGATTGTTGTGGTACGGGCCAAGCAGATAACGACGCCGTTACATCACTAACCACAAAATCAAGACCCACCACCATCATTAACTACCGCAACTACCATCTTCATCAGCTAAATGGAGATACTAATAAAATTTCTTCGAAATCTGATAATTAAAATACCTTTGAAATTCTGTTTTGCATAATTTTAGTTGGGATCACAGTAAACACATTGATATCATAGGGATCACAGTAGTGTGGGTTTGATGGCGATGACGAGATGGCGTGGCAAGATGACGATGATGATGGAAGTGATTTTGTTTTGATAGATCTTTTGTTACTTTTGATGTATATGTTATTGGAAGTAATTTTGTTTTTGAATTTGGTCAAGATAAATATGTGTGTCCTGGTGAATGATTATTAGTGTTTTGATGGTTTTATTTGTTTTTAGAAATAAGATGATGGTGGTAAGTGGTGATAAAGATGAATATAAGAGATGGTGGTGAGTGGTGATAATTGGAGATATATAAAGGAAAAAGATAAGTTAAAAATAAAGGGAAAAAGATTAGAATACCCTCATTTGGACTGACTTAACGAGTGTTAGTGGGCTCCGTTAGAGGGAAGGACAAACGGTGCATAATGTTTGCAACTTAAGGTCGAACGGTGCACTTTTTTTGGTCAAAGGACTAACGACTGCAGTTAACGCAAACCACAAGGACGAACGGTGTAATTTACTCTAAAAAACGGATGATAACATTTAAAAAATAACAAAAACGTATAAAAAAGGATGAAAATGGATAAAACGTAAGAAAATGGACGAAAACGTAAAAAAACGGACGAAAAATGTAATAAAGCGGTTGAAATGGAAGAAATATGAAAACGCAAGAAAATGTATAAAATAGACTAAAACATATAAAGATGGATGAAAAACGTATAAAACAGACGAAATAAAATAAAAACGTAAGAAAACAGACCCATGTGGGTACTGAGAGTGCTTTTTTAGAATTTTACTATTTTAGTCAATAACCAACTTAGACCATGTGAGTATAGTATTAGACCTATGTGTGTGGAGTATTCAACCCATCTAGACGCATCAATATTAATTTAAATAAACAAAACCCATCTAGACCCATCTATTTTATTTAACAAAACCCAACTAAACCCATCTCATTAAACATATTTAACCAACAAGACCCAGATTTAACCATTGGGTCTTAAATTGCCACATCTAGCTGTAGGTTTGCTTCTATCCGATGTCACTTTTCTCAACAAGTGCTATCAGAGCTTTGTGGTTGCCACTAATAAATAGAATATACATATCAAAAGATAAGTAAGACTATACTCACTCAAAATGGATCAAATTGTGCGTATATGAACAGTAAAAAGCTTGTGAAACCTTTAATGGTCATTTGCGAGACCAAGGGTTAGAGCCAAAAGGTTTTACTAAAGTTTTAAAAGTTGCAAAACTTATCTGTGAAACTTTTGTTGCGATACCTTGTTATGAACAAAATGTTGCGATAGTCGTTTTTGCGAACATTTTTCCTAGTGTCCATTTGCAAGACTTTAAAACATTCTAGGTCTTACAACTTTATTTACGAGACATAGTTTGATCATTTATTTTTTGCCTACATGTAGTATTTAGATATCTTGAAAGCAAAATATCCATATTAATAATTTGGCTTTTCATCTATCTTTGTATTTAAACAGTGGAGATCATGACTTTGTTGTCCCATATATTAGCACCATATACTGGATTGAGACACTAAACCTTCTGGTCATTGATGATTGGAGACCATGGTTCGTTGACGAACAAGTTTCTGGGTTAGTTCTTTTGTCACTTCAAGCAACCATGACTACTAATATTTGTGCAATATCTTGCTAAAATATCTTTTGCAGATACACTGTAAAATACTCAAAATAGTGATTACAACTTGACATTTTCTACTATAAAGGTGAAAATGCTGCCTGCAAACATCTCTTTAGTTAGTGATCGTGTACAATACCCCCGGATACGAGTAGATAAAGCGGGCCAGCCCCGGAGCAAGACCTACAGGTCCAGACTTGCCCCGGACGTCATCCGCCCCCGCTGCACGTCACCAGGACAAGGGATCGTAACCGCGGATACATAGCACGATCCTGGGAAAGCTTAGCTATGGTCCAACCAAAAGGGTAAGGAATCTTACATGGGAATGAGGTACTGTCGCCCACAGTCCTCGAAAGGGACAGCGTTGCGGATTGTCGCCCAAAACCATTGCAATCACAACAATAGGACAAACCTCCTGGGTTGACTTGCGCTCTTCCCGCCCATAACTATCGTTCTCATGACCCATGACCATGAGAACCCGACAAGAAAGTCCAACATATAAAAAGAGGTCTTCGCCACTGTTCAAATGGTAACTTGGACTCACTCTCTCTCTAGAATACTTTATCTCTAAATCAATAATTACTCTTACACCCGAGGTTGACCGCGGAAGACCCCTTCCGTGGTGAGACTAACGGTGTTCCTTTTTATTAGCAGCTACAGCTCAAGATTCTACCACTTAATTCAAGATATGTTCCACCAAAGATAGCCTAAACTAATCCTTGTGTGGAAGAGCCCCATATTTGTCTTAACAAGTTGGCACCATCCGTGGGACACTAACATAACTGCGTTTAAAAAAAAAGCTCTCTTATATGAGTAACCAGGCAGATAACCCTCTCCCTCCCCCGAACCTTCTACGGTCAGAAACACAGGCGGGAAAGAGAAGGAGAATGACACATAACGTTATTCCCCTAGCGCTGTGCCAGACGCGACAATAAGGGAGTTCTGTGACAGGAACTATAACCGGATTCTGCCTCTAATGGCAGAGAAGGTTCATCAAGAAAAGCTGGACCGGGTCAAAACCTGTCTAGATTTTGATGATGAAACTAGGAATGAGATATCTCGGGAACACGCCCAGAATACTCGGTCGGAGTCCGAAAAGAAGAGGAAATCTAAGAAAAGGCAGAGGGGTAGCCCCAACGCCAGATCTAATCCTACAGAATATTCCAGATCACAAAGCATCTTCTCGAGACTAAATAGTAGAGAAATTGAGCGCTCCAAGGGAAGAAGCCTAGAGAAGGGTCAACGGTCGCGGCCAGACGTGTTCTCTAGGTTGGAAAAAGAACGTCCGCATGTGACCACACGACTAGGGGGAAAAACCGGGCGTGTTCTCTCTGCTCCAGCAAAAAAAGTACTCCCGCCGGCGACGAAGAAATGAAGCTGAAAAGCTTAAAAACGAGAACGCGACAGCAAGGCACTCGGCTGAAAGGCATCAGAGAAGCCAAATATCGACCTGGGTATGTGCATCTCACTCGAGGTACACTAAAGAAGAAAGCAACTGATCCAATCCTAGCAGATCCATGGGAATGTCTCCCCCGGAAAGTGATGAAAGCACGGGAGGACATTGGAAGTCTACTCCAAAGAACAAGCCGGAAGACGAAGTCGACGAGCTATATTATCCTTATGACATTGTTGATATCGATCCCTTCACCCAAAGGATACCGAACTTTGAGTTCCCACAGATGCCAGCTAACGTCAAAACGTATGACAGAACAAGGGACCTTGAGGATCACCTTAAAAGTTTCCAGACCGCGGCTAGAGTAGAATGCTGGCCCATGCCAACATGGTGCCACATGTTCAATTCTACCCTAATGGGGCACGCCCGAGTATGGTTTGATGAGCTTTGTCCCGAAAGCATTAACAATTTTTAGGAATTGAGGAAAAGCTTCCTATCCTACTTCCTTCAACAGAAGAAGTACTCCAAGGACCATGTAGAGCTGCACCACATTAAGAAACGGGAAGGAGAATCTACGGAAGCGTTTGTTGAGTGGTTCAAGGCAGAAAGTATGCACGTGAAAGGTGCTCCAAAATGCATGCGAATGTCGGGTTTTATGCACAGAATAGCGAATCCTGAGCTGATCAAGAGACTCAACGATAAAATACCTAAAACGGGTAGACGAAATGTGGAAGGTAACCACGGCATTTCTCCGTAGAGAGATAGGCGCGGCAAATCAGACAAGGAAAAAACACTTGAAAGGGAGAAACCACGAGGGTGGACAAAAAAGCATCCATGATTTTGAATGAAAAACAAAGTTCAACGGCCGTTCGAGGCCGGAAAGAATGCGGGGCGACATGTTCACCCCCTCACAAAAACTCCAAAGAAGATTCTATCCATGGACTCAGTGAAGTTCACGGCCCCTCCTCCTATGTCCAGCCCAGCTGAATCCCGAAACAAAGACATATATTGTGACTTCCATAGGGAAAAGGGACAAAATACAGACGAGTGTTATCAGCTTAAAAAGTAAATAGAGGAAGCGGTTAGCTTTGGACAGCTAGCACACCTAGTGAAGGAAATTAAGAAAGGTAGCCAAAAGAACGGGGGCGCCAAGGGAGGAAAAAAGGACACCACTGCCAAAGAAAAAGTCCTGGCTATATTCATGGTGTAAACCTGGCAGCGGACAGTTAGGCCAAGAGTGTCCGCGGACATAACTCCTAACATGTAAATCTCATTCCCCCATAGCTGGAGACGACTGGGAAGATCATTCGCTGGTAATAAAGGCAGACATTTAAGGGTGTAAGGTCCACCGGATGTACCTAGATAACAGAAGTACCTCGGAAGTCTTGTGCGAGCACTGCTTCAACAAGCTGAGTCCTGATATTTAGAGAAGAAAGATACCTGCCTCATCCCCGCTCTTGGGATTCAGCGGAGAGCTTTCGTGGCTGCTAGGACAAATCCTTCTGGAAGTGACATTGGGAGACGACAAAAAGTCAGCCAGCGCGTGGATGAACTTCATGGTAGTACGATCCCCATCCCAATATAATGGGATAATTAGAAGGCCAAGCATAAGGTTGCTAAAAATTATCCCATCCACGGCTTACGGAATGCTAAAGTTCCCCACTCATGGCGGGATAGTAACCTTGCATAGTGACAAAGTAATCCCAGTTGAGTGTCGGATGATCGCCGAACCTCAGCCGCGCCAAGACGCGACAGAGACTCTGGCAAAAGAAGAGGTCAAAGTAGCAATCCATCCTAAATTTCCAAACCAACTGATTACCATTGGAGGAAGCCTAGGTGATGAGGGTAAGAGGAACCTCTTCGAATTACTCTAGAGAAACTTGGATATCTTCGCCTGTCAACCCTCTGACATGACCGGGGTCCCAAGGACAATAGTTGAACACAAGCTAAACATAAGAGAAGGCTACAACCCAGTATGATAAAAGAAAAGAGGGCAAGCTCCGGAAAGAAACAAGGTTATCAACGACGATGTCACCAAACTAGTTGCAGCAGGAATCATGAAGGAAGTCCACTACCACGATTGGTTGTCTAATCCGGTCCTGGTCAAGAAGACTGACGGGATCTGGAGAATATGTGTAGACTTCAAGGACCTAAACAAAGCTTGTCCATAGGACTGTTATACTCTCCCAGATATTAACTAGAAAGTAGAATCCCTCTGTGGCTATTCCTTTAAATGCTTTCTGGACGCTTACAAAGGATACCACCAAATACAGATGGCAGCCGGGAATGAGGAGAAAACGGCATTCCACACGAACCAAGGTATTTTCTGCTATACGAAGATGCCCTTTGGACTAAAGAATACCGGAGCCACGTATCAAAGGTTAGTAGAAAAAGCTTTTGACAAGCAGATCGAAAGAAACTTGGAAGTTTATGTCGATGACTTGGTCATCAAGAGCCACTCAGAGGCGGAGGTACTCAGGGACATTGAAGAAACTTTCGGGACCTTAAAAAGAATTAACATGAAGCTGAATCATAAGAAATAGACGTTTGGGGTGGAATAGGGAATGTTCCTTGGCCACGTCATAAGTAAGGAAGGCATCAAAGCTTGCCTGGAGAAGTACGAAGCCGTAACCACGCTCCCATCCCCAACAAATAAAAAGGAAGTACAAAGTTTGAATGGGAAGCTAGCTAGCCTCAACCGCTTCATGTCAAAGTCCGCGGAAAAATCTCTACCATTTTTTAAGACATTGAAGAAATGCATCAAGAAAAGTGACTTCCATTGGACGACAGAGGCAGAACAAGCATTCAAGGTAATGCAGCAGCACATAGCCAATTTTCCAATGGTAACAACACCTCGCCCAAAGGAGGAATTGATCATGTACCTATCCGCGGCCAACGAAGCAGTAAGCGAAGTCTTGCTAGCACATCGGGAGTCACGGCAAGAACCAGTCTACTTTGTTAGCCGCACCTTGAAAGGGCCGGAGACTAACTACAAACCCTTGGAAAAGCTAGTCCTGGCATTGGTATATGCATCACGAAGGTTGCGATGGTATTTCTAGGCACACCCAGTGGCGGTTGTCACAAATCAGCCCCTAAAGTAGGTGTTAACTAAGACAGAGAAGAGTGGAAGAATGGCCAGATGGACATTAGAGCTGGACGAGCATGACATCAGTTTCAGACCTAGGATGGGTATAAAAGGACAGGATGTAGGCAGACTTCATAGCTGAAGTCCCAGAGGAAGGATTCCCCGACAATCTAAAGGACAAACTGCTATACTCAGAACCATGGGACTTATTCACAGATGGATCTACATGCCAGGAAGGGTCTGGAGCTGGCTTAACTCTAACAAGTCCGGACGGAAGAGAATTCACATATGCTATGCACTTTGAATTTGAGGCAAACAATAACGAAGCCAAATATGAGGCACTGATAGCAGGATTGCGAATAGCGGAGCAAACGAAGGTGTAGGACCTCTCTGAAAACGTGGACTCTAGACTGGTGGCAAACCAAATTAATGGTTCTTACGAGGAAAATTAAAATACATGATAGTGAGAATTGACTACTTCACCAAGTGGATCAAGGCTAAACCTTTGGCCACCATCACAGGCAAACAAGTTAAGAAGTTTTTTTGGGATAGCATTTTGTGTAGGTTTGGGCTCCCAGGGGAGATCTTATCGAACAACGAAAAACAGTTCCGCGATAATCCATTCAAGGACTGGTGTGAGAAACTTAACATCAAGCAACGCATCGCGTCTGTCAAGCATCCCAAGCGAACGGTTTGGTGGAAAGGGCAAACAAAAGCTTGGGGGAAGGAATAAAGGCAAGACTGGATAGAAGAGGTGTCGCACATGTTATGGGCTCACAGAACGATGATCAAAACCAGCAACGGGGAAACTCCATTTTCCCTCACGTACGGTACAGAGGAAGTCATTCCGGTAGAAATTGGTATGCCAAGTATCCGGTGCACAACCTTGAATCAGGTATCCAACAACAAGGACCTACGCCTGAACCTTGATCTCTTGGAAGAGAAAAGAGAAGCTGCTGCAATTGAGGAGGCACGCAGTAAAGCAAGGATGGAGAAATAATGTTAGTGCAAATATTATGATATTTAATCTATACAGTCTCACTTGTTTTGATTGATGACAAACATGTAAGTTGTAATACATAACGTAAAATGTACAAGTTACTCGTAATAACATTTTGTCTCAACGTACATTCAACACCTCTCGATGTCTCAAGTCCTCTTATGTTACAACACAGATTCGTACATGTTTGTTATGTGGCATTATGATCAAAACCCCTAATAAATCATTTAGAATGTTTAAAATACGTTTAGAGTCACTAAGTATTTTAATAGGTTAACCATTCTATTTCGAATTTCATTTTACATTTTGCATTCACAAGTATTTTATACAAATAGATCTTTTGTAAAATGTCTAACAAATATATACTTTTATTTGTACAAGTAAACTAACTATAATATTCATACAAGTATTAAAGTTTACTTAAACTTGACAAAATACTTTCTATTTTGACAAGCACTCAACTAGATATTTTATTTTATAAAAGGTAACTAGACATTTTATCAACTAGTTACATAATACATTTTACAAGTTTATTTTCATAAACATTTTAATCTAAATGAAAATGTATTCTTACATCATTCCATACATCATCATATCTCTTTAAGATCTTTAGAATATTTAGTTAGATTTGCAAGATCTTGAAAGATATTCTAAGATATCAAATATAATAAAATATTATTTGGTTGATTACCACTTTGGCTATAAATACCAACCCGTTGTTTTCTCATTTCTTCTTCATTCCAACACACATTCTCTCTATCTTTCTTTCATCTTTTAGATCTATAGATAACCATGTAGTAACATACATTAATCACCCTCATTATCACATGATCATAATGCTTCTAACATTCATCTTTGTTGTAAGCATACTTTACATTTTGATCAACCAAAGAAAGCTTGGAGATCTAGCCATCCTCATTCACCACAAGCATACATACATGAAGATCTATCACATCAAGCTTGGGAACTTGTTATCTTCATCATTGGAAGGCTTCCTATCAATGGAAGTTCATTTAGAAGTAGTCATTCATATCTATTAGACATTTATGTCATGGATCATCATTGTAAACATTATTGCATCATCACAACACTTTCACCAAACTAGATTAGATGGTTTATGTGTTTATACCATAAAACACAAGGTTTGTTATGTTGGGCCTTAAAACATAACGGGAGTGGTTGTACCCGGAAAGAACTCAACATCTAGCTTAGTGTCAGAAATAATGTATAGGCGACGTTAGGTTGGTTCTACCTCGAACTAGAACCCGGTATTTAGCTTTGTACCGAAAAAAGTGTAAGCGACGATTGTAAGGTTTTCTATGCTGAGAAGGGAGCTTGTTGATTTAGTTAAGTAACTCTCGAGTTGGAGTGGAGTAGGGCGGAGAGGAGATCCGTGACCGAACCACTATAAATCCTCGTGTTTGGTTTGCACTTTACTTTCTTTATCTCTTTACTTTTATAATTGCACTATACTATTGCTTGTGATATAGTTTGATGTTTGTGTGACAACTTGGTTTACTTTGCTTTATATTAGTCACAAATGATAATTGACAATTTCATATTATAACAAACTTCATTATTGATTTGATACTAAAGATCTAAAGTTTTTAAACGATAACGTATTCACCCCCCTCTTCTACGTTTTCACAATTGGTATCAGAGTCTCGTAGCTCTTATTTTTAAAACAAATGGTTATAAAATGAAGCACGATCTATGTATCAAATTATCATTGAATCGAAATATAATATGAAAAACGTTTTGCTAATTATACTTAGTAATTTTGTTGTTAAATGTTTAGATAAGTCACATTAGTTAAAATAATAAACAAAATATGTGTATTATTATTTTTCTATCAAATCTAATAAGTCCTACACTTTCTCGCTATGTGTAAGTACATTTTTCATCATTCTGTGAAGACCACGGATTGGGCGAAACCAAAAAAAGGGTTCCTCCCTTGTAAAATTTTGGTTCCTTGGTCGGTAGAGTATGCAGATTTTTGGTCAACTTCAAAAAATCATAACTAATTGACCGTAAGTCCGTACGAGTCGAGCCACCTACCATTTTAAAGGGAATTGAGTCTATTTTCATTAAAAAATACTCTCATGGCCTGAGTCTAAATTTAAATAATTAAAATAGACCAAATAATACAGTATGTCCAAGATATTAAGTTTTGCTTTAACATAAAAACTCAAAATTTTGAGTCAAGCAATTTAAGTTGGTATTCTTATAACCTTGATACAATTTCATTTAAAACTAAATAATATGGTAATATGTTTAAAGGAAACTAATCATGCTTGGTATACATCGTCATATTTAAACGCAAAATGACGAAAAGTATTTTTCTTTTTATGTTATGCTAAATGACTACTTGTTTATGTTGTTTACATATATGTTTCTTACTTATTTTCAAATTGTTGTTTACACTTGTTTGTTTGTATAACATAAGTGTCAATCTTGCCATGTCATTTATTCGCTTGTTTGTCGATTTCTTGTTTATGCACAATAAAACATTTACTAGATTTTGTGCACTAAGTTGAAAAATTGTTTTACCATCGCTTATACACTTAGATCACCTTCTTTGCATATGTTATACTAACATCTATCATAGCTTATAAATTCATAACTTACTTAGGAATGAGTACTAAGTAAATTAGTCAAGTACGTTAAAAATTTTGTTTTGCATAATCTCTCGCGTATAAGTTTCAAGTGTTAAAATAAAGGTTTAAGGAGTGTTTGGTACAAGAACCAAAATAATGTTGTATGATGTATTTTATGTATTTTATCTTTCTAGGATCATAACTAAACTTAAAACACTCATGTGAACTAACTTTGCCGTGCAGGGGGATAACATTTTGATGTTATCAAATTTTCACCGTTTTCACTATTTAGTGAAAATCACTAGCCCCTATTGGAAATACATGCTCCCGTGTGTTTATATGTGTGTTATTGTTTGTTCCTAACTAGAAATAATTATTTCCATATGTTTTATGAAAAATTTCAGAATTCAGAAAAGTCCCCGAGGGTTAAAAAAAAACTCCTCTGTGAACATTTCTGCACAGCGCGGATTCGACGGGCCCAAAAATTTGGTTCCGTCCTTGATAAAATTTGGTGCCGTGGGAAGTGCAGGTAAGTTGCTGAATTTTACTAATTCCTGCAATCTAATTTACCAAATTTTGTTTCTAGGATAGTTTTTTCTGCTTTCCATTTATATTAGGACTAGTTTAACTTACTTAGACCAATAGGATATCCATTTCCCACCAAAATTTAAAAATTCTCAAAATCCACCCAAGGAACCTTTTCCTATAAAGGAAGGAACCCTAAATTTGGTTCCTTGCAATCCGTGGGTGTCTAACTTTTAAGATTTTGCATTGATTGAAGTTCATTTACTGCATATCTTTCATATCTCACTCAACACATCCTCAATGGATTGACTTGGGATGTTTGACATGCTCTTAAACACTTCCATCTCATTAGAATCCACCATCTTTGTATGGATTAACATCGATCAAACACATTTCTCCATGAACCCTTAGTTCCACAAATTAACACATTCAGGATGGTCATTTTCACACCTTCACTATTACTTCTCCTTAAGCTTAGCATTTCTTAAAGCAAAGTCAAAATGACTAAATCCTTAACCTCAAACAAGCCACTTAAGAAAACTACTAGGATTAGCGTTCGATCTTGTTGCTTCGTTAACTTGAACTCTTCATCCTCAGAATCGTCACCTCTCAATATCTCATCACCCATTCAAGATGAGAACTTTATAAACTTAGGTACTCCAACTCCACCACCAAAATCACCCACCATTATGACTACTTCACAACCATCCAAAAAACCTTCACTACCAAAGTCTCCAAAACTTGTACCTATCGAACTTTGTGTAACACCACCAACATCTCCTCATCTATTTGTGAATGACTTATATGACTTGCCACCTAGACTAACAAATCAGAACTCATTATTTGCAAAGATATCATACACAAGTCTAACATATGACTATAGATATTGTTTTGTATCTATATGTTTTGCCTCACTTGGTTAACATGAAAATAATGTGTCATCCTCCAAGACGATAAGGATTTACATCAATTCATAACTCACACGTATGTTAAAGATGTATCCTTGAGTGCAATCTAAGCTCTATAATCTCAACAAGGTAGGATTGACAACTCAAGTATTTCATCCGAAATATTCAAATATATGTAACTTACGATTATAGTCATTAAAAGTCATATCCGAAAAATCAACACCCAAGTATTTTAACAACACATGTTAAAACACTAATCCTAAAAGGAATCAAACACTTATCCTATCTCAACTAGAACACTTATCCAAAACAAACAACCCACTGTGGCACTTATCCCTCTTTGACATCTAATATCCCTCTTTGACACCTACTATGGCACTTATCCCACTTTGACAACTCAAGTATTTCATCCGAAATATTCAAATATATGTGACTTACGATTATAGTCATTAAAAGTCATATCCGAAAAATCAACACCCAAGTATTTTAACAACACATGTTAAAACTCTAATCCTAAAATGAATCAAACACTTATCCTATCTCAACTAGAACACTTATCCAAAACAAACAACCCACTGTGGCACTTATCCCTCTTTGACATCTACTATCCCTCTTTCACACCTACTATGGCACTTATCCCACTTTGACACCTTCGGTGGCACTTGTCCTAACACTCTCCCAATCAATAAAGCAAATATCAATAGGTCTTCATCCTTTAACATCTACCACTTAAGCTCAGTTGTTCTTTAACAATTATCTCATCACATTCACCTCTGTGATATATCTCAGCCCCTAAGCTTCAGAAACATGACCAAAACTTCAAGCAATTCACCCACTAGTTGTACCAACCAATGAACCATAAGACTTAGTATCTGTACTTGTTGTGTTCAACATCTATGGACAAATAATCAGCCTAAGTACTCCCATAACACAACAAACCTCTACATCACCACATCCTTATTTAGACACACTAGAAGACCTACCACCTAGATCAACCAATCCACCATCCTTACCATCATTTGAATTCGTTGAGTGCATTGTTCAAATAGCCCTTGTGTCCAATACTCATAATGAGTCACATGCATGTTGAACAAACTCAACCATACTTTCCCACCTATAAGGACTTAGCTGATTCATTATGGCTAGAACCTCAACTATCAAATGAGCATGATGCTCCTGGTAACTTTTGTCAAATTCCACTAGGTATAAGTAGTACTACCTTCACAAATTATCAAAGTATTAGTAATACTTTGTCGTTAAACTTCTGCATAAATTTTGTTAAACCTTAAATCAACATTTTAATAACATATGTTAAAATGCTATCACAAAGCCAACATCATACACCCCGAGCAACAATGACTCTTGAGGAGTATACATAAGAAACTGGAGTGAATTCCTCTTGTCACATCTAGTGAATATAATCTTGAGATGAAGTATATTTAGGATAGGACTATCTGATTCAAACACTTTGGCTTCATATCTTCATTTAGGAAAACATGATGTTTTGAAAAACATTATGCCTAAGAAATCATGCGTTATATTTTCATTTTGTTAGAAGGATATTGTATATCCTATGCATCATTTTGTCCTTGCATCATGAATGTTTGTGTTACAATAGATTTCGTTACACCTCATTGGATAAACGATCTTGAAACAAACATCTCCAAGTTCTATGAACTAGCGTATCCAATTCATCTTTTCATACTTCTTTTCATAAGCATGATAACTTTATCCCATGGGATAATCTCATTTGTTGAAAAATACTATTTCTATCTATTTCCTTTCAAGCATACATCATAACCTAACCTTGCTCAAACCTTGTGCACATCCAAGGTTAAAACTACACATCTCTAAAACATACACAAGATCTATTGAAGTTGGTAACCTTATTTAGATTCTTGTTAAATAAAATTCCAAAGAGCTTTCTTGAGAACGTTCTTAATTTAACATATTACATTCCCTAGTCTTAGATACTCAAATCTTATTTAAAGTACACACTTCAACTCATCGTAAAACATGTCATCCATTAGATCATACAATTAGCTATGTAATTTGAACAACCTTAGATTCTAAACACAAGATTAAAACATATTGTTTATCAACACACCATTGTTAAAATTCATGTGTATAACATGACATCTTCATCACCTTAGTTATATTGCACATTAGTTGAGTCACATTAAGCCAAGTATTGGTAAACCATCTTTTATACACTTTAATAGGAGAAAGTAGGAGTTCCCATCTTTCTAACATTAGAATGACTATTTGAGAACCTATTGCATTAGAAACTCAATTTGACCTAACGGTTGAATTGCTTCCAGGAGAGAAGTTGGGTATGTGGAATCACCCGTAAAAATGGTCGTGTTTAGCCTTAATTGAGCACCGCTAGTAATAGTCTCATCTTCATTCTCCAACTTGAAAAATCTATTTTCCTATACTTGCCTAAAGTAAGTGTTAAAACAGTGATAGTTTTCCTCGCCTTAGGAATACTAATCAAACAAGTAGAAGATATGACTTTTCTTCCTTTAGTTTATTTAAACCACTTACATTACACATACATTTGTTGATTACATGTTCTTGTTTAAAATGATCAAGTGTCTTGACATTTTCTTGGTATTTGATATCTACTTGATTAATTGTCAAATGTGTAAACCCTAGAAAGGTTTTGTCTTTGTGATGCTTTATGCTACCTAATGTTAGGTGTAAAAATAATTTGATTGATATTTACAATTGAAGAAATTATGTCCTCTATATAATGTTTCTCATGACTAATGTGTTACTTGTGAACTTATAATATGTCACTTTGTTATGAATGTATCCATGTTTGAAAGCTATTATCTTTTGTTGACATTCCTTAAAATCTATACATAAGATAGTATAAATGATACATGCTCCTAAATGTTATAGTTTAAACATGGCTTGCATGAATCTCCCGTCTTGCTTCTTTTGCGTCTTTGTCACACTATTTGCTTGCTACGTGTGCACTTATAATTTGTCAAAGTTATTTTGGTATGATAAACTTTTAGAAGTATTTTTATCCTACAATATAATCACATAAATTTTCATACTTACTTATAGCTAAGTATACTTAAATGTCTAACATTAACGACAAAACAATCTAAAAATAAAATATCTTGAATAATGTCGCATTCTTTCAGAATATGATTGTTTGTCTTGATGCTACCTTGTTGTGTGGTGATTCCTTGTCCACTAAGTGCAATGTGTTGTTTTTGCTTATATAAGATGTTATCATTTGATTTCTATCATGTTAACATCTTTTGTCACTAACAAATTTGTTTTGTAGGTTGATAACAAATTATTTGTTATCTCACTTGGTTCTAACTTTTATATGCTCATTTCACATAATCCCCTTTATTGCTACGTAGATTAGTAATATGCTTTATGGGACCCCTATACTTACATATAGTTTTAAAGCATATAGAATTAAGTTTTAGAGGCTTGGATTTTCGTATCTTTCAACCGACCTATTTCCAAATCTCATTATTACTTCCGTTTTACAAAAATTGCCTCAATCACTATTTAGCTACAACAATACTTTAATTATATCATCCTCTCCACCTCCTATGGGGAAACACTTGCCTCGTCATACGATCATCTCGTATTAATCGAGAAGTGGTACGCGACTTTAAGGATGAAGTTCATTGTATGCTAACCATCCTCCATAAAAACATCACTAAGCGCATCTCTTTTGTTAAACAGAATAACCTCCTAAACACTTTGTTGTCATTCTTTATTTGATACATTACACATTAAGTTGGATGTCCACCAATTAAGGGGGAGAGTAATCCATTCACATAATTGTGTTTAGTCAATTTTTTTGTCTCTTACACCCTTAAATACCAACATAGGTAAACATCACTTAGCTAAAACCGGTTCACGAAACCACAACTAGTTCAACCTTTTTAACCTTATATCACAAGTTTGCACCAATACCTCATCAATTGAAAAACACATCATGTGTTTTACAAACTTCTTCATCTCCACAATAAACAAATCTAGGATTTTCCTTTAACTAGGACCTTACAACTTTACTATCTAGAACACCATAATAGGATCTTATCCTTTTCTCGCTTGACAGATATCATGCATGTCATTGTCAGTGCAAACGATTTATTAATCAAAACCGCCATTCCCAACACTTTTTCAACACTCTCTCTCATATGATGTCATTCTCATCCTCATATAGGTAATTATTTTTTTTACATATTGTCTTCACTTCTTTTCAATGTCATAATCCATGTCGGTCAAAACCTTGTTAATACTATCTCTCGCATTGTCACCTAGAATAGATAATTTTTATAATTCGTGTCAATCAATGAACGAATTTATCTTCATGTTATCACTTTTATATTTATGCATTTTATTTGGTATCTTCATTATAACATTCTTAGATAGAACGCATTATTGATAACTCTTGGCTTAAAGCATATAAGAACTTGTTCAAAACAATAGTTTGTTAGCATCAATAAATCATTCAAATCATAACCCCTATGCATCATTGAATTGCAATGTATATTCATATTTTTTTCTTCCTCTTAGTCTTGGTCACTTGACATTACGAAAGGATTGCATGAGTACATATTTTTATTATTATTTGCTTTACACACGAGTTTCTAACTCCTTAACAGTTTTCTATGTTATCACCGCCACCTTCCATCACCACTTTCACTAATCATCATCACCCTGGATTAGTGAAAACTTACTTTTATAAATCTTGAGTCATCTACCAAGTTATCACCATATGAATCCTACTAGTAAACCGACACCAACACTAGCACCACTAGATTTAACTCTTTATATTCCAACTTCACTTCATATCTTCTTTCTAGCACTATTTTTTAGGCTCTTATCATATTACATTCTCGCTTTTTCTTATGACTGTAATTAGGAGACTACACTCTATTTTATCTTTGATTATATCATTTCTATATCACATATATACATCTTATTTTTCTTTGTCAAAAAGATGAAATATATTGCACTAATTTTTTTCATTATAGGTTCATCATCATATACACTCGATTGTATATAACTTACTCATCTAAGGATGAAGTTTGCGTCACTTATCTTTCTTATTTTAGGTGCTTCTTGACACCCTCGAACAAGGGGGAATATCCTGTAAGAACTCATATTGAGTCGTCTGTACACTTGGTTGTATATGACATATTTGTCTAAAGACAAAGCTTCTATTACACTAATATTTATTTTGAAGGTTCATCTTGACACCCTAGAGCAAGGGGGAGCTTCCGTCAAGCATTTATTGAATGCATCTTATACACACTTTGTTGTATATCACTTACTCGTCCAATGACGAATATAGTCTTGCACTAATATTTGTTTTGTAAGTTTTTAATCATACCTTGACGCCTCAAACAAGGGGGAGCAACCGTCAAGGGGGAGCATGCACGCATTCATCATCATTCTCACTTTTCGACAAGCCTTTGTGCTTCGATAAAAAAGTGGAGAAAATAGGCTAACATTTCTCTGCACTTTGAATTTGAGGCATCCAATAACGAAGCCGAATATGAGGCGCTGATAGCAGGATTGTGAATAGAGGAGCAAATAAAGGTGCAGGACCTCTCTGCAAACGTGGACTCTAGACTGGTGGCAAACCAAATTAATGGTTCTTATGAGGCAAATTAAAATACATGATAGTGGGAAATGACTACTTCACCAAGTGGATCGAGGCTAAACCTCTAGCCACCATCACAGGCAAACAAGTTAAGAAGTTTGTTTGGGATAACATTGTGTGTAGGTTTGGGCTCCCGGGGGAGATCGTATTGGAAAATGGAAAACAGTTCCACGATAATCCGTTCAAGGACTGGTGTGAGAAACTTAACATCAAGCAATGCTTCGCGTCTGTCAAGCATCCGCAAGCGAATGGTTTGGTGGAAAGGGCAAACAGAAGCTTGGGAGAAGGAATAAAGGCAAGACAGGATAGATGAAGCAAAGACTGGATAGAAGAGGTGTCACACGTGTTATGGGCTCACAGAACGATGATCAAAACCAGCAACGGGGAAACTCCATTTTCCCTCACGTACGGTACAGAGGCAATCATTCCGGTAGAAATTGGTATGCAAAGTATCCGGTGCACAACCATGAATTAGCTATCAACAACAAGGACCTACGCTTGAACCTTGATCTCTTGGAAGAGAAAAGAGAAGCTGCTGCAATTGAGGAGGCACGCAGTAAAGCAAGGATGGAGAAATAGTGTTAGTGCAAATATTACGATATTTAATCTATACAGTCTCGCTTGTTTTGATTGATGACAAACATGTAACTTGTAATACATAACATAAAATGTACAAGTTACTCGTAATCACATTTTGTCTCAACATACATTCAACACCTCTCGTTGTTTCAAGTCCTCGTATGTTACAACACATGTTCGTACATGTTTGTTATGTGGCATTATGATCAAAACCCTTAACAAATCATTTAGAATGTTTAAAATACGGGTCACTAAGTATTTTAATAGGTTAACCATTCTATTTCGAACTACATTTTACATTTTGCAATCACAAGTATTTTATACAAATACATCTTTTGTAAAATGTCTAACAAATATATACTTTTATTTGTACAAGTAAACTAACTATAGTATTCATACAAGTACTAAAGTTTACTTACACTTGACAAAATACATTTTATTTTGACAAGAACTCAACTAGGTATTTTATATTTTAAAAGGTAACTAGACATTTTATCAACTAGTTACATAATACATTTTACAATTTTATTTTCATAAACATTTTAATCTAAATGAAAATGTATTTTTACATCATTCCATGCATCATCATATCTCTTTAAGATATATAGAATATTTGGTTAGATTTTCAAGATCTTGGAAGATATTCTAAGATATCAAATCTAATAAAATATTATTTTGTTGATCACCACTTTGGCTATAAATACCAACCCATTGTTTTCTCATTTCTTCTTCCTTCCAACACACATTCTCTCTATCTTTCTTTCATCTTTTAGATCTATAGATAACCATGTAGTAACATACATTAATCACCCTCATTATCACATGATAATAATGCTTCTAACATTCATCTTTGTTGTAAGCATACTTTACATTATGATCAACCAAGGAAAGCTTGGAGATCTACCCATCCTCATTCACCACAAGCATATATACATGAAGATCTATCACATCAAGCTTGGGAAATTGCGATCTTCATCATTTGAAGGCTTCCTATCAATGGAAGTTCGTTTAGAAGTAGTCATTCATATCCATTATACATTTATGTCATGGATCATCATTGTAAACATTATTGCATCATCACAACACTTTCACCAAACTAGATTAGATGGTTTATGTGTTTGTACCATAAAACACAAGGTTTGTTATGTTGGGCCTTAAAACATAACGGGAGTGGTTGTACCAGGAAAGAACTCGACATCTAGCTTAGTGTCGAAAATATTTTATAGGCGACGTTAGGTTGGTGCTACCTCGAACTAGAACCCAGTAGTTAGCTTTGTACCGGAAAAAGTGTAAGCGACGATTGTAAGGTTTTCTCCGCTGAGAAGGGAGCTTGTTGATTTAGTGAAGTAACTATTGAGTTGGGTACTCGGGAAGGGAGCAGGGCGGAGAGGAGATCCGTGACCGAACCTCTATAAATCCTTGTGTTCAGTTTGCACTTTCCTTTCTTTATCTCTTTACCTTTATAATTACACTATACTATTGCTTGTGATATGGTTTGATGTTTGTGTGACAACTTGGTTTACTTTGCTTTATATTAGTCACAAATGGTAATTGACACTTTCATATTATAACAAACTTCATAAACGATTTGATACTAAAGATCTAAAGTTTTTAAACGGTAACGTATTCACCCCCCTCTACGTTTTCCCAAATATTACAATGCCAAAGTTTGCGGCATGTCATTTAGGCCCGGAGACTTTGTCTATCGCAGCAATGAGGCAAGCCATGTGGAAGACCGGGTAAACTGGGTCCCAAATGGGAAGGACCATATGAGGTAATGGAATCACTAGGGGACGGAGCATACAAACTCAGAGAACCAAACAGAGAAATCCTCCCGCGGACATGGAACATCTGCAACCTAAAAAAATGTTATGTATAAGTTAAGTATCTGTACCCCCACCTTTTGTAGTTGATCGCTGACCAGATCCGGATAACGGGGATGATATTTTAATTTCTATCTTTAGTTTTTTCTTATCATTTCCATGTATTGTCTTTAGTCATTAGTGAAATGTAGAGCCTGGCCCGATCACAAGTTTTCACAAAAATACAAATTTCTTTATGTTTCTAGTAATTTTATCGCATATCTGCGACAGGTGCATAAGAGGTATTGCAAACCCGGCACAAGGATGAGCAACCTCATAATTGACTCAGGCATATAAGAGGTATTGCAAGCCCATTGACCAACACATATTACCCCCGAAACACAAAGTACGGACGCATAAGGGTAACAAATAAAGCCCGGACTCCTTGACTCCGGAAAACAAATAGAAATATGAATACAATCTAAGTATCAAACATATGTAACACCATTCATTAACATTTTATCAGTACATGTACAGTGGGGGCATACCCCCATATTACAAAACTACTTAATAAAATACAAAAGAAAAGTTAGTACGAGGGGGATGCAGCCCCGGATCCCATGATAACCTACCATCACATATATGCCGAGGGCACACCCTCAGACAAAGAAACCATCTAAAAAAGCTTCACAAAGATAAGCAAGGTGGCATAGTCTAAATGCCACCCATAACAATACTCCCAACAAAAATCCTAGGCCGCAGGATCCCTTGCCTCGTCTAGAACACCGGTATCAAACATGTCATCATACTGAGTCTTTTCTTAGCCAGTGGGACCTGTGGTAGGGGCAGACGGGGTTGGCCCGGGAGGAGCAATAACCATGGAGGGTTCCCCAGAGGTGCTAACTTGATAAACGATGGTGGAAACGGTCAAGTCCGGGTTACCGTAATCAAACTCCTTACCATGACGGTTACGCTTCCTCTCCTTATAAACGACAATGGCCCGCGGCCGTCTAGTAATAGCCTGGAGCAAGGAATTGGGAAGAAGGACCTCCTCAGCGGTAGGAAAGCTAAACACAAACTCGCCTGACCCACTCGGACGCTCCTCCTCGAGAAGCAACTTAGCCATCAAGTATTCAAGAGGGGCATCCTTGCACACCTCTAGCGACTCCAGCAAAGGAAAAGGCACATTACTTAGCCGCGAAACAGACTCATTGAAACACGCCTTCACTTTTGGATTGTATGCCTTGATGGACTCAAGCTTTGTGCCTTTGGCACCATGAACAACCCCGGCCTCCAAGCCCTGTCGAAGCCCTTCCGCAATAGCCTTGCTAATACAGTCCCCCACACGGTATACAACCCAGACACTTGACCCTTCAGCTCAGCATTTTCAACAGTGAGATCTGCTAGCTACTGATCCTTAGGAGCAATCAAAGCTTCCAGTTGAGCTACACGGTTACAGAGTCTCTTTACCTTTGATGAATCACCCTTAAGAGCGTAACATGCTCACGGAGGCCCCTCGCCTTCGCAGCCTCAATCCCCAGCTGCAACAAGCGATCCTTCAAACTAGCCACCCGACTATCTCTCCTCTCCAGCTTCTTGGTCAATTTGGCGGTCTGATTCAGCTCAAATTCAAGCCTTAACCGAACCTCCGAGGACATGCATGGCTGCTGCGAAGTTATAATGTTATACAGATCCAATAAGTCATGGTATAACAAACAGATAGCCAGGAGTGGAAAGATTGTCAATCAAACTTCGGAAAACCCAGGCATAATCCATACGAAACTCATTGGTAGGAAGCCACCTCGGAACATAGACATTCTTAGCCTATGTAGTGTCCACAAACTTGGACTGATAAAAATCATCATCAGACGCAGCAGGACGATGAGCAGCAGAATCCGAAGGAGGAGTATCAGCCTCAAAACCACTATCCTGATGCAGTTGTTGAGATGGCCCAAGCATGCTTGACTCAGTAGCTTCTAGATGAATGCTGGTCGAAGTCTTGCTAGTAGTATCCGGATCTGGGGGGTGCGAAGGAAAAGCCTCAGAGGACACAGTAACAAGACCCGGACGCATAGTCCCAGAGTCGGACTCGTCGTGAAGCTGCAAAATCGAACCAGCCTCCGAAGCCGGAGTCTCTACAAATTCAAAACACTTGTGTTAAACATATACTAAGACACAGATAACCGCGACCATAATAAAAGATGTCTTACCAGTAGTCATTCCCATGCTTTACTGCGCTAGAGTAGTAATTATCTTCTTCTTCGGATTCTTAGAAGGAACATTCAATGTGACTCTACTCTTCCCAGTAGCTTTGCCAGCCTTGGCAGCCTCTACAGAATCAATAATTGTCCCCGGTACCAAATTAATAATATTCTCCGTCGGCTCCACGACCCGGTCAGCAGTTTCTTCGTGCAGGCTCTTCTCACCCTCGTTCAGAATCCTCTCCCCGGACTCCACCACAAACAAATCTGGTAGATTGATGAACGTACACAAATCCATCTTTGCAAAAGCTAAAACAAACAGTTAGGGAAAATGGCACATATACAGAATCAAAAGACTGACGCCAAGAACCCTAATAAAGAAACCCACCCTCATCATCAGACACCATATATGTAGGGTGCACCGTCTTATCATCCCAAGCGCGGCTCAGACCAATCAATCACAGAAATGGCTTCGGATATTTTCGGAACGGAGCATGTTTCGTATCCAACAAAGACAATAAAGCAAGGTTCACGTCATCATCTGAAGGGGGTGTGTGGAAAACTAGAAGGGGGTGTTGGATAGTTTTACCGATTTTAATTTAAGTTTCAAAGATTTAAATTCGATCTTATTTGAATTGGTATGGATGGATAAATGGTATAAAGCAATAAGTAAAGTAAATAATGAAAGCAAGTAAAGTAAAGGATAGAAAGTAGCGACACAAGGGATTTTTAGTGGTTCGGCTACAAGGACACCTTCATTGCCCTACTCCACTCTCCGAGTTCCCCAATCGAGAGTTCAAGCACTATATCAACAAGCACCTTCAACATGGCGGAGAAGCCTCACAACGTCGCTTACACTTTTTCAGGTACAAAGCTAAATACTGAGTTCTTCCACGAGGTATTACCAAACCTATCACAACTATTATACAACAACTATGTGAAATATGAAATACAAGATCTTGCTACAGAAATCTTGTGGATGGACAAATCAATCAATGACCCTTTGCTTGGATGACTTGTAGTATATCGTGATCTCGCCTTTGAGAAGGACCTATATGAGAATCACAACAAAAGATAGAAGAGACTACTAGAATGAGCAAGTGATTAGAGGTAAGAAGAGTGAGATAATATATGAGAGAGTTGTAAGAAGAAGGGTGGGTAACTATGAAGAAATGACTCACTATTTATAGGCACAAAAGCTCACTGTAGCCTAGTTCTGGCGGATCCCTCACTTGAGGGATTTGGCTAGTGCAATCCTAGGGATCTGGCAGTTTGGGTTGTACCGGCCCGAATTTTGGGTTGCAAACCGGGTTATGGGTTATGGGTATGAGCCATGGGTACCCAAAAAGATACAATGTATCTAGACAATGGGTCATGGGTCTTGGTTTATGAGTCATGGGTTATGGACATTGGGTCATGGGTCATGGATAATAGCCAACATGATTTCATGCATGATGTCATGCAATGGGTCATGGGTTATGGATTAGCTCCTTGGGTATGGGTCATGGGTCTTGGATATTACCCATCCTATTACATAAACTATTACAACAAATGAATTATTACAACATTTTATGGGAATGACCAAATGTATATACTTTACAAAAATAACATGTATTCTTTTAATTTTACTTATGATAACTTTATATTTGTTATCAACAAAACACAACGAGATCGCTAAATATGAATAAACGTTTATACGGTTTATTTGTATTAACAATCTCCCCCTTTTTGTTGATGACAAAAGATGACGTTATGATGAGTAAAACTTAAGATTAGATGTATGTTTTGAAGACATATGTAAGTTTTACTTCTTCTCCCCCTATCTGTCCAAAAAAAGCGATCCTAACGAAGAAATAAATTGTGGAATAAAAATAAATATGATCCACAAAGCACTAGCTCTCCCTTGACGGTAGCTCCCCCTAGAATTGGGCGTCAAGTGTGAAAATATAATACCTACAAAAAAAATGTTAATAGTAACATGTAATATAATTTTGTATAGGGCGAGAAACAAGATAGAAAGCCAAGGTACGTAAACAAAGTCTTGTAATAAACTATCAAAGTGTAGTGGTATATATGCCACATACAAAATGTAAAACTAAGAACAAGGATTGTTCTTTAAAATGACTCAAAAGAAAAAAAATAGAGAAAATAATATTATCATTCCTTCCATGCTTGCATATGGTTAATTATGGAAGTTTTGGTGAGTGATAATGTTGATGCGATCAAGGATATGGTTGAATATGAATCGCATCTCGTCCCTTATTTCCATTGCTAGAACCCTAGTGGGTTGACAATGTATATAAGAGAAGTGGTGAGGGAGGTGTTGATGAATGGTTTCCGGGTAGGTTTGATTTGTGGAGTGCGAAATATGTGGTGGAAGTGTTGGAAAATATGGATCAATGTCCATGATGTTGGTGAGTGGTGGTGGATAAGAACCTAGATGTTCTTGTAAGATGATCGGAGGTAGAGGTGGTGATGTTTCAAGCTCTTTGAAGAATGTGTTTGGAGATGTTGGAGGTGTTAAAAAGACTAGTTCTTTTGGGTTTAAGTTGGAGGCTAATTGGGTAGTTTTTGATGGTTGAAATGGACCGGGTGGTGGACTAGACACGGGTGGTGGAATTGTTTTTGGAGTCTTAAGGAGTTTCGCTAGGGTGATTTGAGACTCGTTTGGTGAATGTGGTGATGAGCTTGTGGGATATGATGGGGATGCTATAATGTAGTAATTTGGTGGAGAATTAGTAGTTGGTGATGGGCTTTTTGACAAAGTTTTAGCTAAGCAACAAGGCCGGATGCTAATCCGTGCGGTTATCCTAGATTTGGTTAGTGGTGGCACTACGGGAGGTGGTAGGATGAAGTTTTGGTTTTCTTGAAAAGGGTTGTTTTCACTAGATTGTTCATCAATGTCTGATTATCTTTTGGATGACAACATGATGATTGTTTGTGAGGATGAGAGTGATGGATATGCAAGCATTTTAGAACCTTATTTATAGAGCAAATAGTGCAATGCAATGAATGCTAAAACCAAAATGTGGACTATAATCTAATAATTAGATATATATTTAAGGCATGTGATAATGAGAACACAAGCATTAAGATACATATTCATTAATTACAAATCTAAAATGTTGAAAATATGAAAGTTTCTAGCCAAAGTGAGAAAAATAAGAGAAAAACTTTGCTCCTGTGGCACGGTTCCAACAGATCAGACCATTTAGGGATCCGTCCATCGTAAAAGCTGGGATCCGTGGAACTGGTGTTCTCAGGTAGCTCTAATTTTTCCTTATGGAAACAAAAGTGCCTAGTGTGTGCCTATATGCAAACCATATGGAGTTGCGGTTATCTCGACTCCTTTTAAAAGAAGAAAAATAAACAAAGAAGTGAAAAAGCGTATATGTGAGATAACCCAGTGCTCCTTAATTCATTTTTGCTTAATTGAATGTACCCGAAAACAAATATTAGTTATGTATTCCCTATAGCATTTAAAATACATGAGATGCAACGAAAATGATTTTTACTTTGTATTAAGAATGAAAGAAAATGTTTGTCCTAGACGTGAGAGTGATTTGAGAAAAATGATACGGGGAGAAATATCTTTTTAGAAAATATTTCGAAGAATTTCTAAAAAAAATTATCTTGAGGTTTGAAAATAAATCCCCATATTGTTTGTTAGTTGTGTGTGAAATAAAGATCCTAGACTGAGAAAAGAAGGTAAGGCAAACGTTTACGTACCTTGTAGAATGAAAGTATTTCACGAAGATTGTTCCATAAGACCAAGACCTAGACAAAGCAAGTTGAATTGTTCCCGCTTTAACGGTTTGCTGAGGACGTTGGCTATGTTGTCTTCGGATGACACTTTCTCAATAGAAATGTTCCCCTTTTGAACATTGTCTCTTAAGAACTGATGACGGATCTCTATATGCTTGGTACGAGAATGCAACACTGGATTTTTGCTTAGTTTAATAGCACCTTTGTTGTCGCATAAAATGGCAATGTCACTTAGATGGATGTCGTAGTCAACTAACGCTTTTTTCATCCATAGTGCTTGTTGGCATGCTTTGCCGGCGAAGACATATTCGACTTCGGTTGTTGATATCTGTTGGAATCACTCCTAAACCTAAATCAAGTGTTAGTGATTCATATGTAATAGTTAGCTTAATTATGGCCTTTATGTTTGTTTTTAGCTTAAGCTTATGTAGAAGGCCCATGAGCTTAGGCCCATGTCCATTAAGGAAAGGAAGGGAGTAGGAGTGTTACCCTAGCTCCCCTTCCTATAAATACTCTTGTATAACCCTCACTTGAGGGTTGGTTGTTCAATTTACTCTCTTTCACTATGTGCTACGCATAACCGGTTATAGTTTCCTACGCATAGTGTGTTTGTTTATTGTTCATCCGATCTCTCTTCCTCTCTACTCTCTCTATTGATGCTTGTGTTGTAATACTAGTGACCTAACAGTGGTATCAATCGCCTACTAGTTGGGTGAATCGTATTGTTTTTGAAGTAGGTTTTGGCCCTACGCGTAAAGCATACGAGTGATACTTTGGTTCGCTTAAAAACACATTTTTTACACTTTTGAATCCAAGATTCTTGTACTTTCAATGTTTTAAGGTGTTAAAATAACTGTTTTTGGCAAAAAGTTTCAACCTTTACGTGTGGATCATTGTTTTGAGCTTGGTTTTTGACGAGGTACTCGTTCTACGCATAACAGTTTTAGACACTTTGGATCATCAAATTTCACACTTTTGTGTTATTTTGGTGATATTGAAGCTCTTTCATCACAAAAATCTGGTTTAGAAACATCTTTGGGCAAAAGTCATTTTTACGAGTAAGTCTATGCGTATCAAAACCCTAAACTACGCGTCACTTATTCCTTGGTTTGATCTTCTTTTTCGTGGTTTACTCCGTGTTTTCTTGCTTGGATAAGCCTGAAAATACGTCGACTTGGGATATCTTTTGCGTGATAGTGTAAAGATCACTTGAGCAAAACCTAAAATTACGCATAAGCATAAGCTTACGGCGTAGAAACTCTACGCATAAGATTTATCCTACGCCTAAGCTTTGTCTTACGCATAAGGTCATCCTACGCCTAAGTTTTCTACGCCTAACTTCTTGTTTTACGCATAACTTTAGTGTTTTCACCTTACTTACGCGTAAGCTAAACCTACGCGTAACTCTTGCTGTTACGCCTAAATTTAGTGTTTTTACGCATAAGTGCTACTTGGTTTATTGTGATTTCTACGCCTAAGGATACTTCATCAACAAAGGTTCATTCGACTACAAAGATCCATTTGATAACATAAGTTTTCAACATGTCACAACGACCATACTCTAACTATTTCCCTTATACTTATAATCAACAACAACAACAACAACTAAGTCCACAACATCAACAATGGAATCAACAACAAGCAATTTATCAACAACAATTTAATCAACAACATACTTCACAACTTGCAGCAATTCCACAACCTATAATGGTTCAACCACCACCAAGTCTTCAAGTACAACCTTACACAAACGTATACAATCAACATCCATCAAAGAACACTATGAAGGAACCCACTTGGTTTGCAAAGATGTGTGAAGCTTTAAGCAGCCAACAATCAATTCATGAGGCTGGATCACTTGATAGACCTCCAATGCTCACTCCAGGAAACTACGATCAATGGGTGATTAGGTTCTTTAGGTTTTGTGATCTGAAGAAGCCACATGGAAAGTTTTTAAAGAAGGTTATCTTGGAAGGTCCATTTCAGATGCCTTACGTCATTGTACCGGAGATCCAAATGCTAATCCACCAAGAGATGAACAATCAAACATTGCTATTGTTGCGACTGAATGCGAAGAACTTCTACACTATAAAGCTGATGAGCTTGCAATGCAATATATCCTTTTAGGATTACCAAACCCAATTCTTCTAAGTGTTGATGCTCAAAAGACTGCAAAGGCGATGTGGGAACATATTCATCTTCTTATGGAAGGATCTCACTCAATCGAGGATATGGAATCCAAAATTTACTTGGCTTATGAACACTTCATGATTGAACACGGAGAGACACTAGAGTCTTATCATCATCGATTCTCGGACATCATAAATGATTTGGATAAACACAACATCATCATGCCAAGAATTGCAGTTAATACTAAGTTCCTGAGTAGTCTTGGTTCTGAATGGGAGAAGTATGTCATTTTTCTCCGTCAAGCGAAGAACATGCATCATTCTACATACGGATTGTTGTGCGATTACTTGAAGCCTCATCAAAAGGAAGTTGATAAGGAAAGGATTCTCGGTGCTCAAATTGCTTCACCTTCACATCCGGAAAATCAACAACTTGCTTTGTATGCTCAAAACAGTTATTCTCCTCAACCAGTAACTCAACCAACTGCTACAATCACACCATATGATCCTTCACAGCAACAATCTCAACAAACTCAATTGGTTCCATACAACAAAAACAATGCTCAAGCATTTGTCAGTGAAGCTAATGAGGAATCCGATCCGTTCGAAGCATTGCAACAAGGATTTGTTATGATTGCTAATGCTTTTGGCCGTTATACCAACAAATCCAACAATCGTATTCGTTCCTCATCTAACGCACGGAATTAAGCTGTTGTGAACAATGGACGAGTTGAAGTTCAGAATCGTGGTTATGGTCGTCGGATGGGCGGTGGTCAAGGGTTTAATGTTGTGGGTAGGAATAACAATCGAGCTCAAGTGGTGGAACAGGAAATGCTCGTAATGGGTTGAATGGTCTTCGATTCTACAACTACAATGAGAAGGGACACCTGGCTAATGCATGCCCAAAGCCGAGGACTAGGGGCGGTGCTTATCACAAGGAGGCTCTACTTTTGGCTCTTAAGGATGAAGCTGGTGGAACTCTCACGCACAAAGAACGAGTTTTATGGCGATGCTGACTTCGGATGATGATATGGAGGACTTGCAGGCCAATGCACCTGTTATGTTGATGGCTAATATGCATGAGTTACACATGAGTGACACAGGCCCGGTGTATGACATTGATGGCTTGTCTCGGTACCGAACAAACCATATTTATCTCGATCTAATATCTCCACCAACATCCGAATCCGCAAGGCTCGGAATGTTCAAAATGAGTCGTTCACATCTCATTCCGACAATTTTCAACTAGACCCTGTTGTTACATTTGACGATCAAGATGACCTTATGGTTTCCTTTGATAATCAAATTGACTCCGTGGTTATACTTGAGGATCTAAATAATGATCATGTTGTGACTCACGTTGAACACACTGAACTTTTGCCTCGTCCCGGTTCATCCGTGGCTTAAAACCAACAATCCATGGTGGAAGAATGTCGTGCAGTAAATCGGGACTTGAAAAGTAAAAATGCACTGTTAACCAAGGATTTTGAATGTTTACAAAAGCAACTCAACTTTTTCAAAACTCAAGAAAAGCGTGAAAAAGGTTTTGAAGCAGCCTTTGCTAAATCTCATCAAAATGAAAAATATTTAGAGAGACGATCGTGATCTAGCCGCTTCAAGAATGCTTTGTTGTCGAAATAGAACAATGAAACATGAACATAAAGAGCAAATTAACGCTCTCACCTTGGAAAATCAAAAAGCTAAGGCTGAGTTATTAACTTGTCAAAAACAGTTCTCTGCATACAAAAAGCATTCAACGAAATGAATAGATGATCATCTTGAAGAAATTATCGGCTTACAAAACAAACTTAAAGAGTTTAAAAC
Organism: Chrysanthemum makinoi; assembly: GCA_910596185.1. NCBI lineage: Eukaryota > Viridiplantae > Streptophyta > Magnoliopsida > Asterales > Asteraceae > Chrysanthemum > Chrysanthemum makinoi. The sequence continues at coordinate 218,172,349 of OU343221.1, read as the reverse complement.
TATTGTTTACAAACATGGTGAGTCGGTCACAGCTATTGAAAAGTTTACTTTAAAACCCAATCCAAATGGATATGGACCGAATCTTGCTGATTACAAACCTAAGCTTTCAACCAAAGCATTCAAACCAAATCCTGAAGTTTCCAAAGGTAGAATATAAAATTGATAATTTCATTTATGAGTGTTGTTGAATACAATCGTCAAGAGGAATTAGATGCAGAAGACGAGAGTCGATCCAAATTAGAAACTGTTGTTTATAACAAACCTCATAACTATTCAAAAGCCGTCACTTTCGTCACACCAACGGATTCTTCTAACACACCAAGGACTATCATAAAATGTCTCGAGTCTTCTAATGTTAATCCCAAACCAGATTATGCACAAACTTATGGTCCTTTACCTTCCATCGGTGAAGTAAACTCAAAACCTGAAAATCGCAAAATTCTTAGATATTTTGACCTTTTCATGGCTGACCTCAAAGCTTTACAACATGAGATAGAATATCATTCTGAAATCAAAGTTCAAAATTTTCAATCGCCTCCGTGAGAACAAAGAGACATTTTTAAGAAAAATCTTTTACCAAATGTTAAAAATTTGAAAAATTGTGCATTGTCTTGGGAACGGAACTTTCATAAGGAACTTGGATTGATGAAGGTCGTTTTCGAGAAAACATTTCTAATACTAAACGTAAAAAGAAAATGTTGAGAAAAAAGATGTTGATCGACTCTTGGAAGATGTTATCGTCGATATCCATAATGTTGTGTTATTCAATTCTTTGTCATATGCATTAGATTATATCTCTGCGATCGTTGATTCTGTGGTAACTGTTGAGAAATCTGATAATGTGCATCAGATCGAGTCTTTAAAAGCTGAAAATGAACGATTGATTAACGAGCTTTCAAATGCAAAACGTCGTCTTCAATGGTGTCAAAAATATTGTCAAAATCGTGAACTTGCTTTGCAAAACAAAATCAACCAGTTGCAATCCAAAACATTTAATCCAAAATTTGAGCAACTGGATGATCAAAACGTGTCTTTGAAATGTCAAATCTCAAAATATGAACAAGAACTTGTAAAAGTTAAACAGGAATATGGTGTCATATATGATTTACTTAAAAAGACTCGTGATGAAGCATCAAACGAGCTTGATCATTTTCTTGCACACACTAAGGAAGTCATGAATTTTTCGGGAAATCATCGTTCTGAAAATCAAGAATTGGGGCACACTATCTTTAAGTTAAGAGAAATGTTAGGAAAGTATGAACAACTTCTGCCTACCGTGATTAAGAGAATAGCACCAGTAACATTTAGTAATCGTGAACCTAGAATCCCTACTACCAAATCACAAGTTGCTAACGTGCTTCCTTCTACTGAAACAGGAATAGTTGCCTCTTTTCCAAACGTCCGCACTTCACCGCCTAGGAGCAATACAAGGAAGAATAGGAAGTTGTGACCTAAGAAAAGAACAATAAAGAATGCTGAAGTAGAAGAACACCCTAGGACTATGAATAAGACTCACGTTGCTTCCACTATAAATATTGTGTCTGGCAAATGTAATAGAAATAGTGATGTAATGAATGCTAAACCTTTAAGTACTTTCGATATTCAGTCTGATACACCTTGTGTTATTTGTGGTAAAAATATGAATTCTGATTGTCATGACAAATGTGTTGCTAAAGCTATTATCTCTCGTTTACGGATTCCTAAGAATCAGAATACCTCTAGGCCCACTAACCTTTCCAAGTCTGTTCTACGTAAACCGCTCTCTTTAGATTCTAGGAAACGCATTGTTGTCCCTGTAGCTCCGGTTTCACCTCCTAGGAATGTAGTACCACCTAGTGCATTCACTAAGACTAAAGCAAATACTAGTTGGAGATGGCGGAAATGGATATATAACACACTAGGATTTAAATGGATGCCTAAAGTTATTGATGTATGTATGTCTACTATAATCGCCGGAACCCTCTAACATTTCGGGTTCCACATCTACTTCTATTCCATCTGTGTCGCCCGTGTGTAATGCGGTGATCGATCATTCTCTGATTGTTGATAGCGGATGTTCCCACACATGACAGAAACCTTAAAGCTGTTATCAAACTTTATTGCAAAGTTCATTGGCATTGTCGATTCGGGAATGATCACTTCAGCCTATCATGGGCTACGGAGACTATATCAATGGGAACATCGATATTAGCAGGGTTTATTATGTGGAAGGCCCGGGTCACAATCTGCTTTCGATAGGTCGGTTCGTGATGGAGATTTGGAGGTTGCTTTCATGGAGAAATCTTGTTTCATTCGTGATCTACAAGGAAACGACCTTATGTCTGGCTCGCGTAATTCAAGTCTTTACACTATCTCTATGCAAGACATGATTGCTTCATCTCCCATCTGCTTACTTTCAAAGGCAACATCAACAAAATCCGGCTATGGCACCGCTTCTCTCACATTTAAACTTTCAAACTATAACCAATCTTGCTCGACAAAAACTAGTTAAAGGTCTCCCATGATTCCGGTATTCTAAAGATCACCTTTGCTCAGCTTGTGAACAAGGGAAAAGCACTCGTGCTCATTTTCCTTCAAAGGTGGAACACAGCTCTCAGCATGTGCTTTATCTTTTTCACGTGGATTTGTGTAGCCCGATGCGCATGCAAACGATCAATGGCAAACGCTACATCTTAGTAATTGTTGATGACTATTCACGCTGGACTTGGGTCTACTTTCTTCGAAGCAAAAACCAAGCTCCACAGATGATCATCGCCTTTCTCACGAAAATACGTGTTCACTCCGAAACACCGTCCGACAAATCGAATCAGACAAAGGAACTAAATTTGTTAACCAAACTCTTCGTGAATTTTATGAGAAAGTGGGAATTCAAAGATCGACATCTATTGCACGAACACCAGAACAAAACGGAGTTGTTGAAAGACGAAACCGAACGTTAGTGGAAGCCGCAAGAACAATGTTAATCAATGCTAAACTCCCAGATTACTTGTGGGCGAAGTCGATCTCTGCATGCTATACTCTAAACCGTTCTATGATTACAAAACGCCACAACAAAACGCCTTTCGAGCTTGTCTACAACAGAAAACCGAATCTCAAACACTTTCATGTATTTGGATCTCTTTGCTATCCGAATAATGATCGTGATGACTTTGGAAAGCTCAAAGCCAAAGCTGACATTGGAGTATTTATTAGATATTGTGATAATTCTAAAGGTTTCCGAATCTGGAATCGTCGAACAAAGGAGGTTATGGAAACGATTCATGCTCATTTTGATGAACTTACGGAAATGGCTTCTGATTATAACAGCTTGGAACCCAGTCACAACCGCTTAAACTTCCCTCAACCCCCATCATCAACTGAACAAAGCCCCCAACTCACTCGTCAACAAATGGAAAGGCTCTTTGCTCCGCTGTTTTGTGACGACATTGATGAACGTGCTCGTGTGTATCCGCTATTTCACGCTCAACTGACATCGCTCTTATACGATACACCTACAACAACTACGGTTGAAGAAGCACCACCAGTTGACACCACCACAAAAGTTGAACAAACCGCTTCCAACAATGATGAACCAGCTGATGATGTTCTTAATGAAGTACCCCCACCTGTAGACTTTGATCCAAATGCGTTTTTTAACCCGTTTGCTAATGAGACTGCTGCACCAGATGTCACGGAATCTTCAACAAGCCATTTGAATCTTCAAAATCTGCACAATGTATACCAACATCAACCCTCTACACATCGATGGACAAAAGACCATTCTTTGGAAAATATTATTGGCAACCCGAATCAACCAGTCGTTACGAGACAACGTCTTCACACAGATGGTGAACATTGCATTTATGCACTCACTGTCTGCCAATCTGAGCCTAAAAACATTAAAGACGCAATGACAAAGACAACTGGATTGAATCTGTAAGACCCTAAAAATCTAAAACGCGTAAAAAGACTATTTTGCCCCTCTAATTTAAAATTTATAAAATACATAAAATACGTCATGCTTATTAAATGTAAATTTAATCTCACTTATAAATGATTGACAAACTTAATGTATGAGGTCATTAAAAATAATTACGTTTACGTCTAAAATATAAACCATACACTACTAAATGTACATGGGCCGAAATTTAATTTGATCTTATAACTTAACCTTGACCCATCTTAACTTGGACTTGGGCTTGGCCCTTTTGCTCTCCTTGACCCGTCCTAAAAAAAACGAATATCATATATCCCTTGATTTATGTTATAAAAACCTTCCGCTCCATATTTGCTTAAAAAAAACACATACCTAAACCCTAATATTAAAAGTGACGGAAAATTTCTTGGCTTCTTCCTCCTCCATTCGACCAAAGCAGTAGAAGAAGGGTCGTGATCGCGAGTTTCGATTCGTTGGGTTCTTTGTCGTCCTTTTCACTCACGCCAAGGGTATCCTCTCAACTCTTTTAATTTTTTTTTCTTCCTCCTTGACTTCTTTAATTCTGTCATGAGATTATAGAAAGAATGCATGCAAACCCATATATATAATTACGTATATACATATGAAACCTGATAAGTAACCTATGGTAATCAATTAAAATAACCATGTGACTTTATATGAATATATTCTATTGAATCCGTTGTGAAACTTATATGAACATGATTGTCATGATATGATTTTTGGGTGTGTTCAAGTGTCTACTGAGATCCAAATATATATATGTAGCATCACGTTTTATTAAAATAGTCATGGTGATGGGTATGCCTATAATAGCTAGTCATGAGTTGGTCTATAATACTATGCCTAATGTTAAGCCTATACTTGATATGAACATGTGTGCGTAGTATTTTTTTTGTGGTCGTGTGAGTTATGATCTTAAACACAGTCGAGTGTTATAAATTTGGATATGGCGTACGCAAGGTCTTTTTATGTGAGTTCGAAACTGGTCGTGGGATTAAGTGTGGGTCGAATGGAGTAAGAACTTGGTGGGTCCTATATGGTTTAGTCACAAATGTATTTGGGTTGTAATCTTCACGTATTGAAGTTGTTTCATGGAAATATAAGTGGGGTAAATTGTATGTTGGTACGTATGGGTCAAATGTGTTTTCTAATGAGTGGTAACAGGTTTATGGGTCTCGACAAGGTGATGGAGTATTTTAGTTTGGTTTTGAATGAGATTAGCATGCATGCATGCTTATGAAAATAATTTTACAAAGGGATAAGCGTTGGGTTAAACCAATATAGTGAAACGTTAACATATGGGTCAAATCAGTAAAGAGGTTAATGTAAATGGTCTAATGTAATATAGCATATGTAAGGTACATGTCTAGCGGGGTGAGTTTCAGGGTGATCGCGGGACCAACGGTTGAGTCTTTTGTGTTAAAGCGTGTCGGGATAGTTGAGTCGGGGGTTAATCATATTACGTGATTTCTTTGGTAAATGTCACATGGAACCCTGAACCTTAAATGGGATATTTATCATATAAAACCTTTAAGTTTACCATTTATCATTTGAAACCCCTAAGTTTGGCTAATTAATGATTATTATACTAAAGTATCTTAATTCGGTCCATTCCTAAAAATGAGAATACGCTTAATAAAAAAAATATTAAAACGATTCATATAAGCAATAAATCCGTTATGACTTAATGAGCTAATAAGTAATATACGAACCGTAATCCGTGTAGATTCATTGAAGAAGGCGTTGTGTATTCATATTCATTCATTCGTTTGCTTTCCTTTCATTGGCGTTAAGGTACAAATATTCTGACCTTTTCTCTTAAGGTTTCTCAAGATTTGTTTACATCTTTCGATATTAGCTTTGAACTGTTATACTTTGCTCTGAGCCTTCTATTTAGGGCTTCCCTATGACTCGCTATGCACCCTTTGTTATGAACTCGATTATGAACCTTTTGATTATGAACCTTCCGATTTTGAACCTTATGACTACGAAGATTATGAGCCATTGATATGAACTTTTGATTATGAACTTATGTTATGGAACTTTGATATGAACTTTGATATGAGTCCTTATGATATGATTATGCTTTGACCCTTCAATTTGATACCCGAGCCAAATATGTTTCCCTAGCCATGAAGGTAACATGGCCGTGTCGATGATGCACCTCTGGCATGACTCTAGGGCAGTAAAGTGATGTTCGCCACGTCCCCTTGGTGGTGGATCATATTTTGTATAGGTGAGGTAGGGGCGTATGGATGCATCCTAGATCGTTCATTATCCGATATGATATGATTTGTCTAGTGAATGATGTCGTGTGCAATACGCGTCTTCACAGTCTGGGAGCTAGCTACTCCATTGGTTACGGAGGTCTCCCCTCCTATTGGTTTGGTATTCCGAGGTCACCCCTCCGAATACAATGGCTACTTATGATATGATATGATACGATATGATATGTTTCTGGGCTCGTGGTAGATTTCTGACAACCCTTACACTTTTGATATACCTATATTGTACCCCTGTATTTTCCAATACACCATACTCTGTATTATATGTTCATTACTCAGTACTCTTATATGACTCACCATACTACCAAGAGATATATATATATATTCTATTGCTTTGATCTCATTACACTCTCATTCTGTTGCTTCGACTATCATTTCATTCACGCACTGGTTATTATGTGTTTATTGAATTTGATTATGCTATTTCATGACTTATGTGACTACTGATTACCCTGCTATGATATGATTCTTATACGGTTATCTAATTTACCTATTGTCATCGATGATATGTGAACTCACCGATATGTGACCCTCAATTGTCTGGTGACCATGCTAGTGTGTAATCGATAGTTTTGTCTGTTTATTATGTGTACTTCATTCAGTTAATCTCGTGGACTATGACTACCCGTTGTATCCTTATCTGCTTATTTTTGACCTGCCATGCTTACATTTCGGTCTATGCTACGGATTGATTGGGAAAATGGTTCAACTTATGTTCCGGCTTGTTAACTTGTTTAGTTGCCTGCTATGTCTCTAGTTCATTCAATTATATCGTTTATACTATATTCCTACTTGTTACGTGTGACCGCCATGTTTTGAATGTTATGATCTGGTTATGTTTTCAACTAAGGGTTTTGACATGTATGATTGCCATGCTCACTTTATAATTTAATTTCTTCCGCTTGCGTTTAGTTTTCCATTTGGCTTAATTATATTCGATTTCTGATTTGATTGTATGACATATATGTTGTGTGGATGCAACGTCTGCTATGCTTGCTTATGTTTCAGTTCTTGTATGTCCGGTTTGTATGTGCTTGTTTATATGTCATCGATGCTTTGCTTTGCTTCGTTCTCCTTGTTATCTGTGCTTTGGATATCTATATAATTGTGTTCTACAGGATCTTCATTGACTCATTGTTCTCATTTCACTGTGACTTTGTTATCCGTTCCCTTTGTTTCATTTTGCATTTCAGATTTTATTTAGCTTTCGTTTTGTTATATCTGTTCACTGGGATTTTTAAGCTCAGCCGCATTTCTTTTCCTACGGCAGGTTTTAGGTTTGGAGATGGGCTTCGATGGCTGGGAGTTAGAGTATCTTAGTGGACCAACCCTAGTACCATAGTACTTTGGGACTTATTTTGAAGAACTTTTGTTTTAGGATTTTATTTCATTTTGGATATTGTATTTTCTTTATTATTAAATTGTGTATATGTTTTGATTCCTCATTTTTTAAGGTTTCCGTTTGTAAATATTTTATTTGTATGTTCGATATGACACCGAATGTGACACTTCTACCGTTGTCGGGTTGGGGTGTTACAATTATGGTATCGAGCCATGTTTCGTCTTGTTGACCTAAGGATTGACCTGTGAGCATTTGGGTAGACACTAGGCTTCCGTCGCTTCGATTTTCTCGATTCGTTTGATTGTCGTTGATTTGAAATTGATATTCGTTTGTCTTCACTGATTTGGCCTTCCTCTTTTCGCATCGAATTTTGTTATTTTGTCTTCGCGCATCCGTTTGTCGATCGTCGGATGGAGACTACCCGTGGAGCCAAAGATGATGGTGTTGACCTGCGTCTGCAACGGTCCCTGGCTAGAGAGGTTCGTGAAGCGAAGCCACACCGACCGCCGTCTTGCTGGAGACATCAAGATGCTTCTGGAGGAAGCGGATGGATCAACCAAAGACGTAAAAGACGGAGACAAGATTCAACCGGTGGCTGTGAAGGTTCATCTACTTCATATGATTTGGGCGCGACTTATGTTACTCTGATTCGTTTGTCATGCGTTTTGAGGCGGTTTGTTATTTTGTTCAGAGATTTTGATCGGTATTGCTTTTCTTTGATTTGTTCGAACTTCGGTTTGAATTGTGAAGTTCTATCGTTTAGCAATTTGGTTATATCTCAGCCTTTCTTTTGGATTGTCGAATGTGAGTCATGAGGAACCGTTTTGTGCAAGTTGTTGGCCTTCTTGCATTGTGATATGGTGAGTTGTTTGATGCAGTTTATGTTGTATGTATGTGAACCTGGTATGCTTTGGTATGTTACTTGATATCGGTATGTGATATGTTTTGTGTGATAATGGTTATGTGGTTTGTCATGACCCGGGATAGAATATGATGACAATAAGAGCTTGTTATGTGATGCAAGTATTATGACGCCTGATCAACGTGATAATACCGAGATCATATAATCTGAACTTATTGAGGAAATGCCCTGGGATTGGTACGTGAATGGACTAGGACTTATATATGTTATTTGGCACTCATGTTCGTTTAGAATTATGTACCTCTTTGCGAGATTCTCATCGACATCTGTTACGTATAAGTTTTGTACGCTTTGGACCTGATATCGTTATGACACTGTGAAACTATAGATTACTACGATTGCTTTTAATTGGTAGGTCTCTGTGTACCTCTGGACTTCAATTTTCAAGGACGAAAATTTTTTTTTAGAGGGGAAGAGTAGTAAAACCCGAAAATCTAAAACGCGTAAAAAGACTATTTTGCCCTCTAATTTAAAATTTATAAAATACATAAAATACGTCATGCTTATTAAATGTAAATTTTATCTCACTTATAAATGATGGACAAACTTAATGTACGAGGTCATTAAAAATAATTACGCTTTCGTCTAAAATATAAACCATACACTACTAAATGTACATGGGCCGAAATTTAATTTGATCTTATAACTTAACCTTGACCCATCTTAACTTGGACTTGGGCTTGGTCCTTTTGCTCTCCTTGACCCGCCTAAAAAACGAATATCATATATCCCTTGATTTATGTTATAAAAACCTTCCGCTCCATATTTGCTTAAAAAAAACACATACCTAAACCCTAATATTAAAAGTGACGGAAAATTTCTTGGCTTCTTCCTCCTCCATTCGACCAAAGCAGTAGAAGAAGGGTCGTGATCGCGAGTTTCGATTCGTTGGGTTCTTTGTCGCCTTTTCACTTCGCGCCAAGGGTATCCTCTCAACTCTTTTAATTTTTTTTTCTTCCTCTTTGACTTCTTTAATTTTGTCATGAGATTATAGAAAGAATGCATGCAAACCCATATATATAATTACGATATATGTATGAAACCCGATAAGTAACCTATGGTAATCAATTAAAATAACCATGTGACTTTATATGAATATATTCTATTGAATCTGTTGTGAAACTTATATGAACATGATTGTCATGATATGATTTTTGGGTGTGTTCAAGTGTCTACTGAGATCCAAATATATATATGTAGCATCACGTTTTACTAAAATAGTCATGGTGATGGGTATGCGTATAATAGTCGGTCATGAGTTGGTCTATAATACTATGCCTAATGTTAAGCCTATACATGATATGAACATGTGTGTGTAGTATTTTTTTTGTGGTCGTGTGAGTTATGATCTTAAACACAGTCGAGTGTTATAAATTTGGATATGGCGTACGCAAGGTCTTTTTATGTGAGTTCGAAACCGTGGCGGGATTAAGTGTGGGTCGAATGGAGTAAGAACTTGGTGGGTCCTATATGGTTTAGTCACAAATGTATTTGGGTTGTAATCTTCACGTATTGAAGTTGTTTCATGGAAATATAAGTGGGGTAAATTGTATGTTGGTACGTATGGGTCAAATGTGTTTTCTAATGAGTGGTAACAGGTTTATGAGTCTCGACAAGGTGATGGAGTATTTTAGTTTGGTTTTGAATGAGATTAGCATGCATGCATGCTTATGAAAATAATTTTACAAAGGGATAAGCGTTGGGTTAAACCAATATAGTGAAACGTTAACATATAGGTCAAATCAAGAAAGAGGTTAATGTAAATGGTCTAATGTAATATAGCATATGTAAGGTACATGTCTAGCGGGGTGAGTTTGAGGGTGATCGCGAGACCAACGATTGAGTCTTTTGTGTTCTAAAGCGTGTCGGGATAGTTGAGTCGGGGATTAATCATATTACGTGATTTCTTGGTCGTAAATGTTAGTCATATTGACCGCGGCGAAATAGCTTGAATATTGATTGAACTTGTGCATGGAAATTAAACATGAAGCATAAATCTGTATATTTTATATATTTAAGTTATTACAATTCGAACCTTAATCTTTGGTAAATGTCACATGGAACCCTGAACCTTATAAATTGTCATATAAAGCCTTTAAATGGGATATTTATCATATAAAACCTTTAAGTTTACCATTTATCATTTGAAACCCCTAAGTTTGGCTAATTAATGATTATTATACTAAAGTATCTTAATTCGGTCCATTCCTAAAAATGAGAATACGCTTAATAAAAAAAATATTAAAACGATTCATACAAGCAATAAATCCGTTATGACTTAATGAGCTAATAAGTAATATACGAACCGTTATCCGTGTAGATTCATTGAAGAAGTCGTGACGTTGTGTATTCGTATTCATTCATTCGTTTGCTTTCCTTTCATTGGCGTTAAGGTACATATATTCTGACCTTTTCTCTTAAGGTTTCTCATGATTCGTTTACATCTTTCGATATTAGCTTTGAACTCTTATACTTTGCTCTGAGCCTTCTATTTAGGGTTTCCCTATGACTCTGCTATGCACCCTTTTGTTATGAACTCTGATTATGAACCTTTTGATTATGAACCTTAGATTGTGAACCTTATGATTACTTAACCTTTTGATTATGAGCCATTGATATGAACTTTTGATTATGAACTTATGTTATGGAACTTTGATATGAACTTTGATATGAGTCTTTATGATATGATTATGCTTTGACCCTTAAGTTTGATACCCGAGCCAAATATGTTTCCCTAGCCATGAAGGTAACATGGCGTGTCGATGATGCACCTCTGGCATGACTCTAGGGCAGAGGAGTGATGTTCTACCACGTCCCTTGGTGGTGGATCATATTTTGTATAGGTGAGGTAGGGGCGTATGGATGCATCCTAGATCTGTTCTGTTATCTGATATGATTTGTCTGGTGAATAATGTCGTGTGCAATACGCGTCTTCACAGTCTGGGAGCTAGCTACTCCATTGAGTACGGAGGTCTCCCCTCCTATTGGTTTGGTATTCCGAGGTCACCCCTCCGAATACAATGGCTACTTATGATATGATATGATACGATATGATATGTTTCCGGGCTCGTGGTAGATTTCTGACAACCCTTACACTTTTGATATACCTATATTGTACCCTTGTATTTTCCAATACACCATACTCTGTATTATATGTTCATTACTCAGTACTCTTATATGACTCACCATACTACCAAGAGATATATATATATATATATTCTATTGCTTTGATCTGTTACACTCTCATTCTGTTGCTTCAGACTATCATTTCATTCACGTACCTGGTTATTATGTGTTTATGAATTTGATTATGCTATTTCATGACTTATGTGACTACCGATTACCCTCGCTATGATATGATTCTTATACGGTTATCTAATTTACTGTTGTCATCGATGATATGTGAACTCACTGATATGTGACCCTCTGAATTGTTTGGTGACCATGCTAGTGTGTAATCGATAGTTTTGTCTGTTTATTATGTGTACTTCATTCAGTTAATCTCGTGGACTATGACTACCCGTTGTATCCTTATCTGCTTATTGTTGACCGCCATGCTTACATTTTCGGTCTATGCTACGGATTGATTGGGTAAATGGTTCAACTTATGACGTCTGGATTGTTAACTTGTTTAGTTGCCCTGCTATGTCTTTAATTCATTTAATTATATCGTTTATACTGTATTCCTACTTGTTACGTGTGACTGCCATGTTTTGACTGCTGTTATGATACCGGTTATGTTTTCAACTAAGGGTTTTGACCTATATGATTGCCATGCTCACTTTCTAATTTAATTGCTTCCGCTTGCGTTTAGTTTTCCATTTGGCTTAATTATATTCTGATTTCCTGATTTGATTGTATGACATATATGTTGTGTGGATGCAACGCCTGCTATGCTTGCTTATGTTTCAGTTCTTGTATGTCCGGTTTGTATGTGCTTGTTTATATGTCATCGATGCTTTGCTTTGCTTCCTTCTCCTTGTTATCTGTGCTTTGGATATCTATATAATTGTGTTCTGCAGGATCTTCATTGACTCATTGTTCTCATTTCGCTGCGACTTTGTTATCCGTTCCCTTTGTTTCATTTTTGCATTTCAGATTTTATTTAGCTTTCGTTTTGTTATATCTGTTCACTGGGATTTTTAAGCTCAACCGCATTTCTTTTCCTTCGGCAGGTTTTAGGTTTGGAGATGGGCTTCGATGGGCTGAGAGTTAGAGTATCTTAGTGGACCAACCCTAGTACCATAGTACTTTGGGACTTATTTTGAAGAACTTTTGTTTTAGGATTTTATTTCATTTTGGATATTGTATTTTCTTTATTAGTAAATTGTGTACATGTTTTGATGCCTCATTTTTTAAGGTTTCCGTTTGTAAATATTTTATTTGTATGTTCTGATATGACACCAGAATGTGACACTTCTACCCTTGTCGGGTTGGGGTGTTACAGAATCCATGCAAGAAGAACTCAACCAATTCAAACGTCTTGAAGTATGGGAACTGGTTGAAAGACCAACAGGGTCTACGTCATTGGTCTCAAATGGATTTGGAAGAACAAATTGGATGTGAAGGGAACGCAATTAGAAACAAGTCACGTCTGGTGGCTAAGGGTTATCGTCAGGAAGAGGGTATTGACTTTGAAGAATCTTTTGCTCCGGTTGCTTTCGTCTTGAGGTCGTTCGGATATTTCGCGTTCGCGGCTCAGCTGAATATGACGGTCTTTCAGATGGATGTCAAAACTGCGTTTCTAAATGGACAACTGAAAGAAACGGTTTATGTCAGCCAACCAGAAGGATTCGTTGATCCCGAGTACCCAAACCATGTCTACAAACTGAACAAAGCTCTGTATGGTCTCAAACAAGCTCCTCGGGCATGGTACGATAAGCTATCATCTTTCCTCATTGCTAATAATTTCACCAAAGGTTCGGTCAACCCTACTCTTTTCATACAATATCACGGAGCACATATCTTAATTGTTCAAATTTACGTGGATGACATCATTTTTGGGTCTACACATAAAAAGTACTCAATCGCTTTTGAAAAACTAATGAAGAAATTTTTTGAAATGTCCATGATGGGTGAACTTACGTTCTTTCTAGGACTGCAAGTTCATCAATCACCCCTTGGTATTTTCTTGAATCAGTCCAAATATGCCCTTGAATTGTTAAACAAATTTGGAATGAAAACCTGTGACACTTATGCCATACCAATGACTCATACCAAGAAGCTAGACGCTGATTTACATGGGAAATTAGTTGACCCTACAAAATACCTAAGTATTATTGGGTCTCTCATGTATCTAATGCACTAGCGAGACCTTATATTGTCTTTGTCGTTTATCTCGCTCCCGTTATCGGTCGCGACCAACTGAAACCCACCTCTCTGAGGCTAAAAGAATCCTCCGATACATCAAGGGAACCATTAACTTGGGGATCCGTATCCGAAGCGATTCGGTTTTGAACAAATCGCTTTTCGATCTGATCACGCAGGATGTTTAGATTCACAAAAAAGTACTTCCGGAGCACTACAATTTCTTGGTGATAAAATGGTGTCCCGGCAATCAAGAAGCGGGATTGTACATCGCTGTCATCAACCGGCGAGAATATGTAGCCATGTCGCGTTGTTGTGCTCAAGTCATTTGGATGCGAACACAACTCAAAGACTACGGTTACGTATTTGACAGAATCCCGATGCAATTGCGATCTCGTGCAACTCAGTTCACTCAAATCTAAGCACATCGATCTTCGCTATCATTTCATCAAGGACCACGTGGAAGAGGGTACAGTTGAATTATAATTCGTGGGCGTAAATACCAATTGGCAGATCTGCTCACCAAAGCCTTGCCTCCCGCCAGGTTTAATGAGTTGGTCCACCGGATTGGTATGAGGTGTTTGACTCAAGAGGAACTAGATGATCTCTTAAAACAGTCTTAAAAACCTATCAAACACCAAAATCTCTTTTGTAAATAATTTTTCAATAACAAAATACAAAAATATAAAATCTGATAAAACAACAAAAATATTCTTCTATCTATATTTCTTCAAACATGGCAAGTACATCTCTTCCGTCAACACTCAAATCTTTTAAAATTCAGTATTTTTCCAATCAAGTGTTGAGGGGGAGAAAATAAATTCTTAACTATCTCAAAATAACCGTGTACTTGCATGTTACCTTATCCCGGTTGTTTCTTTAAATGGTGGTCACAATTCAGTTCACTGACACTCCTCGGACTAAAATTTATAATCTTTCATTATTTCTTAAGTCGAGGGGAGTGTCATCAAGTTTCTTTCCTAAAATCTTCATTTGGTAACCAAAATGGAAGTTAAAAGGCTTTGGATGAAAATGGAAAAGGTGGAGGGACTAAAACTGTCAAAGTCCAAAAGTTATTTTAATAAAACATCCCACCTAACTTTTCATCTTCACATTTATTACACACACCAAACCAATCCTACGCCTAAGATTTAAACTGCAAATCCGTGTTTTGGATCAACAATCTGTAAGTGTTTTTGTGTTCTTAACAAGATTACAAACAATGGTTTTGAATCGTTTTGAAAAATAACAGTTAGATCTTAAACTAGGGACGATTTTGTGTTCTACGCGTATGCGTATGAACACATAATATTGTTTATGTGTTTGTGGTTAAAAAGATTGTGTCACAACGTTTCTAAAACATCAATGATACCGTTTTTATCCTCAAAACTTACCCAGAAACACGAATTGATTGAATCTGGAAAACTAGGGTTTATGCGTAAATTGGGTGTTTTCATGTGTGAATGTTTTTGGCTAATTGGTTGCTTATAATATGTTGTTTATGTGATGAATTAACTGTATCCATGCTTAGAACTTGCCCAGAAACATCAAAAGTGAAAGAAATGAAATTTAGGGTTCTAGTTCATACGAATTGGGTATTTTTGATTCACATGGAGTTTGATGTTAAAACTTGGACAAAACAACTCAATAGGCTTCTAAGACTACCCAGAAATGATTTGGTGCAATTTCCATGGCTAGATTTCTTAAGCGTAACTATTGAAACTAGGGTTTAAGTTCTACGCATAAGGTGTTCTACGCATAAACTGTTTAATGTGTTTTCATGATTGAGCTGATAAACATTGAATGTATGTGCTAATATTGGTGCTATGATTAACATATTTCAGGTTTGTTGCAAGTAAAAATTCAGAATCAAGGTTACTAGAAAACTACGCATAAGGATCACCTTACGCGTAGCATGTTATGCGTAAGAGTAATCTTACGCGTAGCGCCACGTAAGGTTCTACATATGGGACTACGCGTATCCGTGAAGGATATGCGTAATGACACTCTCTACGCGATAAGGTCTACTCTTATGAGTAAGCCTTACGCGTAAGGTTTATATACGCTTACGCGTAAGCTCTACGCATAAGGTCCCCTTTTCCTATGCGTAACATTTCTTACGCGTAAGTCAAGTTCCTACGCATAAGCTTGGGCCTACGAGTATATCACTCTTGTTTACGCATAACTTTGCCATTTCTACGCCTAAACCTTGAATAGCCTTCATTATGAATTGTTACGCGTGCAAACTTGTAAATAAATAAATCATAACGTCACGAAACCAATAATGTCACTAATAAGCTTAAACGTTTGATATGTTGTGAAAAATAAGTGATAACATAAACTTTAAAACTTAAAGTTAACTAACTCACCTAAACTTATCACGACGCGTCATTGAACTATTGGACAAACAAGTGACATTGGACTCGTAACAATCATTAACATATCTCATTCAATAATTAGACAATAAAACCATCTGTTGACTAACATAATGTCTCTCGATATGTTGGTTCTTTTGGCTAAATGTATTTCAGATCTTGACATGGACGCCGATGAATGTGGATGCACCGAATGTTCTTACCATTGCTGATATCTTCCCAAATGGCTATCCGATGAAGATTGCAAAGAATAACCTTCGCGTTGACTTTGAAACTCTCACCTGCTTTCGAATCTTCTTGCACGATTGTGGATATTCTAAAGAATCATCCTTATCGTAACATGATCTGCCATTCTGCTACTGTTCTCGAGATCTACATTCAACAGTTTTGGACTACAATGCAAAAGATCAAAGGACGAGAATCTTTGTGACGGTGACGCTCAATCACAAGCAACTCACCATCACTCCTACAGATTTAAGGGCGTCCTCCTCATTCGACATCATACCAATCAATACTCTGCCGCACCAACTGAAGAAACCGTTATGCAATTCTTGATTGATATTGGGTATGAAGAAGCTTCAGGAGTTATCACTAAGCATTCACACGTGGATCTTAAAACATTCCTCACCTTGGAGAACCCTCTATATCATCATCACAAAATCTGCTTTCGGTCGTGATAAGTGGCTATGAGCATCCCAAGCTCATGGAACTACAAATGTTTTGGGCTTTAATCAACATGAAGCACATTGAAGTTGAAGCTCTGATATGGGATGACATGATAACATTTCTCAAAAAGCTTGGCTCAAAGATTCCTTATATCAGATATACTAAATTGTTGATCTAAAGAGCACTTGGATACAACCCCGATATCCCCAAAGAATCAATGACCCATAATCACGACATGTTGTCCGAACCCACTAACAAATCGATTTAAGGAGTCAACAACTAAGAAACAAGGTGTCTTTGTGTTGCCGGATCATCTTCTGTCTGATGAAATCAAAAAGATCTACACATACAAAAGATATTTGGTTGCTGTGGAAGAGAACAAAGTTGGTTTTCGATGAAAAATCTTCCGTACGCCTACAAGAAGAACCTAAGAGGAAGTGCAGGAAGTGCTACAAGCACGAGAGTCAAAAGAAGTTCCCAAGAGGAAACCCGACGCAGAGGACAAGCATTACGCCAAGGAAGTTGTTCCTATTCCCATTCCTAAGCCTGAACAACCAAGAAAGCTAGTGGAAGAAAGCTCAAGATACACAATCGATCGAAGAGGTCTTCTACTCGAATCAGCAAGCATCTCCTTCAAGAGCAAAACCTCCTAGTCCACCGCCTATCCAAGGAAAAGGGAAGACTCCAAGAATTGAGCCGAAGAAAGCTCGATGAAGAACAACTGGATACAACATACAGGAAGAAGTTCAAAATCATTAGGCTCCAACACGTTGCGAAAGAATTTGCTAAGGATCAAATGGGTGGCCCCGGAGGGTCAAGTGGTGGAGTTCAACCTACACCAAATCGATGCGTTAATCAACCCATAAGGGATCCGTGCCACCACTTTGGAGCAACAACAAACGCGCGTGGAAGATACTATTGAGTATGACTTTGAGGAACCAAAGAAGGAAAAGTTTGAGAAAGAAAAGTGAGAGTGAGGCCACTCATGACAAAGCAGATGAAGAGGCCTGACTAAGGGTGATGAAAAGACTAATTCGAAATGATGAAGAAACCGACATTATAACCTTCTTCTAGATAGCCCACAACGTTCTAAGGAGGAAACTTCTAAGCCTCCTAAGGACCCCGAGTCTCCTCATATCTCCTCCTCATCAGATTCATCATCTCATTCTTCACCACCACCATCAAAAAGATCAACCAGATCCTCGCCCAAATCAAGTGAAGAAGCCAACCGCCTCTTGGATTTCAAGCTAAAACTAGAATCGCAAAAGTCACAACAGGTCGAAAGAAAGACGTGCTCTACAAGAAGATGAATTTCTTCACGATCAGATACAAGATCTTCATGATGAGAACGACAAGATGCAAGTTGATAGGAATATGTCCGTAAGTTCATGAAACGTGATCTTCAAAGGGAAATGAACGAGATGATCAAAGGTTACACTCATAAGTACCTTCTTGACATCGTTCTCGAATTACAAAGGAGTTTACCAAACAACTTTATCCGAATCTCTTACATCTGGCCAAGCAGACTAAGAAATCAACTCCAATGCATGTGAACATCAATCCAGTTGATCCCATAATCTTCTCAGATGCTGAATTGGTTAACCGGCTGGTAGCTCAAATGTCGAAACGCTCTGCTACATTTTCCTCCTATGAAGGTAAATTGTTTGAAGCATTGCTGGAATACCAACTCAAGTCAGCATGCAGAGAAGAAGCTGAAAGGCCAAAGCGTCCACGCGACGATTAAGATAAGGATCAGGATAAGAATGACGAGCCTAAACGCCCGAAGAAGTCTGGTGAATCATCTTCTATGCAACCTCCACACCAACGGACTCCAGCTCAACAAAGATCTCCTCCTCGCTCTTTTACTGAAAAACCTCAGGATTCTTCTGAGTTACCACCCCAGACTCAGAAAACCGGTGTTCACTTTGAGTATACGAGTGGTGACGATGAGGAATTCCATGAGCCCCAACAACAACCCGCCTCTCCCGACAAAGTTAAGAAACCAGAACCCTCATCTAGGCCTAAGAAAAAGAAGAAGAAGGCGCCTAAGGCTGACTTCGTATCATGGCTAGACGAAGATGACAATATGATGAATACGACTGGTTTTCTACACTTGTTAATTCTACTCCCTTCCCACCGAAGGTCAAAATCGGAATACGGTAGTACATTGGAGCATGCAAAGGTACGCAAGAAAAATTCGGAGTGAAGAAGATGACGAAATCGAGTTGAAACGAATCAAAATGAAGCTTTTCAACCGCTAAAAGACTCGAAAGTGCCATCGAGGTTGAGTATCACCTTGAAAACATCGCACGAGCCATGTCCAACAACATTGATTGGCTCAACCCTGAAACAAACATTGACTTCTACAGGCAAGACAATGCTCCGTACTACACGCGGGTCAAAACCTCTACCTACAATTGGCCAACCAGATCAGCCTAAGATTCCATTTCGCTACTTCTTCAACAACGACTTGGAATTTCTTCTACACGACAGTGATGATTCAAGGAAATATGCTACATCTCTGACACTTCCGTTCCCGGCAGCCATATACTCTAACTGCATAGCCATCGAGGAAAAGGCTACCCACATGTTTTCCAACAGTGTGGAATTGTATGACCGAGATGCAATGTACGGGATTCACCATTGGCCGGAACGCGACGAATCTACTACGAAGCTTCCAGGTTCAAAAATCTCAACATGAAGTGTTCAGTACTAAAGGAATCATTGCTGTTAAGCATGTTGCTCTTTCGTCTAAATGGGACTACACTTTTCTCAAGAAAATTGTGGTCAAAAGACAAGACGAAAGAGACTATGAATTCTGTGAAGCGAACTTTCAGAACTTGTCTCACAACGACATTGAAGATCTGTATCTTGCCAAAGTACAGGGACGCATGAGACAATTCTCGATTGAAGTTCAACGTGAATACATCAAGTCCTTGCTCATATTCATCAGAAGCATAGTCATACAGGAACGTGTAGAAGATCTACAACTAGCTGTTGAGTCGTATCAGACCCTTGTCAACTTCATCAAGCCTCAACTAGAGCATCCCGACATCAACCAGCTTCCACAATACACCTCGTCCGAAAACCATTCGGTGTCGTTTACCGCAGTGAACTTCAACGAAATTGCTTGATGGCGTGTAGAGATCTTCACAAGTTTGGGGATCACACATTGAAGAAGGTTAGGGACGGATTGGCTTATACGTTAAAGGATATACATGAAGACATTGGGAACAAAAAGCGATGGAACTCTCATGACAGAAGGGATGTGCGGAGGATCATCACTATGATTGATGAACGGTTGTTTCGAAGGGACCAGTTCAGAACATTAGAGAGCTTTGTAGGTGGTCGTCCCAGGATTAATCTCACCGGCTATCAACGCCCGGTTCGCACTCCCTCGGCAACATCATCGGACTACCTCGTACCCCTTGAACTGCTTCTATTTCATATACATTTGGATGTGTGATTTATTATGACCATGGCTTGTGCACATATATCAGTGTACAACCCGTACTTGTCAAGAAAGGACCTCGTGGTACGCCTTCAGTGCCACAATCCTTATAAATGAGCGAAAGCTTACTTTGAGTAAAACCTATCAAACCTTTCACTTTTCAAAGGTTTTGCTCAAAAGAACAAGTACTTCCCCTTATGACTTTCAAAACCTCAACCGTTTATATCACTTGTTGAGGGGGAGTATTTGACTTAAACCTTTTTTCACATAATGTTCTTTGTGTAATCTTCCCACAAAACTAAAAATGGTCATATTTATTCTCAACATTTCTTCAAAAATAACATTTATATGCCATTTTTTAGGGGAGAAAATATGTGATAAGAAATATGTTGTGT
Source organism: Chrysanthemum makinoi (assembly GCA_910596185.1). NCBI lineage: Eukaryota > Viridiplantae > Streptophyta > Magnoliopsida > Asterales > Asteraceae > Chrysanthemum > Chrysanthemum makinoi. The sequence goes on along the minus strand of OU343221.1, from coordinate 218,151,669 downwards.
TTTGCTAGTTGAATCCTCGTGCGAAAAGACTTCAACCCATGAATTGACGGGATCTAACTGTCATACATTGAAAAGATTCGTCTTCCAAGACTTATCCAAGTAAATTGTACCCATTCGAGAAGCTCTTGATAGACATGAACTTTGACGGTTTGACAACCTTTCGGGGTTGTCCACATCTTCAAGGTAGCTATTAGAGCTAGTTGTCACCTAAAAGATGACAATGTATCTCTTTAACTATGCAACGTAATCGTGTCTCACAAGGAATTGTCTATCTTGAGTCGATCAATTCAAAAAATGCGAACTCTTTCCTCATGCGGATTTCTGTAATAACTCTTAAGCACATGTGGAAGGGGAGTATTTCTGAAAATCTAAAACTCTTGAAGTGTTCAAACATGTTTTCATTGACAAACACTTCGAGAGATTTTTCATGAAAAATGGTTTTATGGCAATGGAGTTATAAGGTGATTAAGGTTAGGAATAACCGTCCTATGATCCGCCAGAGCTCCGAGGGATCTACCCAAGGACACTTCCAATAGTTAGAATTAGAAGTCCTTAGGTATGATTGTAAAAAGGAGAAAATGAGAATCGGAGTAAGAAGGAGTTGAAGAATTAAAAGAAATGAAAAGGGGTGAAAAGAAATATCCTCCAAATTATTCAACTTAGCGTAGAACGGGTTCAATTCATATACTACTGGTTGTCACTTGATGACGCCGGTATTGAAGATTAAAATTCGTCATGGACCCAGTGACGCATGCACTAAACCTTCTTAGCCACTCAAGTTTCTCCCAACAGAAGCTTGTTTCATTCTCACAGGGAACCCTACATAATCTATCGGCTTTCTCTTAGAGATTGCTGATATTGAAGAAGGAGACCCTCTCCCTAGTCTCCGCTCAAGAAAACCAAAATGCACTATTGAGTCTAGAGCCACAAGATTCATCAAAAGATCTCTTAGGTACACTTGACATTTCATCACTTGTTGTTCAACAATAAGAACATCGATTGTACGTTATCGAGTCCTTCACCGATCTTAGCAATCTGTCGAGAACATTTATGAGAGGTTCACAATTGTGATCCTCGGTGATTGAATGGAAACTCCTGCCAGGGTCAACATCAAACACCGACAAGAGTCACTTTGGTAACTCCCCGTGGATTACGCTTAGTGTGTCTCAAACGGTCTACAGTCGTGAGTTGATGCTTCGTGTACCTCGCGACTCATCCGAATCGTAGATGTACTTCGATACATCGCGTTATCTCACTTGGGGACTCCGGTTCAGAACGGCCGTTGAAAATTAGAGTTGTGCTTTCACACTATGCTGTTAACACTCTCGAAGTTCAAACTTGTAAGTGCCGGAATCCACTTACTACTAACCGTTTTCATGTTTTCTTCTTATGGAAGCTCGGAGCGAACGATCGTCAGATTCTTCACATGCTCATGCCAACATCATCACTAATGGAAGTTCTATCTAAAGGCAACACAAAAGTCAGAATGATTCTTCATCAAATCAAAGAATCTACAATGTTTAAAGACTTAAAGAACTTCATCAGTACTGAAATCCAACGTTAAAGAGCGTGTGAGCATGTTGAAGAATGACGTGGAGACACTGGAGCAACGAAGCAGACCTGAGGCAGACTTGATGCAGACTACAACATACTATCACTTTCATCACAAAGAACAAAGAACAAAGATAATTATGACGTCAAAGCAGAACTGTTCAAAGAAGACAATTTCTCTACACTGGGGAGATTGTTCGAATCAAGGCAATTCTTCTCACAAGAAAGAAGAATGTCAGAAGACGTCAAAGCTACTATTACATCAACGCCTTCACCGTTTATATTTTTTCATCACCAACACTTAGGGGGAGATTGTTGGAATCACTCCTAAACCTAAATCAAGTGTTAGTGATTCATATGTAATAGTTAGCTTAATTATGGCCTTTATGTTTGTTTTTAGCTTAAGCTTATGTAGAAGGCCCATGAGCTTAGGCCCATGTCCATTAAGGAAAGGAAGGGAGTAGGAGTGTTGCCCTAGCTCCCCTTCCTATAAATACCTTGTAATAACCCTCACTTGAGGGTTGGTTGTTCAATTTACTCTCTTTCACTATGTGCTACGCATAACCGGTTATAGTTTCCTACGCATAGTGTGTTTGTTTATTGTTCATCCGATCTCTCTTCCTCTCTACTCTCTCTATTGATGCTTGTGTTGTAATACTAGTGACCTAACAATATCGCCAATGCCGTTTGTTTCTTTGAGAACCAAGATGTTAAACAGCACCCCATGAAAGTGCAAACACCACTTGTACTCTTTCGGTCAACATAATCACTTGCATGGTCAGAATCTGCATATACAATAGTTTCTACCACCGTCCCCTTGGGATACCATAATCTCAATTGAGTAGTACCCTTAATATATCTAAATATTCTTTTGACGGCTTTTAGGTGTGAAGTTTAGGGTCTTCTTGAAACCTAGCACAAAGACATACACTAAACATGATATCCGGCCGACTAGCCGTAAGGTAGAGAAGACTACCAATCATGCCACGGTATTTGGTGTTATCAATGGATTCACCGTTTTCATCTTTGGTGAGTTTGGTATTCATCTTTGGTGAGTTTGGTATCAGATGACATTGGTGTTCTTATATGTTTTGATTCTTCTAATCCGAATTTCTTTAGCATATTTTGTATGTATTTGGATTGATTAAAAAAGATACCATCTTCTAGTTGTTTGATTTATAGACCAAGAAAGAAACTTAATTCTCCCATCATACTCATTTCAAAATCATCATGCATGATTTTTGAGAAATCATCACACATGTCTTGACAAGTTGATCCGAATATAATATCGTCCACGTATATTTGAACAATAATTATATGTGAGTCCCTTTTCTTTATGAAAAGTGTATTGTCAACTAACCCCATGGTATAGTCGTTTTTTATTAAAAATGATTTCAGTCTATAATACCAAGCCTTTGGGGGTTGTTTAAGACCGCAGAGAGCTTTCTTTGGTTTGTAGACGTGATTAGGTTTTTCGAAATCAATAAAGCCCAGAGGTTGAGCTACATAAACTTCTTCATTAATAACACCATTTAAAAAAGCACTTTTAACATCCATTTGAAAAAGCTTAAGATCATGAGCACAAGCATAAGCAAGAAATATTCTTATAGACTCTAATTTTTTAATAAGGGAGCATAGGTGTTACGAGGAAAAATGTAGCGCCCAATCCGAAGAAAACCCCGACGTGGCGTCATAGCTAGATTGATCTAGAATCATACACCTAAAAGTATCTAAGATACTTTGCCTAAAATATCCTATACTTATTGGGAGTAATCTAGAAATAAACTAAATATCTTGGATATTTAGCAGGAATAATCTAGAATAAGCTAGATACTAGCTTATGTGAAAATCTAAGATAGTTGTATTAGAAGTTTTTAGAACCAAATAAGCCCTTAGTATAAATAAGGGCTTGTCCCTCCCATTTGTAATCATCAACTTCATAACCAACATTCTAAGTGCAATATATATCAAGTATTCCCGACTACATCTGCAAGTGTTCATCACTAATCTCTTCCTTACTTTTTGGCTTACTTAGTCGTTGAAACCAAGTCGCTAAGTGCCGCACGGACATTAAGAATTAGTCCCGTGACAAGTGGTATCAGAGCAAAGGTTTTAAACCTAGAAATACATCATTGGAAGGAACACAATGGCAGAGTTAGTTCGAGAAAAGAATCCATGTGACGAAACACCAAATGAGGAAGAAACTCGTGGGCGTATCACTGAGAGAAAGAAAGACGCTTCAAAAAGAGACAAAGCAAGAAGCAAGTCTCAACCTCCTAAGCCACTAAATTATGAAGGAGCTTTAGGAGACAGTCTTGAAGAACGCATTACGGTTATAAAGACCTATGTCGTTGAAATGAGGGAACAAATGGATTCTCTCCAAGAAGCTGTCAACATGATGACCTAAGAAAATGTGGAAGTAATCGAAGCAGCAAAATCTTTAGTTCGAAATATGGGCCAAGATTTCAAGAAAGAAATCGAGAAAATGACCCAAGACCTATTAAGCGCCAGGAAATTTCTGGAAGACGAGATCTTTACGTTGCATGAAAAGATAGACAATGCAATTAATGAATGTAAAAACCATCAAAAGAAGTATAATGGTGGAGGTGCTAGTAGTAGTAAAGGTACACCTTTCTCGCCCCTAAAAGTTCCAAAACCAGAAATGTATAATGGTACTTGAAATGCTACTCTAGTAGAAAACTTTTTGTTCGGACTCGAACAATATTTCGAAGCAACAGGAGTAGTAGAGGATGCTGTTAGAATCAGTAATGCTCCTGCCTTCTTGCGCGAAGCTGCCTAACTATGGTGGAGAAGGAAGCATCATGAACGAGAAAGGGGCATATGCATTCTCAACACTTGGGATCAGTTCAAAACCGAGTTACGAAAGCAGTTTGTCCCTCACAATGCGGACACCGAAGGCAAGGCTAAACTACGGCGACTATGCCAAACAGGTACGATTACCGACTACGTAAAAGAGTTTACTATGATTTTATTAGAAATTGTTGATGTACTAGATCAAGATGCCTTATTCTACTTCAAAGACGGATTAAGAATGGGCCAGAATCGAGATCGATAGGAGGAACATAAAGACTCTAGACGAGGCCATTGCTATGGCCGAATCGATCGCTGATTACTCTAATCGACCAAGGAGACCCCTAGCAGACGAGGCGGACATAGAGAGAGTCTTGCCAAAGAGATTTGACAATCAAAGGAACAAAGGCCGAGTCTCGCCCAAGCGGCTGAAAGATAAAAAGGACGAGAGCCCGAAGCTCGAAAGGACGTTTCATAAAAGTGAAATGTCCAAACCCCCTCCGAAGCCATGTTTTATTTGTGATGGATCTCATTGAACAAGGGACTGTCCGAGTCGTAAAGCTACTAATGCCTTGGTTGCTGAAATGTGTTCAATAACAGAAGAACAGCCACACGAAGAATTGGGATCGATTAGACGTCTTGGAACGTTAAGGAATATACTAACTAAAACTAAGACTAAGGATCATGGACTGCTGTTTATGAAGATGATGGTGAATGGCAAGAAGACGCTGGGACTCATTGACATCGGTGCATCCGATAACTTCTTGGATGTAAAAGAGGCCGAACGACTTGGGGTAAAATACACTTCGAAAGAAGGGAAAATCAAAGCAGTAAACTCAGAGCCGCAACAAATCCTTGGGACTGCTAAGGTAAAAGTTCATATCAATAAATGGGCTAATGAACTAACATTTACAGTTGTGTCGATGGATGACTACAGGATTATACTAGGCATGGACTTCTTCGAAAAAGCACGAGCTTTTCCTATGCCCGCAGCCAAAACACTCGTCATTCACGATAATGGATTGTCCCATGTCACAAACCTGAAGAAACAAAGTGAAATACAATCTTTATTATCGGTGACGAAATTTAAGAGGACCACTGAAGAGAGGGGATGCCTTTTGGCAGGCGTAAAGAAGTGCTTTATCGATGAAACAACACTTAGAGCACCGAGACTATTTAAGAAAAAGAAGAAAATGGGAGATCCACATCACAAAGAATTCTCAATCAAATGGAAAAAGTCACTCGAGAAGAAGCCTAGCTAGAAGCGAGAAGATCTTCTAAGACGATTAAAATATCATTTTCGCCGGTACAAAGATGAAAGCACGGCGAGGGCGTCGTGAAATCAAGTGCGGGAGGGTATTACGAGGAAAAACGTAGCAGCCCCAATCCAAAGAAAACCTCGATGTGGCGACATAGCTAGATTGATCTAGAATCATACACCTAAAAATATCTAAGATACTTTGCTTAAAATATCCTATACTTATTGGGAGTAATCTAGAAATAAGCTAAATATTTAGGATATTTAGTAGGAATAATCTAGAATAAGCTAGATACTAGCTTATGTGAAAATCTAAGATAGTTGTATTAGAAGTTTCTAGAACCAAATAAGCCCTTAGTATAAATAAGGTCTTGTCCCTCCCATATGTAATCATCAACTTCGTAACCAACATTCTAAGTGCAATATATATCAAGTATTCCCGACTACATCTACAAGTGTTCATCACTAATCTCTTCCTTACTTTTAGGCTTACTTAGTCATTGAAACCAAGTCGCTAAGTGTCGCACGAACATTAAGAATTAGTCCTGTGACAATAGGTCTCATCAAAGTTTATGCCTTCTTGTTGGTTATACCCTTGAGCAACAAGTCTAGCTTTATTTCTAGACACGACACCGTTTGCATCTAACTTGTTTTTATATACCCATTTTTTTCTGATTATGGTTTGGTTTTTAGGTGGAGGAACAAGTGCCCAAACATTGTTAGAAACAAATTGATTTAGCTCTTCTTGCATAGCCATTACCCAACTTTCATATTTTATGGCTTCTTGAGTGTTTTTAGGTTCTATGGTAGAGACAAAACAAAATAGACTACTTTGGTTTTGAACTTGAGATTTTAAGGTTCTTTCATTTAACTTTCCTATAACCTTTTCCATGAGATGATCTTTAGACACTTTAATATTGATGATTTCATTGTTTAATGTTTCATCTTCTTTATTTATATTTTCTATGATTTCTAGGACTTCACTTTTGATTAACTCATCATCGACGAGAGGTAAGGTAGTTTTAGGTGAACTTTCATCAAATTTTACGCTTAAAGATTCTTCAAATTTCATGGTTTCTTTATTTAGTATTACGTATGCTTTACTATTAGGAGAATATCCTAAGAATATACCTTCGGTTGATTTAGGATCAATTTTTGTTAAATAATCTTTAGTATTAAGTATGAAACATTTACTACCAAAGACTCGAAAGTGTTCTAACGAAGGCTTTTTGCCTCATAGTAACTCGTATGGAGTTTTTCCTAAGAATGGTCTAATTAGGACTCGGTTTAGTATATAGGTTGATGTGTCAACGGCATTGTACCAAAAAGTTTGAGGAATAGATTGCTCATTAATCATGGTGCGACTCATTTCTTGTAGGGTTCTATTTTTCCTTTCAACTATCCCATTTGATTATGGTGTGCGAGGAGCCGAGAAGTTGTGAGTAATACCATTAGCATCAAAAAAAGCTTCGAATTGCACTTCATTATCAAATTCCTGAACGTGATCCGTTCTAATTGACACAATTGGAATTCCTGGTTGTCTTTGGATTTTCTTACTTAATATTTCAAAGTAATTGAACGTTTCAGTTTTATTCTTTAAAAATTTGGTCCATGTATACCTAGAGTAATCATCCACTATAACCAAAGTATAGAAGTTACCTTCGTAACTTTGAATAGCGGATGGACCAAATAAATCCATATGTAGTAATTCTAGACACTTAGTTGTAGAAACCATATTTTTAGCTTTATAACTAGCATGAACTTGTTTTCCTATGTTACAAGCATCACAAAAATGATGTTTGTATTTTATTTTGGGTTGGTTTCTTACTAGAGGTAAGACAAAGTTTGTAGAAACCATATTTTTAGCTTTATAACTAGCGGATTGAAGAAGTCGCATATTGGCGTGACCCAATCTTCGATGCCATAAGGTCGAAGTATCATCCATATAGGTAAGACAAAGTTTGTCTTCTGGTTCATTACCGATTTTAATGACATAGACTCCATGTTTTCTAATGCCTCTTCCCATAGTAATACCATTTTTCAATATTTTACTACCGGGTTCACTAAAAAGTACGTTGCATTTTTTATCACATATTTATCCTATACTTAGTAGATTGATGTTTAGGTTTTCTACGTGACATACATCGTTAATGGTTAAGGATTCGGGAGAGATTGTACCTTTACCGATGATTTTGCTCTTGCTATTTCCAAACACCACATTTCCTCCATTGAAGGATTCATACGTGGAAAACAAATCTTTATTACCGGTCATATGCCTCGTGCACCCGCTATCGTTGATCCATTCGTCTGGATCTAAGTCAGCCTTTAGGCAGACCTAAGAAAACAATTAACTCAAAAGTTTGGTCCCCATTTGTTCATGGGTCCATTGGTGTTATGAATTTCATTCATATGAGGAATATACGAAAAAGGTGAGAAAGCATTCCAATGTGTAAAGTTTTGAAATGGAAAACCATTTTGTGCATTAAGATTCCATCCCATTTGATGGTGGTTACTTCTAGGATAGACATTATTTTGCCTTCTTATATTTGTGTTTGATTTTGAAAACGAAGGGCCTTTGTTTTTAATAAAACTTTGATTTTGTTTTAGTGGAGGTGGTTGTTTGAAATTTCAAACAGTAATATGGGTTGGTTTCTTCTTGTTAACAATAACAAAGTCGGTTCTAGATGATGTGGTTGCGTTATTTCTACTGTTTGCTGGTACAGACCCACGGATCCCTAAATTTATGCTAGACGGTTCCTTTTTCAAGGGATCTATGGGATCCGTGGCTACAGTAGCCTGTTTTTTTATTGCTTTAACGAATGTGTTTCTTTAATCTCGCTAGTTGATGCAATGTGTTCCTGGATACCTAAACCATTTTGATTATTACCCGTTTTAACACTATCAAGTATTTTATCAAGAGTATTAGTACTTATTCTGGCAATCTTAGAATCAAGATGGTCAACTAACGTTTGAAGTTGAACACAAAGCTCACATTCACTATCTACTTCCTTTCCCTTTTCTAATCGTTTTAATTTATATTTTAGCTCAAGTACTTCCTTTTCTAAACGTTCATTTTTGTTTTTCAAAATCTTATTTAATTAATTACTTTTAGACTAATTTTGAAAAGCTCGCCATATTCACGATGTAAGGATTCATCATATAATGATGAACTACTAGAATATAGAGACTCGGAACATACCTCGTTTGAGTCTTTTGCCATGAGACAAATTTCTTCGTTCTTGTAACATATTGGATTTCACAAACACATCATATCATAATCACAAGTAGGCGTTTAATATTAGGTTTTAGAGAGAGAAATAGTTAGAGGTTTGGGAACTTAGTGAGAGAAAATGAAAGTATTATTATGAGCTCCAACTCTCTACCTTGGGAGGTAGAGAGTATTTATAGTCATACACAAATCGCCACCTACGGGCTGTGGATCAGGCATACAGTGGGTAAAGACCCGTCCGTCCTCCACGGTGTTACTTAACAAAATACTACTTAACATTAAATAATCTATGACTACGAGCTTTCTAACGATTACATATACTTGAGGTGACCGACACTTTAATAACTGGATTTACTAAATCCTAACAGTTCTCCTCCTCACTCATTCCCCACGAGCCACTTACGAAAGCCTTTTGTTCGTCACATTTGGGACACTCACTAATGAAGTGATTAGGATCCCCGCATTTAAAATATGTGCGTTCGTCCAAAATACATTGAATACGAATAGATATTACAATAAGATTGTCCTTGGATTCTTGTTAATGTTCTTTGCTCTGTAGCTCGTAGTCATTGATTCTTCATTTTTGCATGTTTGGTTAATCCAAGTGGAGGTCTTTAACTGATCCACGTGATAATGAGTTTTGAGCCATCATTGAGATAATCAGCTAGCATAAATCTCTGACTCATCCATTGTAGTGTTGGTATTATGTGATGTAGTGACGTTTTGGACCGACATGCTCACATTCTGGATCATGATATATTCTCATCAGAGTAGCGGAAGCTTTCGTTGATTCATGATATTGGCAGCAGCGTAGCAGAAGCATGGAGTGAAAATATCAGAGTCGTTGATGCACTTATCATGATTTCTTTAGAAATGAATGTGTTGAGTGAGCATGCGGCTATGGATTGACCGCTTCATTCTGATCAGCTACAAACGTCGAGCGTACCTGCATACAACAGTTAGCAATAAAAGACACGAAAGTGTCTTTGACCACTTTCGTTGAATTGAGGTACACGGCCCACGGTTCCCCGTTGATCAGTACAAGTACTGCCTGTGATCAGGTATAATTCCAAATAATTTCCTTGACAGGGTTTCGCAGCTGCTCTAGTTGTTCTCAAACTGGAACGTCTCAAAGAAGACAACACGGAGTGAGTGAACCAGCAAATTGCGAGTCACTTATTTGATGAAAAGAGATTTGAAAAACAATCGTGTACCGCTCAATAGAAATTGTTTTTGCAATACAACGAAGGTTTTAATGAAAATCAATTATCAATCATAAACACCTTTTATATTGAAATATTAGTACACGGTCGATGTGCTAAAGAAAAGAGATTTTAAGCACAATGACCAGTTTTTCAAAGGTATCCGTCAATCCATAACATGAACCAGGATTGATTCAAAAGATTGGATTGCCCCATTGTTTCTGTTCAGTTGTCACATGGTTGATCTATTGGATAGATCTCACATGCCACCCACCAAGAGCTTGTTTGATGTTGGCTCCAGAAGGCTTTCCATCTTCATTGTGAATATGTTTGCATATCACTCAGATGTTCTGGCAATACCACAAGGATAATGCGTAGGACTCATAAGATATAATCTCTCTTTCCACATTGTGTGAAACAGAGAGTCTTCATTGACAGTTTCCTAAAGAGATTTATATGATGATCTTGTGGCTCTAGACTCAATTGTGCATATTTGGTTCCTATACCGGAGACTAGGGAGAGGGTCTCCTTATTCAATATCAACAAACTCTAAGAGAAAGTCGTAGATAATGTCGGTTCCTCGTGAGAATGAAACAAGTCCTTTTAAGAGGAACTTGAGTGGTTTGGGAAGTTGTAGTGCAGTGCGTCACTGGGTCCATGACGTCTTTTCTTCAATACCGATGTTACCTTGGTAACCACCAGTAGTATATGAATTGAACCCGGTTTCTGCCCTAAGGTTGAATAAATGGAGGGTTATTTCTTTTCACCCTTTTTCACATTCAATTCTTTTTCATTCTTCAACCCCTTCAGTGCTTATCGAGACTTCATAACTAGAACCTTGTTGGGTTTATTGCAGTACTAGCTCAGTCTCAGTCCACACTCTTCCCATATCTCACTTTTCTCATTTTTTCATCATACCTAAGGACTTCTACACTATCTAGTGGATTGTCCCTGGGTAGATCCCTCCGGTTCTGGCGGATCATGGGAACAAATACCTAACCTTATCATCCTTATATCACCATACATAAAGTAAATTTGGTCGGTCTATTTGGTATTGTTCATCTGCCATTGGAACCAATTGAAAACCATTTGAAAATCAATCCAGATACTTGTGATATATTATCAAAGCATTTTGTACCTGAATTGTTTTTGATATTTTTAGAAAAAGAGCTCCCCCTCAACATGTGCATCATGTATTTGAAATCGTTTTGGCACACGGAGGCAAGAGGAAGAATTAACTTCTTTGATTACCATTTTCTAAAAGATATCAACATCACTTCCTTGATCAAATCAAGTAGATAAATCATATTAGGGAAGGATGAGGTTTTCATAAGTTTGCTCCCCCTCAATATGTGCCTCGAGGTTTGAAAGAGTTTTGCACATATTAGAAGGAATCTGCACTTGGAGACAAATCAATCACGTTTCAATTCTTTGTGGTTTAAAAAGTTGCTCCCCCTCAACATGTGCATGGAAAATTTGAAATCGTTTGGCACATGTGGGGAGGAAAGCTTGCTAAACACTTATGAAACCATTTATCAAATTATCAGTATAAATCCAATTTAAATCACAAATTCTTCCCCGATCACAACTTTCAAATTATTTGAGATTTGTGATCTCTGTAGATTTAAATTGATTTTGAAAGCTTTTGAGGAGAATTGTGACTTGATTATGAAAGCATTTTAATTGATAAGGATCGGATTTTGAGACTTTACACTCCATTGATTAAACATGCATGATTATCTTTTGAAAATAATTGTATGACAAATAACCTTTTGATTTAATTGAAATCATTCTCCCCCTAAATCAATGACATAAGTTGTTGATTGAGAGATAGATATTTTTGACAAACGTTAAGTCCAGATGATTTTCAAAAATAGAGTCCGAGTTATTTTACAAAGCAATTAGTTTTCATTATATAGTAAGTAATTGTTTATAGAATCAGAGCATGAGATTTGAAAAACAAGATAAAGTATGGCTCTGTTCTTACTTTGAAAAGCGGGTTACTGCCTGAAATGACAATAAACCATTGTTTCACTTTCTCCCAAAAATATTTTTTGATTTTTTTTTAAACATTCAAACAACATCTAAAGTCCCGTGTCATTCTTTGAATGACAGCACAAAGACCGTAGATATTATCGAATCGAGAAAAACATGACAAAAAGACAATATATTTTTGGAATTTTTCAAGATTTTCAAAATTTTTATGGATTTTTGAAAGTTTTATATTTTTCTATTTGCCTTTTGAAGGTTTTGTAATTTTGTATTTTGCTTTTTGAATAAATATTTACAAGAGATGGATGAAGAAAGACCTTTTAATCCTCTTCTTCCTCTTGAAGACGTTTGAGTGTTTCCGGTTGAAGACTCTTTAGACCAAGTTGTGGGAGGATAAACTCAAAACGTTCTCTAGGAAGAGCTTTGGTGAAGATGTCTGCTAACTGGTATTCAGTCCTCACAAAATAGAGTTCCACCACACCGTTTTCTACTTTCTCCCTGATGAAATGATGTCGAATGTCGATGTGCTTTGCTCTTGAGTGTTGAACGTTGTTGCATGAGAGAGCAATGGCACTTTTATTATCACAGTACAGAAGGATTTTGTTGAATTCCAAGCCATAGTCAGATAATTGGGATCTCATCCATAGGATTTGAGCACAACAAGATGACATGGCTATGTATTCAGCCTCTGTAGAGGAAATAGAAGTACTCATTTGTTCCTTTGAAGACCAGCTTACAAGCTTATCACCCAAAAACTGAGCACCTCCAGACGTACTTCGATGTGTATCTTGACATCCTGCATGATTAGCATCTGCATAGGATGTTAGTGACATACCGGTGTCCTTCGGGTACCAAAGTCCCATATTGATGGTTCCTTGGATTTACCGAAAGACCCGTTTAACCGCTTCAAGGTGCTTTTTGGTAGGCTTAGCCTAATATCTATCACACATGCAAACATCGAACAGAATGTATGGTCTACTGGCTGTGAGGTACATCAGGGATCCAATCATACTATGATATTTTGTTTGGTCTACCATGATCCCTGAGTGGTCCTCATCCAGTTTAGTACGCTCTATCATGGGAGTGTCAACATGGTCACAAGAGTCAAATCCAAATTTCTTTAAAATCTCATTTGCATATTTAGATTGATTTATAAAAATGCCTCCGGGACTTTGTGAAATTTGTAATCCCAAGAAAAATGACATTTGTCCCATCATTGACATTTGAAATTTGGAAACCATTTTATATGAAAACCGGTCACACTCATTGGGGTCAGTCGAGGCAAAAATAATATCATCAACATATATTTGAACGTGAATTAAATGTTTGCCTGACTTTCTGGTGAACAATGTCGGATCAACTGCTCCTTTGCTGAATCCAGTAGATAGAAGAAACTTTGATAGCATATCATACCATGCCCTTGGAGCTTGCTACAAACCGTAAAGAGCCTTCTTCAAACGATAGACGTGAGTAGGATGCTCTTGATTCACAAAGCCTTCAGGTTGGCTGACGTATACGACTTCTTTAAGATCTTCGTTAAGAAAAGTTGTCTTTACATCCATCTGATAGACTACCATGTTCTTACTTGCAGCATTAGCCAAGAATATTCTGATTGCCTCGATACGAGCAACTGGAGCAAATGATTCTTCAAAGTCGATACCCTCCTCTTGATGATATCCTTTTTCATCCAATCGAGCTTTGTTCTTTAAAACATCACCATGCTCATCAAGTTTTACTTTGAAGATCCAATTTAGAGCAATGATCATAGCACAATCTGGAGCAGGTACTAATTCCGATACATCTAGTCGATCAAACTCATGAATTTCTTCTTGCATGGCATTGAACCAGCTGTCTTCATTCATGGCAGTTTTAACATCTTTTGGTTCGACCTTAGAGAGTACGGAGTTGAAGAAGCACCATAAGGCATCGGTTGCAAGTTGTTTCCGTGTGGATACTGGACGAGAGAGGTTTCCAATGATGTTGTCCAATGGATGATCATGTGTCCATTTTCTAAGGTGTTCATGTGGTTGTTGTTGAGGAACTGAAGTAGCAGAGTCGATATCTCCTGATGAAGATGGTTCTGATGATGATTCAGGAGCAAATATGTTTTCAAATGGAGCATCTTCGGGAGTAGCAAAGGGATTAACTTCATCATGGGTGCCAGAAACAATTCCATGATGTACATTTGATGATTTATGATTTGTTGATGAAACAGAGTGATCAGCAGCAGGCGCTTCTTGACTTAATGACATTGAGACTGAAGGGTTGACTTCATTGACAGGGATAGGAGCAGCCTCTGTTGATGAAATTGACATATCATTAGCACTTGGCTCATAGTGTTCATCAAACATTGGATCAAATAATTTCTTCAAATCATCTTCCAAAGGAGGTACATAAGGAGTTGTTGGTGACGGATTAGAAACAAGAGTAGAACTGATAGGACTACTTGATGAAGGTTGAAATGCGGGTCCAGAACTGGATTGTCCTGGAGCCATTTACCCGGACAGCTCATCGAACGTGACGTGAATAGTTTCCATGATATCTCGAGTTCTTTTGTTGTAGATTTGGTAACCCTTCTTATTAGGTGCATAACCAACAAAAACTCCAATATTTGCCTTTGCTCTTAATTTACCTAAATCTTGACCGTCATTCGTTGGATAGCACAAAGCACCAAACACATGAAGGTAGGATAGATCAGGTTTTTGTTTATGGACAAGTTCATATGGAGTTTTTTCATGAGAGGTGTGTATAAGGGAACGATTTTGGGTGTAGCAAGCAGTGGCAATGGCTTCAGCCCATAGAAACATTGGAACCTTTGAATAAATTAGCATTGTTCTTGCGGCTTCCACAAGAGTTTGATTTTGTCTTTCAACTACACCGTTCTGTTGAGGAGTTCGTGGAACACTTCTTTGATGACTGATTCCAACACTTTCATAAAACTGAATTAAGTCTTTGTTAACGAACTCTATGCCATTGTCTGTTCGAACAATTCTAACTGTATTGTTGAGTCGAATCTGAAGCTGTTTGATAAGTTTGATGATGACATCTGGAGTTTAATCCTTTGTCCTCAAAAACTTTACCCAAGTAAATCGAGAGTAGTCATCAACAACTACTAGAATGTATTTCTTCCCATTAATCGTTTGCACTCTCATTGGTCCGCACAAATCCATATGAAGGGTATGAAGAACTTCCATTACTGAGTTTGTGGGTTTAGGTTTGTGGGCATATTTCGTGCTTTTTACCAATTGGCAAGCTGAACAAAGATGATCTTTTTCATATTTTAATCTGGGTAAGCCTCTGACTAGATCCTTTCTGAAAAGGTTATTAATGGTGCCGAAGTTCAAGTGATTGAGACGACGATGCAATAACCATGACTTTGTTTTCGATGCCTTTGACAACAAGCAGATTGGAGAGGACTTCATCATGTCTTCGATAGAGATAGTGTATAGATTTGAACCATGGGTTCTTCTTAATAGTTCCACACCATCGAGCTCTCTAACGAAACAAGTATGTTTTCTAAAAGCCACTTCTAGATCAGAATCACAGAATTGACCAACAGAAAACAAGTTATGACCAAGATCTTCAACATAATATACCCTGGAGATTACACTTTTGCCAACAACATAGTCTCCATAACCCATAATTGCTCCAAAATGGTCGTTCCCGAATCTGACAGTCCCGATCAATTTACTCATGAAGTTCATGAGCCGCGAGCGATCTCCAGTCATATGCTTGGAACAGCCTGATTCCAGGTACCACAGAACAATTTGAACGATCTGCAGTTGAACACAGACAAGAATGGATAACTGGATAATTGGGATCCCCATGCAAGAATGGGTTCCATTTGGTTAGTAACAGTGATTTGAACACCCACATCAGAAGTAGAAACAATGGAATCATCAGAAATAGATGCAGTGCTAGTATCCGTATTTGACCTATTCAAAGTATGTTCACTTCTTAAAGGAATAGTTCTACTAGTAGGCATCCATTTACTAGTGGGCATTGACTTAGCAAATTTAGGGATCAGCTCATTAATCTTACGGACAGTAGGTATCCATTGATAACCTATATTACTAAATTTCCTTCCTGTGGGTTTCCACTGTTTTCTAACTTTCTTTCGCCTTTGCCTTCTAGCCTTCTTAGCTTGATTTTTAGCATTAACAGTTTTAACAAGGCATTTGACAGAATTAGACAAATCATTCACACCACATTCATGATTAGTAACAGAAATCAAGGAGTCATCATTACATGTTTTGCGGATAGTAGCAGAATTTGAATTAATTACAGTACGCTTATATCTAATACTAGAATTAACACGATTCATTTTATTCAACTCAAACTTAATGTTCCTAGGGTGGTCTTCTACTTTATTCCAATGCACATTCTTAGCTTGCGAGGTCCTATCTTGCTTGGTATTGCCTGGAGGTTTTGACCCGCTTGCTTTTATGTCACTGATTACTCCTGTAGAGGGAATTATGGGAACATTAGTTGGTTGAGCTACCTTTTGTATTCCTGAACTAGACGTGCAAGGATCTGAACTACTAGAAGGCACCTTAGAGTTCACTTTCATATTACTGGGCATAGAATGGTTTGTATACTTGGCACTCGGCATAGAACAAGGCATCACAGCTTTACCTTTTGCACCTAAGGATTTAGGACATGTTGCAATTAAACATTCTAGCAGCTCCTGAGATCGTTTGGCATGAATGCAAGCAAACCTAATTTCTCTATCAAGAGGTTTATTACAGAAATCCTCTTCCACAATCTCACGGAGACATTCTAGATTATCCTTAAGGTGAGCGAAGTAGTTACGAAACACAAGTTCATTATTCCTAAGATGAGGAGGAATGTATTTAACAGTCATAGTATATTTGCAGTATGTAGATGACTTTGATTCAACATTCTCATTAAAAACAAGTGGCAGTTTCCCTTTTTCCTGTCTCCTCAGATTCTCAATCTCTTTTTGTAAAGACTTTATTTTTTCATTGTTCTTGTCACGAGTGACTTTTATTGAATCATATAAGTCTTTAAAGTGTCGTTTAACCTTTTCATTTTCTTCTAGAAAACTCTCATTTTCCTTTTGTAAAACATTAACCAAGTTTTGAAGATGAAAAGTTTGAGAACACTGAGAATCTAAAGGAGGAGGCATTTGGGACCCAGTCACATTGTTCTTTTCAGCCTTTAATTGTGAAATTTGGGCCTTCAGCTTTCTGATCGTGTTACAATGAGCTTGAATCTGTTCGTCACGTTTGTTTATCTGAAAAACTGCATCAAACTCTGGAACATCTGAGGATGTCTTGATATTTGAGGTTTTGACATTTTCTTTAAGATGTTGATATTTTAGTTGCAAATCAAAATGTTCAACTTCTAGTTTAGAAAGATGTTTTACCAAATTATCGTGATCATCCTGAACAATTTTCTCATTTAGTTCTGAGTTTTTGTTTTCAAGCTCAATGACACGATCATGGGAAACTTTCAATGCAATAGATAATTCATGAAATCGAGAAGTAATAATAGAGTGCTTAGTAACAGTATAAAACAAATTTTGAGCAACACAACTCGAAATCAAATTCTCATTTAATATATGCAAGTTCTTCCTTTCAACTTCATTATATTTGAGTTCCTGTTCATAATCATTAACCTCAACTATCATTGCATCAAATCCCTTTTCCATTTCTTTAATATCTGAATTTATCCCTTTTTGAAGACTCTTAAATTGAACTTTTAATTGTTTAAAGAAAGGCATGACCTCAGTTAAATAACATTCTTTAGTTTGCTCAAAACCCCTTTCCCCCTCAGTTATCCCTGTAGGTGTGATTCTCTTCTTACACGTTTTCTCAAAATCAACAAACAGCTGATAAACAACATACAGGCTGATTAAGGTCTTGCTATTAGTGGCAATAGATCTAGGAACTAAATGCATTGGTGTATTAGGAGGATACACAGTTGCTTGAGGCAATTTCCTACAAGGGGGATTCTTTTCAACAAGATTTTTAGCTTTTTGCATATCCATATCCTTTTTCCAGAACACTTGTTCAGGGGTTAATAGAGTCTGAGGCTTAAACTTGTTTAAGGATATCCAATTTTCCTTAGTGTAATCATGGGGTTTGATTGTTATATTATTCATTTTACACTCAGGATCTTCTAGCTTCTTATTCATTTTCTCCCTAGTGACTTCATCTAATTTCTTATCTTCCTCATTGCACTCAGCGCAACTAGGTTTCTGCCTAGGCTTAAGGATTTCATTACCATCATAAAGTACCTTATGAGCAGCTCTAGCCTTTTTAACTACCTTAGGATTAGGTTCCTCAACAAGGGGAATGCTATGCTTATCGCTTAAGACTCTATGCTTAGTGATCAAGTGAGCAGTCTGAATGGTATTCCCTTGTACGTACAACTTATTTTCAAGCTTGTTTTTCAAAGTTTTTAGATTGGAAAAATCATTCAAAAGTTTCGATTCCTTAGCATTGAATTCTTGCTTAAGCATTTTAACATTTTCTTGAAGTTCGTGTTTTTGCTTAGCAGTTTTGGAAAGCTTTTCTTGTAACGAGTTTAACTCTTGTTTTAATACTTCTTCTCTAAAATTACTTTTTCTAATAATTGTACACATTTGGTCATCCATTTCCTGCTCACGGGTGGTTAGCTCAAACTTAGCACGTTGTTCATAAATAGCAACTTGTTCTTTATAGGCATTCAGTTCAGAGGTAACAGAATCATCAGGGGCACATGCGATGTATTCATCAAAGACATAGTCATCATTGACTGCAGAAGATGCATCACTTGGTTCAATCACACTCTCACTTTAGATCACATATTGATCATATGGGACAATATTATTATTACCCATATTAGCAATATCTGAGTCACAAGTTTCCTGTGATTGCACTTTATCATGCATCTTTTGCTGATCAACATCATCATATAGTTTTAATACCTCTAAGATGATTGATTCTTTGGATGGACCAGCTTGCTGTGATGATGAGACCTTTGGAGAGACCATTGGAGAAATGCTAGCCATGAAAATTGTTTGTGCAGTAGGTTCATCATCGACGTCAGAGTCGTATGCATCACAGTCAGCGACTTGAAAGGCATTCTGATGATTGTGACCTATCTCCTGAATTGGCTGTTCATCCACATCTGCATCATATGTCTTGGCATTACCCTCAGTAAGAAACAGTAACTCCTCTTCATCCAAAACAGCACCATTATCCTGAGCTTGCACAAGTAACATCTTGTCTCTGAAGTACTCTGCATTTTGAGGACTTTTTGGAGATGTGCAGTTCCTTGCTATATGTCCATCACCACCACAGTTGTAGCACATAATTGGCTTTGCTTGACCTTGATTTCCATTCCTTCCCCGATTCTGATTTGCAACATAACCTCCACCTACTCCACCTCTTCCCTGATCATATTGTCTTCCTTGAACTGGTTGCACCATAACTTTTCCATCTTTGACAACAACATGATTGTGAAGATTGGATGCAGTTCTGATCTCATTGTTAGTGTGAAGACTGTTGGTATGTGGATTAAGGGTCAAGTTTTGTTTAACCATAAGAGCTAGTTGATTGATGAAGTGTCCCATGACTGCATCAGCATCAGCTTGCTTGAAACTCAGATCGGGAATGAGTTTATGATTACCATTACCCGTGGGTATGACTTGAGAAGCTTTGGTTGTAATACCAACATTGGTGTAGAAAGCTGTTGAATCATTTGATGAGCTTGTTTCTCCCTGGTTGGTTTTGAACTGTTCAAGAATCCTTTTTTCAAACATAGCATGTCTCTCATTCTGAAGAAGGAAGGCATACAGTTGCTCATAGTTTTTATTCTCCAATCCTTTGGTTAGCTTCACAGAGGTGACAAACTTGTGCCATTCGGGATTCATGTTGTTCACAAACTTTGAGTTCAGCTGAATATTTGGCATAGTCATTTTGATATTCCTCATATCATTCACAAGTTTGTGGAATCTCACGTAATACTCATAGATACTCTCTTCTGGTTTCATCTTGAAGTGCTCAAATTCATCATACAGCTGTGATTCTCTGTCTTCCTTAGTTAATTCAGAACCCGAGAGAAGCATCTTGACATTATCCCAAACAGCCTTGGCTTCAGTGTTGTGATTGATAAGCTTGTAGATATCTTTTGGAAGACCTTGAAGTATAATGTTTGAAGCCCTGATATCAGCATCGAATCTCTTTTTCTCCTTATCACTGAGCTCATCATACGTCTTTGGTCTGTCCAATCCAAAGATCATGGTTCCATCTGCAGCAGTATCAATTATGTCTCTTGTAGTCTTAATCTGATACGGTCCTTCATCAATAGACTTGAGAGTGTTGACTCCATTTTCCTTTCCAAGACAATACAAACTAATTCGTTGATCCCATGAGTCATAGTCAGTTCTGTCAAGCATGGGAGGACGAGTGTCTGAACCAGCTGCTTGAACGTCCTCAGTTATAGTAGAGATGATTGTAGGCACGTTGGTAGACATGTTTACAGATTTCACGGGATTTTATAACTCTATGATTAAACCGGGAAATAGATTCTTTCACGGGATTTTACTAAATCAAGAGAAAACCGTATTAGAAACAAAAATTAACCAAGTCGCTATAACCCTTGAACCAAGTCGCTAAGCACCAAGTTGCTAAGTAGCAAGTCGCTAAACCTCAAGTTGCTATGAATCAAGTCGCTAAGCCAAGTTGCTGGACACAAGTCGCTACAACACCAAATCGCTAAACAGTCAAGTCGCTAAAGAGCAATTCGCTAAGTGTCCCAATCGCTAAGAGACAACTCGCTAAGAACTATAAGTACAAGTCGCTAGAAATAATAAAAGCAAGTCGCTACCCCTCCAAGTCGCTAGCCGTAGTGGAGAATCCACTAACTTGTACTGTTTTTCGGCTTGTCTCAATAGACAAGTCACTACGATCAAGTCGATACGACTAACACTGCAACTCGCTAACAATTACTGAAGCAAGTCGCTACGAAGAAATTCACACCGAGACTCAAGTAGCTAACATGAAAAACTTCAAAAACACACTTTTCAATCCAAAACAAGTCCAACCACAGTGATTCAAGCTTACCAAATCAAAAACCAAACACTTACAATGATTCTAGACACAAAAGTACACCCAAAATTCAAACTTTAACACACGAAATGATCCAAATGATGCAAAAACCACTAAACTATTTCAAGCTCAAAAACCATCTAAAACCACTAGAAATCCAAGGATATGTAAGAGAGATGATCAAACCATGGCTCTTGATACCAATTGTAACATATTGGATTTCACAAAAACATCATATCATAATCACAAGTAGGCGTTTAATATTAGGTTTTAGAGAGAGAAATAGTTAGAGGTTTGGGAACTTAGTGAGAGAAAATGAAAGTATTATTATGAGCTCCAACTCTCTACCTTGGGTGGTAGAGAGTATTTATAGTCATACACAAATCGCCACCTACGGGCTGTGGATCAGGCATACAGTGGGTAAAGACCCATCCGTCCTCCACGGTGTTACTTAACTAAATACTACTTAACATTAAATAATCTACGACTACGAGCTTTCTAACGATTACATATACTTGAGGTGACCGACACTTTAATAACTGGATTTACTAAATCCTAACAGTTCTCCTCCTCACTCATTCCCCACGAGCCACTTACGAAAGCCTTTTGTTCGTCACATTTGGGACACTCACTAATGAAGTGATTAGGATCCCCGCATTTAAAATATGTGCGTTCGTCCTTTACTTACTTGTCGTCTTTGCCTTTCTGGAACCCCTTTTTGTTGTCATACGGTTGCTTGACATATCTTCCTTTTCTCCAAAAGAACTTTGTTATGTCACAAGGTTTACCACACAAGCTTATAAGAAAGATAGAGAGGCGATTGAACAAGAAATCAAACACACACACACGATAATAGTGAGACGGTTACGCGTAGGTGATAGTGAAAGAAAAACTTGAACAACCAACCCTCAAGTGAGGGTTATTACATGATATTTATAGGCAAGGAGCTAGGACAACACTCCTACTCCTTCCCTTTCTCCTATGGGCTTGGGCCTAAGCTCATGGGCCTTCTACATAAGCTTAAGGCTAATAACAAACATAAAGGCCATAATAAGCTAACTATTACATATGAGTAACTAACACTTGAATAAGGTTTAGGAGTGATTCCAACAATCTCCCCCTCAAGTGTTATTACATATGAGTAACAAACACTCAAGTGTTGGTGATGAAAAACGGTGAAGGCTTTGATGTAATAGTAGCTTTGACGTCTTCTGACATTCTTCTGTCTTGTGAGAAGAATTGCCTTGATTTGAACAATCTCCCCAGTGTAGAGAGATAGTTTACTTTGAACAGTTATGCTTTGACGTCATCTTTGACTTTGTTCTTTGATCATTGTTCTTTGTGATGAAAGTGATAGTATGTTGTTGTCTGCATCAAATCTGCCTTAGGTCTGCTTCGCTGCTACAGTGTCTCCATGTCATTCTTCAACATGCTCACACGTTCTTTTGACGTTTGAATTCAGTACCGATGAAGTTCTTTAAGTCTTTAACTTTGTAGATTCTTTGATTTGACGAAGAATCATTCTGACTGTTGTGTTGCTTTTGGATAGAACTTCCATTAGTGATGATGTTGGCGTGAGCATGAGAAGAATCTGCACGATCATTCCGCTCCAGAGCTTCCATAAGAAGTAAACATAAAAACGGTTAGTAATAAGCGGATTCCGGCACTTACAAGTTTGAACTTCGAGAGTGTTAACAGCATAGTGTGAAAACACAACTCTAATTCTTACAAAGGCCGTTCCTGAATCGGAGTCCCACAAGTGAGATAACACGATGTACCGAAGTACACCTACGATTCAGATGAGTCGCTGAGGTACACCGAAGCATCACCTCACGACTGTAGACCGTTTGAGACCACTAAGCGCAATCCACGGGGAGTTGCCGAAGCGACCTGCTGTCAGGGCTGTTTGATGTTGACCCTGGCAGGAGTTCCATTCAATCACTGAGGATCACAAATGTGAACCTCTCATAAATGTTCTTGATAGATTGCTAAGATCTGTGAAGGACTCGATAATGTACCACTGAAATTCTTATTGTTGAATATCAAGTGATGAAATGTCAAGTGTACCTAAGAGATCTTTTGATGAATCTCATGGCTCTAGACTCAATAGTGCGTTTTGGTTTTCCTAATCGGAGACTAGGGAGAGGGTCTCCTTCTTCAATACCAGCAATCTCTAAGAGAAAGCCGATAGTTTACTTAGGGTTCCCTGTGAGAATGAAACAAGCTTCTGTTGAGAGAAACTTGAGTGGTTAAGAAGGTTTAGTGCATGTGTCACTGGGTCCATGACGACTTTTAATCTTCAATACCGGTGTCATCTAGTGACAACCAGTAGCATATGAATTGAACCCGGTGTCTGCCCTAAGTTGAATAATCTGGAGGGCTATTTCTTTTCACCCTTTTCTTTGCATTTCTTTTTAATTCTTCAACTCCTTCTTTCTCCAATTCTCATTTTCTCCTTTTTATAATCATACCTAAGGACTTCTAAATACTAACTATTTGTGGTGTCCTTGGGTAGATCCCTCCGGCTCTGGCGGATCATAGGACGGTTATTCCTAACCTTAGTCACCTTATAACTCCATGACTAACCTATGTTGCCATTAAAACCATTGTTGTGAAAAATCTCTCAAAGTGTTTGTGAATGAAAAACATTTTAGTACCACTGTTGAGATAAGATTTTGCATAAATACTCCCCCTCCACATGTGCTTAAGAGTTTTAACGGTTAAAATGCACAGTGAGGAAAGAGCGCGCACATTTTGAATTGATTCACTCAAGATAGACATTCCCCCGCGAGACACGGTTACGTGGCATAGTTAAAGAGTTGCATTGTCAGCTTTTAGGTGACAACTAGCTCTAATAACTACCTTGAAGGTGTAGACAATCCTCGAAAGGTTGTCAAACCCATCAGAGTTCATGTCTACCAAGAGTTTCTCGAATGGTACATTCTACTCAGACAAGTCCTTTGCGAGACACGTTTACATCACTAGCGAACTAGCTTGAAATTATTACCCGTCCCGGACAAGTCTTTTCGAGTTACTAACAGTTAAGATCTCGTCAATTCATGGGTTAAGTCTATAGCACAAAGATTCATTTGCATTTACACAACATATTTCTTATCACGTATTTTCTCCCCCTCAAAAATGGCATATAAGATGTTATTTTTGAAAAGTTGAGAATAAATATGACCATTTCGAGTGTTGCGGGAAGAATGACCACTGTGAACAATTTTTGAACAAAGTTTTAATTCAAGTACTCCCCCTCAACGAGTGATATAAACGGTTGAGGTTTTGAAAATCATAAGGGAAAGTACTTGTTCTTTTGAGCAAAACCTTGAAAAATGAAAGGTTTGATAGGTTTTACTCAAAAGTAAGAAGCTTTCGCTCCTTATATAAGGATTGTGACACTGACGTGTATCACAGGGTCCTTTATTTACAAGTACGGGTTGTACACTGTAATGTGTGCACAAGCCATAAAAATAATAAATCATACATCCAAATATGTAATGAAAGAAGCAGTTCAAGGGGTACCAGGTAGTCCAGAGATGTCGCCAGGAGTGTGAGTCGGGCGTTGAAAGCCGATGATGTTTCTCCTGGGTCGACCACCAACATAGCTTTCCAGTCTTCTGAACTGATCCCTTCGATACAACCGTTCATCAATCATGGTGATGATCCTCTTCACGTCCCTTCGATCCTGAGAATTCCATCGCTTAGGAGACCCAATCTTCTGATGTATATCCTTCAACCGATAAGCTAATCCGTCCCTAACCATCTTCAAAGTGTGATCTCCAAACTTATGAAGATCTCTGCACGCCATCAAGCAATTTCTTTGAAGTTCACTTCGGTAAACGACGCCGAAAGGTTTGCTGATGAGCGTATATTGTGGAAGCTGGTTGATATCGGGTAGATCAAGCTGCGGTGGAGTGAAGTTGACACGGGTCTGATAAGATTCAACTGCCAGTTGGAGATCTTCTACACGTTCTTGGATAACTATGCGTCTGATGAAGATGAGCACTGACTTGATGAATTCACGTTGTACTGCAGTGGAGAATTGTCTCATACAACCCTGTACTTTGGCAAGGTACATGTCTTCGATGTCGTTGATAGACAAATTCTCAAAGTCAGCTTCAGAGAATGCATAATCCCTTTCATCTTGTCGTTTGACCACTATATTCTTTAGGAAGGTGTAGTCCCACTTAGATGAAAGATCGACGTGTTTGATGGCAACGATACTTTTAGAACTGAATACTGCATGTTGAGACTTCTGAACCTGGCAGCTTCTGTAGTAGATTCTTCGGCGTTCTGGCCAATGATGAATCCCGTACAGTGCATCTCGGTCGTAGGCTTCCACTTTGTTAGAGAACAAGTGATTAACTATTTCCTCGATAGCTATACAGTTTAAGTATTCGGCTGCTGGGAATGGAAGTGTCAGAGATGTAGCATACTTCCTTGAACCATCGCCACCATGAAGAAGAAATTCCAGGTCTTTGTTGAAGAAA
This sequence comes from Chrysanthemum makinoi, assembly GCA_910596185.1. NCBI lineage: Eukaryota > Viridiplantae > Streptophyta > Magnoliopsida > Asterales > Asteraceae > Chrysanthemum > Chrysanthemum makinoi. Next base: position 218,126,074 of record OU343221.1, on the reverse strand, counting down.
TATCGGAATGGAATCCTTGGTTCATCTGGTTGGCCAATTGTTGGTAGAGGTTTTGACCAGTCTGTGTAGTATGGAGGGTTGTCCCGTTTAGTGAAGTCGATGTTGAGCCAATCCATGTTGTTAGACATAGCTCGAGCAATGTTTTCAAGGTGATATTCGACCTCGATGGCACTTTCTGAGCTGTCTTTCCACAGTTGAAAAGCTTCATTCTTGATTCGCCTCAACTCGGATTTCGTCATCTTCTTCACATGGAACTTTTCTTGCATAATCTTAGCATGCTCCAATGTATTACCGTCTACCAGATCTTGACCTTCTTCAGGGTAGGGAGTGGAATTGACAAGTGTAGAAAACCATTCAAATTCCTCTGTGGTGTCTTCATCTAGCCATGATAGGACGTCTGCCTTGGGCGCCTTTTTCTTCTGTTTCTTAGGCCTAGATGAGGGTTCTGGTTTCTTTACTTGTTTGGGAGAGGTGGGTTGTTGTAGGGGCTCATGGTGTTCTTCATCGTCACCACCCGTATACTCAAAGTAATCACCGGTTTTTTGAGTCTTGGGTGGTGTCTCAAAATCATGAGGTTTATCTGTAGAAGAACGAGGAGGAGACCTTTGTTGAGCAGGAGGCCGTTGGGGAGGTGGTGGCATGGAAGATGATTCACCAGCCTTCTTTTTCGTTTAGCTTCATCATTCTTATCCTGATCCTTATCTTCATTGTCTCTAGGACGTTTAGACTTTTCAGCTTCGAATCTGCATGCTTCTTGAAGTTGGTAGTCCAGCAATGCTTGAAACAACTTTCCTTCGTCAGAAGTAAATGTCCCAGATCGTGCAGACATTTGTGTGACAAGCTTGGCCACCAATTCATTATCCGAGAAAACTACAGGATCAGATGGATTGATTGTGACGGTTAAGGGTGTTGATCATATAGTTTGCTTGGCTATCTGCATAAGATTCGGATATAGTTGTCTGGTAAACATCTCCTTTGTGACTTTAGGAACGATATCCAGAAGGTACTTGTGAGTGTAGCCTTCGATCATTCTGTCCATTCTCCCTTGTAGATCATCCTGCATGAGCTTCTGTATGTATTCCCTTTCATTCTGCATCTTGTCATTCTCATCATGTAGATACTGCATTTGGTCAGCAAACCAATTCAGTTTTCTGTAGAGCATGTCCTTCTTTCTGACTTGTTGGACAGCTTTTACAATTCTTTTATGAGTATGAGAAATCCAAGATCGAGGTGGCTTCTTCACTGATCTGGATGATGATTTGGTTGATTTCTTTGATGGTGGTGGTGAAGAGTGAGAAGAAGAATCTGATGATGATGAGATGTGAGGAGACTCTGGGTCCTTTGGTGGTTCAGAGGTTTCTTCCTTTGATCGTGCAGGACTATCTAGAAGAAACGTATCATACTCAACATCTTCTTCATTGCCAGTCTTAGCTTGTTCATCAGCTTTGGCTTTGACTGCAGCTTCTTCATTAACTTTAATCTTCTCCAGCTTCTCAGATTCTGGTTCTTCAAAATCAAATTCAAGAGTATCTTCGACACGTGTCTGTTGTTGTACCAAAGTGGTGGCACCAGATCCCTTATCGGGTTGATTAACCGCATCAGGATCTGGTGAAGGTTGAGCTGCACCACTTGACCCTCCGGGGCCACCCATTTGTTCTTTAGCAAATTCTTTTGCCACGTGTTGGAGTCTAAGGAATTTGAACTTCTTCCTATATGAGGTATCCAGTTGCTCTTCATCACTTTCTGAGCTTTCATCATATGGCACAAGTACAGGATTCTTTCCTTTGCCATGTTCAGCTATTGGACTAGGAGGTTTTGGTACTGATGGAGAGTCATCCTTCGCAGTTTCAGAGTAGTGGACCTCCTCGTCTGATTGTGTATCTTCAGAGCTTTCGTCCAGTAGCTTTCTTTGCGGTTCAGGTGTAGGAATAGGAGCAGCTTCCTTGGAGGGAACTTTCTTCCTTGGAGTAGGTTTCCTTTTTGGGACCTTCCTTTGACTCTCTGTGCTTATTGCACTTCCAGCACTTCCTCTTCTGGTTCTCCGAGTAGGAGTTCCAGAAGATTTTTCATCAAGATGACCAACTTTGCCTTCTTTTACGGCTAACCGATACCTTTTGTATGTTTCAAGCTTTTTGATTTCGGTAGTCAGAAGGTGATCAGGTAATACCGCACCCTGTTTCTTTGTTGACGATTCTTTGATTCTGACAGATAGTATGGGTTCAGTCAATATGTCGTGATTATCGGGGTCATTGAGCCTCATGGGGATATCAGGATGAAGTCCAAGTGCTCTCTGGATCAACAGTTTGGTGTATCTGACATAGGGAATCTTGGAGCCAAGCTTCTTGTGAAATAGCATCATGTCCTCCCATATCAGTGCTTCGATTTCAATGTCCTTCTTGTTGATCAACGACCAGAAAATTTGCAGTTCCATGAGCTTGGGATGCTCATAGCCACTATCACGACCAGAGACTGGTTTGGTGATGATCATGTAGAGTGTTCTCCATGGTTGAGGAATATTCTTCAGCTCCACGTGAGAGTGCTTAGTAATGATTCCTGAAGCTTCATCATAACCAATATCTATCAAGAATTTCAGGACTGTCTCTTCAGTAGGGGTAGCAAAGAAGTCGGTTGGAGCGATGTCGGAATGATGAGAATATCCCGTAAGTCAGCAGGAGTGATAGTGACTTGTTTGTGATTAAGTGTCACATTCACTGCACTTTGACCAGTGATCCTCTGCATAGAATCCCAGAATTGTTGAATGTAGACCTCTAGAACTGTGGCAGAGTGTGAGAGCATGTTCTGGTAGGGATGATTCCTGAGAATATCCACTGCAATGAGACAAGAAGATTCTGAGCATGTGAGGGTGTCAAAGTCAACCCTAAGGTTGTTCTTTCCAATCTTTCTCGGATAACCTTCTGGAAAGATATCAGCAATTGTAAGAACTTCTGATGCATCCACATTCATTTGTTCAGCCATGTCGTGATCTGAAATAACATTAGCCAAAAGAACCAACATATCGAAAGACATAGTGTTAGTCAACAGAAGGTCTTATTGTCTAGTTATTGAATGTACAGTGTCAATGATTGTTACGAGTCCTAAGTCACTTGTTTGTCTAATAGTCCAATGACGTCGTGAAATGTTTCGTGAGTTAGTTAACTTTAAGTTTTAAAGTTTATGTTATCACTTATTGTTCACAACATATCAAACGTTTAAGTTTATTAGTGACATTATTGGATTCGTGACGCTATGATAAGTTTATTAACAAGTTTGTACACGTAACAATTCATAATGAAGGTCAATCAAGGCATAGGCGTAGAATTGGCAAAGTTAAGCGTAAACAGTAATGACATACGCGTAGACTTAAGCTTATGCGTAGGATCTTAACTTACGCGTAAGAAATGTTACGCGTAGGAAAAGGGGACCTTATGCGTAGAGCTTACGCGTAGGCGTATTTATACCTTACGCGTAAGGCTTACTCGTAAGAGTAGACCTTATGCGTAGAGGTCACTATTTACGCATATCCTTCACAGGATACGCGTAGTCCCATTGTAGAACCTTACGCGTAATAGTTATGCGTAGGATTTATTCTTACGCATAACATGACTACGCGTAGGGTAATCCTTATGCGTAGAGATTCAAATGACCTTGATTCTGAATTTTGAGCGTAGCAAGCCTGAAATAAATTCATCAAATCATCAATATTAACACAAAAATTCATTTTAACAACAAATCATGGCATGAACATTCGTTAAACAGTTATGAGTAGAAAGTCATACGCGTAGGTCAAAACCCTAAGGGTTATGATTTACGCGTATAATTTCTAGCCATGGGATTTGCACCAAACAATTTCTGGTAGTTCTAAGATGTTGTGAGAGTCTATAAACCAAGTTATAACATCTAAATCGTTGTGAATCAAAAATACCCAAACTTATGAACATTAAACCCTAATTCCTAATTCTGACTTAATTAGTGTTTCTGGGTTGTTATGGGGCCTGGAAATCATTAATTTAACATGATATGAGCATCACACAACAATCTTTTTGACCAAAAACCTTCACATTTGAAAACACCCAAATCGACTTAAGAACCCTAATTTTGAAAAACCATCAATTCGTGTTTCTGGGTGGATTTTGAGGATGAAACTAGTATCATTGATGTTAAATACATGTTTTGACACAATATTTTTAACCACAAACACCCTTTTATGATTTGTGTTCATACGCTTACGCGTAAGATACAAAAGTGACTATATCACAAAATTTAACCGTTGGATTTTTGAAAGATTCAAAACCATTGCTTAAAAACATGTTATAAACACGAAATCACTTACAAATTGATGATCTGAAACACGGATTTGTCAAACGATTCTTAGGCGTAGGATCCTTATAGGTGTAAGTATTAAATGTGATGGAGTAGTTAGGTGGAGAAGTGTTTTTATTAAAATTACTTTAACATTTTGACAGTTTTGGTCCCTCCACCTTTTCCTTTTTCATACAAAGCCATTTAACTTCCATTTTGGTTACCAAACGAAGATTTTAAGAAAGAAACTTTGACGACACTCCCCCTCGACTTAATAAATGATGAAAGGTTATAAATTTTAGTCCGAGGAGTGTCAGTGAACCAGAAAATTTACCACCATTGATAAAAGAAACAACCGAGATATGATAACATGCAAGTACACAGATGTTTTGAAACAGTTAAATCTTTGTATTCTCCCCCTCAACACTTGATCGGAAAAATACTGAATTTTGAAAGATTAGAGTGTTGACGGAAGAAATGTACTTGCCATGTTGAAAGAAAATTAGATTAGAAGAATATTTTTGTTGTTTTATCAGGTTTTATATTTTTGTATTTTGTTTTTGAAAAATTATTTACAAAAGAGATTTTGGTGTTTGACAGGTTTTTAAGACTGTTTTAGGAGGTCATCCAATTCCTCTTGAGTCAAACACCTCATACCAATCCGGTGGACCAACTCATTAAACCTAGCGGGAGGCAAGGCTTTGGTGAGAAGATCTGCCAATTGGTATTCTGTACCCACAAAATATAATTCAACAGTACCCTGTTCCACGTGATCCTTGATGAAATGATATCGAAGATCGATGTGCTTTGATTTCGAGTGCTGAACCGAGTTGCACGAGATCGCAATGGCACTCCGATTGTCGCAGTACATCGGGATTCTGTCAAATACGTAACCATAGTCTTTGAGTTGTGTTCTCATCCAAATGACTTGAGCACAACACGCCGACATGGCTACATATTCTGCTTCGGTTGAGGACAGCGATGTACAATCCTGCTTCTTCGATTGCCATGACACCAGTTTATCACCAAGAAATTGTAAAGCTCCTGAAGTACTTTTCCGTGAGTCTAAGCATCCTGCGTGGTCAGCGTCTGAAAAAGCGATTAGTTCAAAACCAGAATCCTTCGGATACCAGATCCCCAAGTTAATGGTTCCCTTTATGTATCGGAGGATTCTTTTAGCCTCAGAGAGGTGGGTTTCAGTTGGTCGCGACTGATAACGAGAGCAAAGATATACGGCAAAGACAATATCAAGTCTGCTAGCTGTTAGATACATGAGAGACCCAATAATACTACGGTATTTTGTAGGGTCCACCAATTTCCCATGTAAATCAGCGTCTAGCTTCTTGGTATGAGCCATTGGTGTGGCATAGGTGTCACAGGTTTTCATTCCAAATTTGTTTAACAATTCAAGGGCATATTTGGACTGACTCAAGAAAATACCACGGGGTGATTGATGAACTTGTAGTCCTAGAAAGAACGTGAGTTCACCCATCATGGACATTTCAAAATTTTTCTTCATTAGTTTTGCAAAAGCGATTGAAAACTTTTTATGTGTAGACCCAAAAATGATGTCATCCACGTAAATTTGAACAATTAAGATATGTGCCCCGTGATATTGTATTAAAAGAGTTGGGTCAACCGAACCTTTGGTGAAATTATTGGCAATGAGGAAAGATGATAGCTTATCGTACCATGCCCGAGGAGCTTGTTTGAGACCATACAGAGCTTTGTTCAGTTTGTAGACATGGTTCGAGAACTCAGGATCAACGAATCCATCTGGTTGGCTGACATAAACCGTTTCTTTAAGTTGTCCATTGAGAAACGCAGTTTTGACATCCATCTGATAGACCGTCATATTCATATGAGCCGCGAACGCGAGAAATATCCGAACAGCCTCAAGACGAGCAACCGGAGCAAAATATTCTTCAAAGTCTATTCCCTCTTCCTGACGATAACCCTTAGCCACCAGACGTGACTTATTTCATATAACATTTCCTTCAGCATCCAATTTGTTTTTCCAAATCCATTTGAGACCAATGACGTAGACCCCTGTTGGTCTTTCAACCAGTTCCCATACTTCAAGACGTTTGAATTGGTTGAGTTCTTCTTGCATGGATTCAATCCAGTTGTCTTTTGTCATTGTATCTTTGATGTTTTTAGGTTCAGATTGGCAGACAGTGAGTGCATAAATGCAATGTTCACCGTCTGTGTGAAGACGTTGTCTCGTAACGACGGGTTGATTCGGGTTGCCAATAATGTTTTCCAGAGGATGGTCTCTGGTCCATCTATGTGTGGAGGGTTGATGTTGGTATACATTGTGCAGATTTGAGGATTCAAATGGCTTGTTGAAGATTCTGCGACATCTGGTGCAGCAGTCTCATTAGAAACGGGTTAAAGAATGCATTTGGATCAAAATCTGCAGGTGGGGGTACTTCATTCAGAACATCATCAGCGGATTCATCATTGTTGGAAGCGGTTTGTTCAACTGTTGTGTTGGAGTCAACTGGTGGTGCTTCTTCAACAGTAGTTGTTGTAGCAGGTGTATCAGGTATAAGAGTATTATCAAGTTGAGCAGCGGAAACAGCGGATACACCTGGAGCACGTTCATCAATATCGTCACTGAACAGCGGAGCAAATAACCTTTCCATTTGTTGACGAGTAAGCTGGGGGCTTTGTTCAGCGGATGATGGGGTTTGGGGAAAGTTTAAGCGGTTGTGTCCGGGTTCTAAGCTGTTATACTCAGAAGCCATTTCCGTAAGTTCATCAAAATGAGCATGAATCGTTTCCATCACCTGTTTTGTACGACGATTCCAGATTCGGAAACCTTTTGAATTATCACAGTATCCGATAAAGATTCCAATGTCAGCTTTGGCTTTGAGCTTTCCAAAGTCATCACGATCATTATTCGGATAGCAAAGAGATCCAAATACATGAAAGTGTTTGAGATTCGGTTTTCTGTTGTGGACAAGCTCAAAAGGTGTTTTGTTGTGGCGTTTTGTAATCATAGAACGGTTTTGAGTATAGCATGCAGTAGATACAGCTTCTGCCCATAAGTAATCTGGAAGTTTAGCATTGATTAACATTGTTCTTGCAGCTTCCACTAACGTTCGGTTTCGTCTTTCGACAACTCCGTTTTGTTCTGGTGTACGTGCAATAGATGTCTGATGCTGAATTCCCACTTTCTCATAGAATTCACGAAGAGTTTGATTAACAAATTCAGTGCCTCTATCTGTTCTGATTAGTCGAGCGGTGTTTCGTAGCTGAACTTGTATTTTCGTGAGAAAGGTGATGATCATCTGTGGAGCTTGATCTTTGCTTCGAAGAAAGTAGACCCAAGTCCAGCGTGAATAGTCATCAACAATTACTAAGATGTAGCGTTTGCCATTGATCGTTTGCACGCGCATCGGGCCACACAAATCCATGTGAAGAAGATGAAGCACATGCTGAGAGCTGTGTTCCACCTTTGAAGGAAAATGAGCACGAGTGCTTTTGCCTTGTTCACAAGCTGAGCAAAGGTGATCTTTAGAATACCGAAACCGTGGGAGTCCTTCAACTAGTTTGTGTCGAGCAAGGTTGGTGATGGTTTGAAAGTTTAGATGTGAGAGACGACGGTGCCATAGCCAGGATTTTGTTGATGTTGCCTTTGAAAGTAAGCAGATGGGAGAAGAAGCAACCATGTCTTGCATAGAGATAGTGTAAAGACTTGAATTACGCGAGCGAGACATAAGGTCGTTTCCTTGTAGATCACGAATGAAACAAGTTTTCTCCCTGAAAGCAACCTCCAAATCTCCATCACAGAACTGACCTAATGAAAACAGATTGTGACCGAGGCCTTCCACATAATAAACCCTGCTTATTTCGATGTTCCCATTAATGTAGTCTCCGTAGCCCATGATAGCTACGAAGTGATCATTCCCGAACCTGACAGTGCCAATGAACTTTGCAATAAAGTTTGATAACAGTTTAAGATTGCCTGTCATGTGTCGGGAACATCCGCTATCAACAATCCAGAGAATGATATGTATCACCTGCATTACACACAGATGACACAGATGGAATAGAAGTAGATGTGGAACCCGAAATGTTAGAGGGTTCCGTAGCAGGTATAGTAGATATACACACATCAATAGCTTTAGGTATCCACTTAAATCCTAGTGTGTTATATATCCATTTCTGCCATCTCCAACTAGTATTTGCTTTAGTCTTAGTGAATGCACTAGGTGGTACTACATTCCTAGGAGGTAAAACTGGAGCTACAGGGACAGCAATGCGTTTCTTAGAATCTAAAGAGGGCGGTCTACCAAGCACAGACTTAGAAAGATTAGTGGGCCTAGAGGTATTCCGGTTCTTAGGATTCCTTAAACGAGAGATGATAGCTTTAGCAACACATTTATCATGACAATCAGAATTCATACTTTTACGACAAATAACACAAGGTGCATCGGACTGAATATCAAAAGTACTTAACGGTTTAGCATTCGTTACATCACTATTTCTATTACATTTGCGAGACGCAATATCTATAGTGGAAGCAACGTGAGTCTTATTCATAGTCCTAGGGTGTTCTTCTACTTTAGCATTCCGGATTGATCTTTTCTTAGGTCGCAACTTCCTATTCTTCGATGTAGTGCTCCTAGGCTGTGAAGTGCGGACATTTGGAAAAGACGCAACTATTCCTGTTTCAGTAGAAGGAGGCACGTTAGCAACTTGTGATTTGGCAGTAGGGATTCTAGGTTCATGAGTACTAAGTGTTACTGGGGCTAATCTCTTAATGATGGTTGGCGGAAGTTGTTCATACTTTCCTAACATTTCTCTTAACTTGAAGATAGTGTGAATCAGATCTTGATTTTCAGACCGAACATTTCCAGCAAAATGCATAACTTCTTTAGTGTGTGCAAGATAATGATCAAGTTCATTTGATGCTTCATCACGAGTCTTTTTGAGTAAATCAAATATGACACCATATTCCTTTTTAACTTTTACAAGTTCTTGTTCATATTTTGAGATTTGACACTTAAAAGACACGTTTTGATCATCCAGTTGCTCAATTTTAGGATCAGAAGATTTTGCACGCAACTGGGCGATTTTGTGTTGAAAAGCAAGTTGTTGATCGTGAATATCTTTTTGACACCAATTAAGACGACGTATTGCATTTGAAAGTTCGTTTGACAATCGTTTGTTTTCAACTTTTAAGGACTCGATCTGAAGCACATTATCGGTGTTCTCAACATTTACCACAGAATCAACAGTATCAGCAGAGATATAATCAAATGCATATGACAAAGAATTCAATAACACAACATTATGGACATCAGCACAGATGACATCTTCCAAGAGTCGATCAACATCTTTTCTCAACAGTTTCTTTTTACGTTTAGTGTTAGAAATAGATGTTTCTGTTTTCTCGAAAACGACCTTCATTAATCCAAGTTCCTTATGAAAGTCCTTTTCCCAAGACAATGCACAACTTTTCAAATTTTTAACATTTGGTAAAAGATTTTTCTGAAAAATGTCTCTTTGTTCTCGCGCTAGAGGAGATTGAAAGTGTTGAACTTTGATTTCAGAATGATATTCTATCTCATGTTGTAAAGTTTTGATGTCAGCCATGAAAATGTCAAAATATCGAAGAATTTTGCGATTTTCAGGTTTTGAGTTTACTTCACTGATGGAAGGTAAAGGACCATAAGTTTGTGCATAATCTGGTTGGGGATTAACATTAGAAGACTCAGGTGTTTTTATGATTATCCTTGGTGTGTTAGAAGAATCCGTTGGTGTGACGAAAGTGACCGCTTTTGAATAGTTAAAAGGTTTGTTGTAAACAACTTTTTCTAATTTTGATCGACTCTCGTCTTCTGCATCTAATTCCTCTTGACGATGATATTCAACAACACTCATAACAGAATTATCAACTTTATATTCTGCACTGGAAACTTCAGGATTTGGTTTGAATGCTTTGGTTGAAAGCTTAGGTTTGTAATCAGCAAGATTCGGTCCATATCCATTTGGATTTGGTTTTAAAGTAAACTTTTCAATGGCTGTGACCGACTCGCCATGTTTGTAAACAACAGTTTTAAACTCTTTAAGTTTGTTTTGCAAGCCGATGATTTCTTCAAGATGATCATCTATTCGTTTCGTTGAATGCTTTTTGTATGCAGAGAACTGTTTTTGACAAGTTAACAACTCAGCCTTAGCTTTTTGATTTTCCAAGGTGAGAGCGTTAATTTGCTTTTTATGTTCATGTTTTAGTTGTTCTATTTCAGACAACAAAGCATTCTTCGAAGCGGCTAGATCACGCATCTGTCTTTCTAAATATTTTTCGTTTTGATAAGATTTGGCAAAGGCTGCTTCAAAACCGTTTTCACGTTTTTCTTGAGTTTTGAAAAAGTTGAGTTGCTTTTGTAAACATTCAAAATCCTTGGTTAACAGTGCATTTTTGCATTTCAAGTCCTGATTAATGGCATGACATTTTTCCACTATGGTCTGTTGGTCTTGTATTAAACGAGCAAAATCTGGATGAGGCAAAAGTTCGGCGTGTTCAACGTGAGTCTCAACATGATCATTACTGAGATCCTCAAGTATAACCACGGAGTCAATTTGATTATCAAGGGAAACCGGTTGGTCATCTTGATCGTCAAATATAACTACGGGGTCTAGTTGAAAATCGTCGGAATGAGATGTGGACGGCGCATTTTGAACATTCAGAGCCTTGCCGGATTCAGATGTTGGCGGAGATATGAGATCAGAGATAAATATGGTTTGTTCGGGTACCTGAGACAAGCCATCAGTGTCATACAATGGGCCTGTGTCACTCATGTGTAACTCATGCATATTAGCCATCAACATAACAGCTGCATTGGCCTGCAAGTCCTCCATATCATCATCTGAGTCAGCATTTGCCATAAAGCTCTGTTCTTTGTCTGTGAGAGTTCCACCAGCTTCATCCTTAAGAGCCAAAAGAAGAGCCTCTTTGAAATAAGCACTGCCCCTAGTCCTTGGCTTTGGGCATGCATTAGCCAAGTGTCCCTTCTCATTGCAGTTGTAGCATCAAAGACCATTCAACCCATTCTGAGCATTTCCCTGTTCCACCACTGGAGCTCGATTGTTATTCCTACCCACAGCATTAAACCCTTGACCACCGCCCATCTGACGACCATAACCACGATTCTGAACTTCAACTCGTCCATTGTTCACAACAGCTTGATTCCTTGTATTAGATGAGGAACGAATACGGTTGTTGGATTTGTTGGTATAACGGCTAAAGGCATTAGCAATCATAGCAAATCCTTGTTGCAGTGCTTCAAACGGATCAGATTCCTCATTAGCTTCACTGACAAGGGCTTGAGCATTGTTGTTGTTGTATGGAACCAATTGAGTTTGTTGAGATTGAGGCTGTGAAGGATCATGTGATGTGATTGTAGCAGTTGGTTGAGGAGAATAACTGTTTTGAGCATATAAGGCAAGTTGTTGATTTTCCGGATGTGTCGGTGGAGCAATTTGAGCACGGAGAATCCTTTCCCTATCAACTTCCTTTTCATGAGGTTTCAAGTAATCGTACAATAATCCATATGTAGACTGATGCATGTTTTTCGCTTGACGGAGGAAAATGACATACTTCTCCCATTCAGGACCAAGACTACTCAGGAACTTAGTATTCACTGCAATTCTTGGCATGATGATGTTGTGTTTATCCAAATCATTGATGATGTCTGAAAATCGGTGATGATAGGACTCTAGTGTCTCTCCAGGTTCAATCATGAAGTGTTCATAAGCCAAGTAAATTTTGGATTCCAAATCTTCCTGATTGAGTACAGATCCTTCCATAAGAAGACGAATATGATCCCACATTTTCTTTGCAGTCTTTTGAGCATCAACACTACGAAGAATTGGGTTTGGTAATCCTAAGAGGATATATTCCATTGCAAGCTCATCTGCTTCATAGTGTAGAAGTTCTTGAGGATTCAAGTCTGCAACAGTAGCAATGTTGGTTTGTTCATCTCTTGGTGGAATGGCATTTGGATCTCCGGGTACAATGACAGTAGGCATCTCAAATGGACCTTCCAAGATAACCTGCTTTAAGAACTTTCCATGTGGCTTCTTTAGATCACAAAACCTAAAGAACCTTATCACCCATTGATCGTAGTTTCCTGGAGTGAGCATTGGAGGTCTATCAAGTGATCCAGCCTCATGAATTGATTGTTGGTTGCTTAAAGCTTCAAACATCTTTGCAAACCAAGTGGGTTCCTTCATAGTGTTCCTTGATGGATGTTGATTGAAGTCATTTGTGTACGGTTGAACTTGAAGACTTGGTGGTGGTTGAACCATTTGAGGTTGGGGAATTGCAGCAAGTTGTGGAGTATGTTGTTGATTAAATTTTTGTTGATAAATTGCTTGTTGTTGATTCCATTGTTGAGGTTGTGGACTTAATTGTTGTTGACGTTGAGGATGAGGATAAGTGTAAGGGAAATAGTTAGAGTATGGTGGTTGTGACATGTTGATAAACTTGTGTTGGTAAAAATGGATCTTTGTAGTCGAATGAACCTTTGTTGATGAAGTATCCTTGGGCGTAGAGATCACAATAGCCAAGTAACACTTATGCGTAAAAACACCAAAGTTACGCGTAACAATCAAGAGTTACGCGTAGATTTAGCTTACGCGTAAGTAGAGAAAAGACGCTAAAGTTATGCGTAGACACAAAGTTATGCGTAGAAAGTTAGGCGTAGGATTATCTTATGCGTAAGACTTGGCTTAGGCGTAAGATGAATCTTATGCGTAGGATTTCTACGCGTAAGCTTTATGCTTATGCGTAATTTTAGGGTTTTATCCCAAATGATCTTTTACACTTCACAGTGCAAAAGATATCCAAAGTCGACGTATTTTCAGACTTATCCAAGTAAGAAAACACGGAATAAACCACGAAAATGAAGATCAAACCAAGGAAATACTTACGCGTAGTTTTAGGGTTTTACTACGCGTAGGTTTACTCGTAAATTTGATTTTGCTCAAAGTTGTTTCTAAACCAGTTTTTGTGTGATGAAATAGCTTCAATAACACCAAAAGACACAAAAGTGTGAAACTTGATGATCCAAAGCTCTTAAAACAGTTATGCGTAGAACGATACCCACGTATAAAAACTAGTTTAAAAAACACGATCCACGCATAAAGTTCCAAACTTTTTGCCAAAAACACGTATTTTAACACCTTAAAACGTTGAAAGTACAAGAATCTTGGATTGAAAAATGAAAAAATCGAGTTTTTAAGCGAGCCAAAGCACTCGGTACTTTTACGCGTAAGACCGAAACAAAAAACTTCAAAAACAAGAGTGTTAACCCAACTATTTGGCGATTGATACCACTGTTAGGTCACAAGGTTTACCACACAAGCTTATAAGAAAGATAGAGAGGCGATTGAACAAGAAATCAAACACACACACACGATAATAGTGAGACGGTTACGCGTAGGTGATAGTGAAAGAAAAACTTGAACAACCAACCCTCAAGTGAGGGTTATTACATGATATTTATAGGCAAGGAGCTAGGGCAACACTCTTACTCCTTCCCTTTCTCCTATGGGCTTGGGCCTAAGCTCATGGGCCTTCTACATAAGCTTAAGGCTAATAACAAACATAAAGGCCATAATAAGCTAACTATTACATATGAGTAACTAACACTTGAATAAGGTTTAGGAGTGATTCCAACAAACTTCCTGAAGTCCCGTACAGCCATTCCATACTCTTCGTCATCACTTTCCGAAGATGAGGTTTCTTTATCGCTTGAGAATTTCTTGGCTTTTAAGGCACGATATTTGTGCTTCTTTTTCTTTTGTTTTGAAGCTTCGGAGTCTTTAGCGAGGATGAGCTCATAGACTTTTAGGTTTCCTATGAGTTCATCGAGAGTGAGGATTGACACGTCTTTGGATTCTTTGATGGCCATCACCTTTGGTCTCCACTTTGATGGAAGCGCCCTTAGAAATCTCCTGACATGATAACGACTAGAAAAAGACTTATCAAGTGCTTGTAATGAAGTAATAATAGTATTAAAGTTAGCAAAAGAATTATCTATACGATCCTCATCCGATATTGAAAATTGTTCATATTGTTGAACAAATAAATAAATTTTGTTGTTTTTAACTTGTTGATTTCCTTGGTGTTTTACAACTAAAGAATTCCAAATTTCTTTAGAGGTTTTAAGCATAGAAATTCTTTCAAATTCCTTTTTAGGTAAGGCATTATATATAACCAATTTTGCCTCACTATTTTTGGAAAGCTTTTTCTTTTGGTCGTCGAAGAGACGATCATGAGGGATGTTGACTTCGTTGCGGGTTTTATCATCTTTTGTAGTAGCTTGAAAATCACCTTTAACAATAATGTACCAAAAGATCAATATCTTTTGATTTCACATAAGTTTCAAATCTATTTTTCCAATAAATAAAACCATTAGTTTCAAGTAGTGGAGGTCTTTGCATAGATTGCCCTTCTCTATAATTTTCAAAACTCATTGTGATAGAAAAGTTTTTAAAATACAATTTACTTTAAAACTTTTGTAAACCTTGCTCTTGATGCCAATTGTGGAAAACTAGAAGTTGAATAGTTTTACCGATTTTAATTTAAGTTTCAAAGATTTAGATTTGATCTTATGTGAATTCGTATGGATGGATAAATAGTATAAAGGAATAAGTAAAATAAATAATGAAAGCAAGTAAAGTAAAGGATAGAGAGTAGCGACACAAGTGATTTATAGTGGTTCAGCTACAAGGACACCTTCCTTTCCCTACTACACTCCCCGAGTTCCCCACTCGAGAGTTCAAGCACTACGTCAACAAGCTCCTTCAACAAGGCAGAGAAGCATCACAATGTCGCTTACACTTTTTCTGGTACAAAGCTAAATACCGAGTTCTTCCACAAGGTAGAACCAAACCTATCACAACTATTACACAACAACTATGTGAAATATGAAATACAAGATCTTGCTACAGAAATCTTGTGGATGGACAAATCAATCAAGGACCATTTGCTTGGATGACTTGTAGTATATCGTGATCTCGCCTTTGAGAAGGACCTATATGAGAATCACAACGAAAGATAGAAGAGACTACTAGAATGATCAAGTGATCAGAGGTTAGAAGAGTGAGATAATATATGAGAGAGTTGTAAGAAGAAGGGTGAGTAACAATGAAGAAATGGCTCACTATTTATAGGCACAAAAGCTTACTGTAGCCCAGTTCCGGCGGATCTAGTGCAATCCTAGGGATCTGGCAGTCTGGGTTGTACCAGCCCAGATTTTGGGTTGCAAAACGGTTTATGGGTTATGGGTATGAGCCATGGGTACCCAAAAAGATACAATGTATCTAGACAATGGGTCATGGGTCTTGGGTCATGGGTTATGGACATTGGGTCATGAGTCATGGATAATACCCAACATGATTTCATGCATGATGTCATGCATGATGTCATGCAATGGGTCATGGGTTATGGATTAGCTCCATGGGTATGGGTCATGGGTCTTGGATATTACCCATCCTATTACATAAACTATTACAAAAAATGAATTATTGAAACATTTTATGTGAATGACCAAATGCATATACTTTACCAAAATAACATGTATTCTTATAATTTTACTTATGATAACATTATATTTGTTATCAACAAAACACAACGAGATCGCTAAATATGAATAAACGTTTTTAAGGTTTATTTTTATTAAGAGGGTGGATCGCGGTCAACCGAAAGCTTTTCATACCATGGGATTGACAGTGGAAAAACGATGGAGTTGACCCAGAAAAAATACTCCTTCCAATTCTTAATAGAATCAAGGGGAGCAGTGTGACAGACCGGGACAACCAATGACTTAAGGCCTTTCCTATTTTTAATGTCAACCACCCATTATTAATACCGGAATAATAAAACTTCCTAAATAGGGGTACGAAGGGAACGCCGTTGATTGGGTCTGAACCGTCAAGTTTATCACACAAGCTAACCACTTGTGAATGGTCAACCGTAATAAACTTCAAACAGCTCAGAAACAATGCAATTAAGATCTGGAGAGTATAGTGTTTCCCCGGGTCGTTAAGTCCCAACGAGGTGTGAACACTGTAGTACAACGAATCTGTGATCGGGTGATATTGAATGGAAAAAGGTTTGTAGATTTGGAATAATTATACCTAAAGAGAAAGTTTGTAAATTACATGGGCTTAAATGCAAATTAAAGAAAATTAAAAAGCTAAATTATATTAAATAAACGCTATCACTATTTTTAAAATTGATGAACGTTTAAAACTTAAAACTTACGTTTAAATTAAAAACTACGTAACGTACTAAATAAAATGTGAAAATAAAGAAGGAAAATACCTACAGATATGAAAAATACATTTTTACAATCCTAATTATACTAGAAAATTATTAGAAAATTAGAATTATTTTTATAACTATTTATTTAATTATTAAAAACTATTTTTAACTATTTAAAAATATCCTAAAATATAAGAAAATATGAAATAAAGCTAGAAAAGTAAAATTATGACTTAGAAAAATCTAAAATATGATAAACTTATTTTAAAACTGAAAATATATTTTTTAGACTTTTTATGTATATATTATTAATTAATTACTATTTAGAACTAATTAAAATGCTAGAAAATACTATTTAAGCTAAGAAAATTCTGAAAAAATACTTTTTATGATTTTTATATTTATCTTAATCCATGAAAATTGAAAACTTATTTTTTTTAAGCTTTTTTGATTTATTTGTATTAAAAGCTATTTAAAAAGTCTTAAAAACTGATTTAAATAGAGAAAAATAGTAAACAGTGGCAGAAAATTATGAAAAATTCAAGGAAATTCTAAAATTATATTCTAAGTCTATGAAAAATATAAAATACTGTGCTTATGTGTGAGATTATGAAACTGTAATGAAATGTGCTTATAAATAAGCACTCAAATTAAGCAAATGAGCACTAAAGACTTCCAAATGAAAGCAGAAGCTAAAGTATGCTAACTTTATCTAAAAACAACTAAATCCAGCTACTCTAAACCTCTAGTGTACATATCTAAACTGATTTGAACAATTTGAGATCATGAAATCTAGCCAGCCTATTATCCTCACTTTTAGCTTAATTATAAGCTTATCTAAATGACCAAAGTGGAAACCAGAAATTAGGTGCTCAAGATCACCTACCCAACTATAACTAAACCAACTTTCAGACCCTAAGAAGTTAAAACAAAGCCTGTGCAAGGTATGCAACAAGCCTGGTTCTCACTTAGTTACTGTGAACAGGGCATGTGAGGACTTATTGAACAGCTTATTTAGAGCTTAAAGAAAATTACTAAAAATCGACAAAAATCAGATTTCAATTAAAGACCAGTTGAACTAGATTATCCCAAAGATTCAATTATTTTAACTCAAAACTGAGTTCAAGAAAAATCCACAAAGTTTGGGAAAAAGCTGGTTTGTGCAATTTTGACTTTTCAAGACAATGTTGAGATTTTGACCAAAATGAGATTTGATTCCAATTAATGAACTGATATTGATGTGAAATGATGAAATAGATCTAGTGCAAGCTATATTATCTATATTTAAACCTATATGCAAACTTTTAGCTATTGATTCAAACTTAAATGAGCATAAGAGCTGTTATAATGCAATTTTGACTTATGTGATTCTAGGAAGCAAGAAAAGGACTGATATAAATTCTATAAGACTAAATGAAACTAGCATTAAAGATTCTAACCACTGAGAAGCTTAAACACTCCCAATAACAGCTTATTCCAAACACTCTTTTCAAAGCTGTTTTGAAGATTTGAACATGCAAATGAGATATTGAGACCATAAAACTGAATTATAAGAACATTTAATGTTATAAAAGACTGATTTAAGCATATAAACACTAATAATAACAACAAAGACCTTTAAATCACTATTATGCAAAATTACTAGTGAAAAATTGAAAACTAAGTAACTAAGGAAATTACTGAGCAAGCTTGCAATATTAAGCAATAGTATCACTAATATACACCAAATAAACATAAAAAACACAGAGAAACACAGTGATAAGCAATTGAACAGTAAAATACTAAAATTTAGAAAATTGGCTTACAAATGAAACATGACTGAGAATAAGGAACCAAGGCTCAGGACACCATCTTATTACTCCCCTTGGAGTTCTTAACCCATAGCAATTCAAACGATACCTTGCTCCAATGTTTATCCTTTATTCAACTGATTTTTTTTTATTTTATAGCTATTTATTTATATTTTTGATATTTTTAATTAAAATGGTTTTTACTGCTTTAAAAGTATATAAAAGATTATAAATAAGTAAAATGAGCTTGAAGAAACATGAAACTACAACATTTGACAATATTAAGTGAACTTGTCAAATTCACTCAAAATTGCTAAAATTGAAATTAAACTTGTTAACTGAAATTAATACTTGTAATAGGTTTAGATTACATTAAAAACTTTAACAATACAACTTGGAAGCTGAAAAATACACTGGAAGTTAAGTTACACTACCTACGACATACTACACTACTCTAAAATTTTCTACTACTTTTCTTATCTTATTACAAAGCTTTTTATATACTAAATATTGCTGGGAAACTCCATGTCGACATCCCTAAATCATTCTGCACCCTTGGATTGCTTCAATTTAATCTCAGCTGTTCAAACTGATTTTGGCGCCAAAAAGTCTTGAGTGGGTTTTTGCAATCAATGCAATTTTGGGAGGATGTGAAGGTGGAAGGGAGTTGTTAGACAGGTGTAGAGTGAGGTGGAAAGGTGGTGATGAGGTGGTAGCACAGGTGGAGGAGATGGAATGGTAGCAGGTGTTGGGAGGAAGGAGGTGAACAGTGACTGGCGGGGTTTGACTTGTTGACCCCGTTTTAATATTAAGAGGGATTGGGCTGGGTTTGTAGTTGGGCCAGGATATGGATCGGGTTAATGTTTTGGTTTGTGTTAATAACAAGGGTCCGGTTTGGTTTTAACTTATAATCACAAGGACCAATTTTGTAATTTGGCAAACTTTGAGGGAATGAAATTGTCAACTTTCCAAAGTTATTCCAAGGGTTTTTCTTGCCAAGTTCGAATAGTACAAGGGTAATATTTGATAATTTTCCACTTTTTAATACCCAGGGACTAGCTTTGCCATTTGTCAAACTTGAAGGACCAATATTGTAATTTCTTCAATCTTTACTCCCAAGGACCAATTGTGACAACTTGTGAATCCCAAGGACCATTGTTGACTTTTTCTTCCAAAATAAACCTTCAGGGACTAATTCTGCCAAAGTTCAAAGTAGAGGGACCATTTTTGACATTTTACAAAAGTTTAAGGACCTTTTCTGCCATTTACCCAAAGATTCATTCAAGGACCATTTTTGACAACTTAGAATATTTCAGGGACCTTGAATGATAAAACTCCATTTTTTTGGATTCCAGGGACTAGATTTGCCAATCTTTGAAAGTTTAGGGACTGAAACTGTAAATTATGTAAACTTTGTTGTTTTTTCATCAGTTTTCAATCCTTTTGCACTTGTAACACCTAAAAACACATTTTCATGATATTTGTAACATTTATATAGTCATTTGTGTGTTTTTGGCTGTTTTTGTGGGTTTAAACAAGGTAAAATATATGTGTTTTTAGACACATATCAAATCCCCCACACTAAACTATTGCTAGTCCCTAGCAATATTTTGAGAAAAATTAATGGATTTCATCTCTTTACCAAAAGCCATTACTTCTGGAGTAGCCAATTGTTTCAGTTCAAGTAAGAACCTTGGTACAATGATAACCAAATGATTTTGAGCAAATCACCAGCTTTCAACGGTTTTGATTTGTCTTTACCAGAAGCCGTTTGCTTCTGGACTAGCCAACTCTTAGATAAATTATCAATATTATCTTTGGTGAGTCAATTACCAATTATGGTTTTCCAACTGCCTTTACCACAAGCCATAAACTTGCAGGCTAGCCAACTCTTCACTAATTAAAGATATGGTGAGTTGAACACCATACAATTTTGGGCAAATTGCAAGCCATAAACGGATTTGAGATATCTTTACCAAGAGCCGTTTGCTCCTGGATTAGCCAATCCTTATGTGGGTTAGACATGGTGGACTGATTACCATTTGTTGTGTTTAGTACATAGTACTTCCACTAAAAAAAATTTTAAATTTGGCCATTTTGAGGGAAAAAGGGACTAAAAGGGTACATTTATGATCAAATTCGCCAGAATTCCCCCCCACACTTAGAAATGAATATTGTCCTCAATATTCAAAGTACCGGCTGTTATGCCGAAACTTAGAACGTAAGAAGATAACATTACTAGCTAAGTGTAGAAACACAACAATTATTCTCTTTTTTAATATTTACAATTTTCATTCATTTTTTTTTTTTTTTAGATCTATATACTACATGTGGGGCATCTCCCCCACACTAGGGTGGTACACACGGGTGAAAACCCATGTTTAACTACTGTTTTTGATTACCGAGTCGCTAGCTTGACTCGACCCCGAATTAATTTGTTCATGGGGAAGTAAGTGGAAGAGACAATCTCCATCGGACTTTCATTCAAGATGTTTGTATAAACATTGAAGTACGTGAAAGTTCCATACCGATGAGATATACATAGAACCGGCTCACAAATGATAAATGAAAATGCCGGGATCAAAAATAGTGTCCTCATTCCCGAAGGAGAAAAGGGAACGAGAAACCACACCATCTGTGAAAAATGGAATAAAGATGTGCATCACAATGCAATCCCATTCTTCATCAGTGAGGAGCAAATCACCATTTGTTAGATTTTTAAGCTTAGACTTGAAGCTTGTATGGTGATTGGCAACAAAATTTCCGGGAGGGAGAACTGGAAACGGTTCTTCAATTAATAGATTTTCCAGAAAAAGGATGTCTCCCTCCGAATCAAAGTAAGTATTGTCAATCCCTGTTGGAATTGACTCATCACTAAGAAAAGCATCGACCTCCTTCCAAAAGTTGTCATCTTCCTCATCCGGAGTGAGAGAAGGAATGGAAGAGTCGGAAATGGGACAAGAAATGAGTGAATGATCATTATATAGGAGACTTTCAATTTCTCCAAGATCGGCTTCGAAATCAAAGAGATCATCGTCACTTTCTGATGAAAGTGGACTAATGTGAGTGAGTTCATCGGTGAACTCCTCAAGAAGAGGATCAGACTGTGGGAGTGATGCCTCAACATACTCAATGTCTCCATAAGATTTACAATCATCGCTAAAATCGGAGAAAGTTTCAAAATGATCTTTTGAACACTCAAGAGGGGAAAGAGAATCACACATATGATCAGAAGTTCCCTGTGACTCTCCCGGGATTGGGACAAGGTTCTCAACACTAGACTTTATGAATTCGTCCGATTCCTTTTCAGGAACAGTGTCAAGATGCTCATCCCCCATGTTCAGAGAGTGAGTGGGAATATCGGGTGTGATAACAACAGACTGAGGGAGTTGAGAAGGACTAGCATACATATGTTTTATACTTTCCATTTGTTCTTCTGCTAGTAATTCCATCATAGTCTTTTCTCCCTGATTTTTCATGGAAGGAATTTCAACTGATGAACTTGATGAATCTTTATAGCATTGAAGGATATCAAGTGTATCCTCATCATCACTGTCATCAGGAATAAAATGAAATTGAGAGCTAGATCTGGCTGCTTTTTCTTTTGCAATTGATTCCCTAATAGATTTTTCAAAGGCAATTTGGGAATTTAATTTAGCAGCCCGCTCTTCGGCTAACAAAACTTCCATGGATTTTTCATTTGTTATCTTGGGAATGTTTACATTCCTTCAAATCTTTCACTAAATCCAAAAGATCAAGGAGAAGATTTTGAGGAAGTGGGTCAGGCTGAGGTGGTGCCTGATTCATTTGATACTGTGGAGGTTGGTCTTGAAATGTATAGTCGTAATTGTTGCAAGGAAATGGGTTCCCTTTTTGACAATCCGAGCTAGAGTGAGGACCTCCACAATACTCACAACAGTAAAACTGATGTGGCTGTGAGTTATATGTGTTGTAGTCATAATTGTTATCAGGAACCTGCTCATAGAAAAGCGTGTTTCCCGATTAACAATCAGAACTGTAGTGTGAACCACCACAGTACTCACAACAGTAAAACTGCTGAGTCTCACAGTGTGGTAGCTGATGGAATAAATCAGTTGTGTTATGGTTGGAATAGGGATCCTGGTTATAGACAGACCCGTTTCCTGACTCCATCATGCTACAACTGGGGCAATTGCCACCATTATAAGGACCACCACACCATTGACAATCAAGAGGGTGATGATAAGACATAGAAAGAATCAAAGGTTTACAGAGGGGTTGGGATGAAGAATCAAAGATGTGAGAGGGTAAAGATGGATATTTTTGGATTTTTGGATAAACATTTTTTAAATATAAGAAAGAAAATCTTTTTGGGTTTTTTGTGTTTGTTGAAAACTTGAATAAAAAATGTTTTTGGTAATCGATCCGTCAAACGAATTAACTTCACGATAATTTTGGTTTTATATGAAAACAAGGAAATATGGAAAAAGATGGTAAATATACAATGGGTGTATATTCAACAATCACTGATTCTTCAAATTCGTAGAACGCAGCACACCTCCCCGGCAGCGGCGCCAAAATTTGATTGGGTCTGAACCGTCAAGTTTATCACACAAGCTAACCACTTGTGAATGGTCAACCGTAAAAAACTTCAAACAGCTCAGAAACAATGCAATTAAGATCTGGAGAGTATAGTGTTTCCCCGGGTCGTTAAGTCCCAACGAGGTGTGAACACTGTAGTACAACGAATCTGTGATCGGGTGATATTGAATGGAAAAAGGTTTGTAGATTTGGAATAATTATACCTAAAGAGAAAGTTTGTAAATTACAGGGGCTTAAATGCAAATTAAAGAAAATTAAAAAGCTAAATTATATTAAATAAACGCTATCACTATTTTTAAAATTGATGAACGTTTAAAACTTAAAACTTACGTTTAAATTAAAAACTACGTAACGTACGAAATAAAATGTGAAAATAAAGAAGGAAAATATCTACAGATATGAAAAATACATTTTTAAAATCATAATTATACTAGAAAATTATTAGAAAATTAGAATTATTTTTATAACTATTTATTTAATTATTAAAAACTATTTTTAACTATTTAAAAATATCCTAAAATATAAGAAAATATGAAATAAAGCTAGAAAAGTAAAATTATGACTTAGAAAAATCTAAAATATGATAAAACTTATTTTAAAACTGAAAATATATTTTTTAGACTTTTTATGTATATATTATTAATTAATTACTATTTAGAACTAATTAAAATGCTAGAAAATACTATTTAAGCTAAGAAAATTCTGAAAAAAATACTTTTTATGATTTTTATATTTATCTTAATCTATGAAAATTGAAAACTTATTTTTTTGAAGCTTTTTTGATTTATTTGTATTAAAAGCTATTTAAAAAGTCTTAAAAACTGATTTAAATAGAGAAAAATAGTAAACAGTGGCAGAAAATTATGAAAAATTCAAGGAAATTCTAAAATTATATTCTAAGTCTATGAAAAATATAAAATACTGTGCTTATGTGTGAGATTATGAAACTGTAATGAAATGTGCTTATAAATAAGCACTCAAATTAAGCAAATGAGCACTAAAGACTTCCAAATGAAAGCAGAAGCTAAAGTATGCTAACTTTATCTAAAAACAACTAAATCCAGCTACTCTAAACCTCTAGTGTACATATCTAAACTGATTTGAACAATTTGAGATCATGAAATCTAGCCAGCCTATTATCCTCACTTTTAGCTTAATTATAAGCTTATCTAAATGACCAAAGTAGAAACCAGAAATTAGGTGCTCAAGATCACCTACCCAACTATAACTAAACCAACTTTCAGACCCTAAGAAGTTAAAACAAAGCCTGTGCAAGGTATGCAACAAGCCTGGTTCTCACTTAGTTACTGTGAACAGGGCATGTGAGGACTTATTGAACAGCTTATTTAGAGCTTAAAGAAAATTACTAAAAATCGACAAAAATCAGATTTCAATTAAATACCAGTTGAACTAGATTATCCCAAAGATTCAATTATTTTAACTCAAAACTGAGTTCAAGAAAAATCCACAAAGTTTAGGAAAAAGCTGGTTTGTGCAATTTTGACTTTTCAAGACAATGTTGAGATTTTGACCAAAATGAGATTTGATTCCAATTAATGAACTGATATTGATGTGAAATGATGAAATAGATCTAGTTCAAGCTATATTATCTATATTTAAACCTATATGCAAACTTTTAGCTATTGATTCAAACTGAAATGAGCATAAGAGCTGTTATAATGCAATTTTGACTTATGTGATTCTAGGAAGCAAGAAAAGGACTGATATAAATTCTATAAGACTAAATGAAACTAGCATTAAAGATTCTAACCACTGAGAAGCTTAAACACTCCCAATAACAGCTTATTCCAAACACTCTTTTCAAAGCTGTTTTGAAGATTTGAACATGCAAATGAGATATTGAGACCATAAAACTGAATTATAAGAACATTTAATGTTATAAAAGACTGATTTAAGCATATAAACACTAATAATAACAACAAAGACCTTTAAATCACTATTATGCAAAATTACTAGTGAAAAATTGAAAACTAAGTAACTAAGGAAATTACTGAGTAAGCTTGCAATATTAAGCAATAGTATCACTAATATACACCAAATAAACATAAAAAACACAGAGAAACACAGTGATAAGCAATTGAACAGTAAAATACTAAAATTTAGAAAATTGGCTTACAAATGAAACATGACTGAGAATAAGGAACCAAGGCTCAGGACACCATCCTATTACTCCCCTTGGAGTTCTTAACCCATAGCAATTCAAAAGATACCTTGCTCCAATGTTTATCCTTTATTCAACTGATTTTTTTTTTATTTTATAGCTATTTATTTATATTTTTGATATTTTTAATTAAAATGGTTTTTACTGCTTTAAAAGTATATAAAAGATTATAAATAAGTAAAATGAGCTTGAAGAAACATGAAACTACAACATTTGACAATATTAAGTGAACTTGTCAAATTCACTCAAAATTGCTAAAATTGAAATTAAACTTGTTAACTGAAATTAATACTTGTAATAGGTTTAGATTACATTAAAAACTTTAACAATACAACTTGGAAGCTGAAAAATACACTGGAAGTTAAGTTACACTACCTACGACATACTACACTACTCTAAAATTTTCTACTACTTTTCTTATCTTATTACAAAGCTTTTTATATACTAAATATTGCTGGGAAACTCCATGTCGACATCCCTAAATCATTCTGCACCCTTGGATTGCTTCAATTTAATCTCAGCTGTTCAAACTGATTTTGGCGCCAAAAAGTCTTGAGTGGGTTTTTGCAATCAATGCAATTTTGGGAGGATGTGAAGGTGGAAGGGAGTTGTTAGACAGGTGTAGAGTGAGGTGGAAAGGTGGTGATGAGGTGGTAGCACAGGTGGAGGAGATGGAGTGGTAGCAGGTGTTGGGAGGAAGGAGGTGAACAGTGACTGGCGGGGTTTGACTTGTTGACCCCGTTTTAATATTAAGAGGGATTGGGCTGGGTTTGTAGTTGGGCCAGGATATGGATCGGGTTAATGTTTTGGTTTGTGTTAATAACAAGGGTCCGGTTTGGTTTTAACTTATAATCACAAGGACCAATTTTGTAATTTGGCAAACTTTGAGGGAATGAAATTGTCAACTTTCCAAAGTTATTCCAAGGGTTTTTCTTGCCAAGTTCGAATAGTACAAGGGTAATATTTGATAATTTTCCACTTTTTAATACCCAGGGACTAGCTTTGCCATTTGTCAAACTTGAAGGACCAATATTGTAATTTCTTCAATCTTTACTCCCAAGGACCAATTGTGACAACTTGTGAATCCCAAGGACCATTGTTGACTTTTTCTTCCAAAATAAACCTTCAGGGACTAATTCTGCCAAAGTTCAAAGTAGAGGGACCATTTTTGACATTTTACAAAAGTTTAAGGACCTTTTCTGCCATTTACCCAAAGATTCATTCAAGGACCATTTTTGACAACTTAGAATATTTCAGGGACCTTGAATGATAAAACTCCATTTTTTTGGATTCCAGGGACTAGATTTGCCAATCTTTGAAAGTTTAGGGACTGAAACTGTAAATTATGTAAACTTTGTTGTTTTTTCATCAGTTTTCAATCCTTTTGCACTTGTAACACCTAAAAACACATTTTCATGATATTTGTAACATTTATATAGTCATTTGTGTGTTTTTGGCTGTTTTTGTGGGTTTAAACAAGGTAAAATATATGTGTTTTTAGACACATATCAGCCGTCATGAACACGACAAAGGATCTCAAAATGACTAATCCTTGCTGCAGCTAGAACAGACATCTGCGACAAATGGATTTGATAATACTCTAGAACGCTACAGAGGAACTTAGAGAAGGGAATCCTAAAATTAAAAAACTCAAAGAATAGGGTATACACGCCTATTTTACCCTCAGGCGCATCCTTAATGGTATCATTCGGTCCAGGAAGGGTTGGATCTACCTCATCTGGAATATAGTATTTCCGGCGAAACGCGTCTAAATTTTTTGCTCTAACTCACAAGTAAAATAGCTAAGAATCTTTTTATCCATTGTAAAACGAGGAGGGGAGGAAAACCTAACCTATAGGAAAGTGAAGAAGACAAAGGCGTAACGTTTTTTCTCTCTCAAAAGTATTCTTAAACGCAGGATCAACAATAGTAAAAAAAGGTGAAAATGAGGGGTATTTATACCCTTCGAAAGAAAAAGTAACCGCCTATCGAATGGATAAGATTGGGCCATGACCCCGATCCATATCTAACGGTCCAAGATCAAACAGATCAACGGATGAGATGATAGTAGCGAATGCGTCACATCAGTCAGACATTGCGCGGTCAAGATGCAGTTTGCGACTATCAAGGGCAAGCTGTAATGCTTATCCACAAGAAAGTGGAATGTACAGTTAGCACGAACAAGGATAACCCACGGCACGAGGTACCGCGGCCAACTAACATGATTAAGTCTAGAATACTTGTTCCCAGCCAACAAGCATACTAGACTGGGGGGACTTGATCGTGTACGATACCCCCGGACACGAGTAGATGAAACGGGCCAGCCCCAGAGCAAGACCTACCGGTCCAGACTTGCCCCGGACGTCATCCGCCCCCGCTGCACGTCACCATGACAAGGGATCGTAACCGCGAATACATAGCACAATCCGGGGAAAGCTTAGCTACGGTCCAACCAAAAGGGTAAGGAATCTTACATGGGAATGAGGTATTGTAGCCCACAGTTCTCGAAAGGGAAAGCACTGCAGATTGCCGCCCAAAACCATCGCTGTCACAACAACAGGACAACCTCCTGGGTTGACTTGCGCTCTTCCCGCCCATAAATGTCGTTCTCATGACCCGTGACCATGAGAACCCGACAAGAAAGTCTAACATATAAATAGGGGTCTTCGCCACTGTTTAAATGGTAACTTGGACTCACTCTCTCTCTAGAATAATTTATCTCTCTAAATGAATACTTACTCTCACACCCGAGGTTGACCGCGGAAGACCCCTTTCGCGGTGAGACTAACGGTGTTCCATTTTCTTAGCAGCTACAGCTCAAGATTCTACCACTTAATTCAAGATCTGTTCCACCAAAGATAGCCTAAACTAACCCTTGTATGGAAGAGCCCCAAATTTGTTTTAACATTTAGTGTCATTTCTGTCCATTATAATACGTTCAGTTTTGCAAAAACATCAGTATATATCATAACAGATTTATAAATCATTTTGTATTGGTAAAGGGAGGAGGTCACACAGTTCCAGAGTACAAACCTAGAGAATGTTTAAGCATGCTTGTGAGGTGCCTTCATAAGGACAATTCGTAAACAACAATCTTTGAGTTTGGGATTTGTTTCTTATGTTGTATTTTCCTACTGTAAGTGTATTAGTCGTTTTCATCATTAGTGATCAATTTAGTAAATTATTTGACGTGTTTGTAGATCATTATATGAATGTTAATCAAACATACTTCATAATATATAAATGATTTGAATCATTCATATTATGATAATGTATTTACGAAGCACTATGTGGTTTGTGTTACCAACGACACATTTTTGCCCCTCGTTGCGGCGACCTAAAAATATTCGTTTTGTAGCTACCTAATAAACCTTTATTAATGATGTGTTTTTTCAATAAAAGGTGAAAATGATCTAAGAGAGTTAAAATATAGGGAATTGATTTGCACACTCAAGGTTTTGATTAGGACACTCTATTTTGTGCATAACATAGTTGTAAGTGTTTACAGTGTGCTATGTATACTTGTATAATGAGTGTCCCAATCAAAATAAGGAGTGTGCAAATCACCTCCCTAAAATATACAGTGTAATCAGTTTAGAATTAATTTTTTATAATGTTACACTTAAGGGGTGTTAAAATATAAAGTTGCACATATATAAGATGTTAAAATATGAGAAGATACATTGTATCTTATTCTCTACTGGGAGAGTCTTATCACTTGGATAACAACTTGGTTTCTCATTTGGTCATGCATGATGTCGTTTGCATCATTTAAGGCATATAAAACACATAGCTCTTCTTGTATAGTTGTGAGCTAATTAGAGAGTTTAGTATATTTCCTAGTTACAAGAGATAAATATTTGTATTATCCTTGTAACTAGAGAGAATGTGTAACTCATAGTTTTTTACATTGTGAAACGTATCTTTCTTTGTCAGTGGTTTTTACCATATTGGGGTTTTTCACGTTAAATCCGAATGTCATCTTTTATTATACTTCATATTTTATTCGTTTTCGTCCGTTTTTATACGTTTTCGTCCATTTATGTACGCTTTCGTCTGTTTTTATACGTTTTCATTTTATTTTATCCGTTTTCATATTTTTTATCCGTTTCGTCCATTTTTATACGTTTTCGTCAGTTTTTTTACGTTTTCATATATTTTTATCCGTTTCCGTCCGTTTTTATACGTCTTCATCCGTTTTCGTCTGTTTTTATACGTCTTTGTCCGTTATTATATGCTTTTGTCTGTTTTTATAATTTTTCGTCCGTTTTTACGTTTTCATCGGTTTTTATACGTTTTTCATCCGTTTTCATACGTTTTTCATCTGTATTTATACGTTTTCGTCCGTTTTTATACATTTTCATTCGTTTTCTTCCAATTTTATACGTTTTTTACATTCTCGTCCATTTTCATGTGTTTTCGTCATTTTTATACAATTTCTTCCGTTTTTATACGTTTTCGTTCGTTTTTTCACATATAGAAATGTATGAAAAAGTATAAAAATATAAAAATGGATGAAAAGCATAAAAACAGATAAAAGTGGATCAAAATAGAAGGAAACATATAAATAGATAAAAGTGGATAAAAATAGATGAAAACGTATAAACACGAATTAAAATGTATAAAAACGGATAAAAACCTAAGAAAATGGATGCAAGTATTAGAAAACGTCTAAAAATGGGTGAAAATGTAAAAAATCGGATGAAAGTTGATAAAAACGGATTATAACGTATAGAAATGGACGAAAACGTATAAAAACGCAAAAATACGGACGAAAACATATAAAAATGGACGTAAAGGTAGAAAACGGATAAAAATGTATGAAAACTTATAAATACGGATGAAAACGTAAAAAACATACAAAAACGGACGAAAATGTATAAATACGGATAAAAACGTATGAAAATGTACAAAAAAAATGGACGAAAAAATGTAAAAATGGATGAAAACATATAAAAAGGAATAAAACGGACGTAAACGTATCAAACAGCCAAAAACGGACAAAAATGGACGAAAACGAATAAAAACGTATAAAATCAAAAGAAAAGGTATAAAAACGGATGAAAACATAAAAAAACTGATGAAAACATTTAAAAACGAAAGTTTTCATATAAAAACGTAAGAAAATGGACGAAAACGTAAGAAAACGGACGAAAGATTTCGTCCGTTTTTATACGTTTTCGTCCATTTTCGAGACCTAGGGTTAGAGCCAAAAGTTTTTACTAAAGTTATAAAAGTTGCAAAACCTATCTGCGAAACTTTTGTTGCGATACCTTGTTATGAACAAAATGTTGCGATAGTTGTTTTCGCGAACATTTTTCCTAGTGTCCATTTGCAAGACTTTAAAACATTCTAGGTCTCACAACTTTATTTGCGAGACATAGTTTGATCATTGGGTTGCGATAGTTGACTTTGTTGTGATACCAAATCTTTGCAAGATATTTCTTGCGAGACTTTTTCACCCACCATTTTCTAAACATTACTCTGCCATAAATTTTATAAATTCTTGCGAAACTTTTCAAAAGTAATTTATTTCTTAAATATTTTAATTACTTACTAAATTTTCTCAATATAATTTAAAATTTTGTTGCGAGAGTAGATGATTTACACAAAATGTTTTTCTAAATGTCACATTTTGTTCAAAAACTTAAAGTTTATTGTTGCGAGCACATTCAAAAATCACATATGTATTTCTCAAATTCCAAATTACTTCTATTGAGAAATTTCAAAATATTTCTAAAAGAAGATTTATAAATTTGTGAATACAAGATGCATATGTATAGTTTATGTAGAAATTAGACTATAATTGTATCACAATATTGCATTTAAGTAGTTCGAGATGCATATGTTCAATTAAATTACTTAGACTTTTCTATGATTGCACCTTGTTATATTTTTTTTTTGGTAAAGGGGAGTAATCCTGCACCCTGGTAAATATATTAACCAAAGAAACGTTTAAGTACAATGGATATGAGTGAAATCCCATGTCTCAGCCCGTTACATAGGCATAAAGCTTACATAATAAGATACTTCCTATTTTCTAAACAAGAAAACAAACCACTACTCAAATGATAACATAGGACAAAATGAAAGAAAATTACTTCCTAGGACCTTGAAGCTTGGTGCCATACATGGCATTAAAGGCATCCAAATTCCTTGGAAGATCATAAACCTGCTTCGCATAGTCATCATAGTCATCATACTCATCTTCAAAATCATGGCCACCACCACCGAACAGATTAGCAGACTCATCAAATCGGTTAGCAACCACCTCATCATCAGAATCAGAAACCACGATATCTCCCACTTTAGAAAAAGGATTAACTCTCTTAGTAGAAGAGGCGGGCGGATTACAAGAATCACTAGTATTAGGAGCCACATCCGACTCCATCTCTTTCAATTCACTCACAAGGGGTTCTTGTGATGCATTACCTATTTTAGTAGACTTATCTTCATTAACTTCCATTGTACGACCAGAATCCACATCCTTGTTGGTATCATTAGAAGGACTATCAAACGCATCCGTATATTCCTTATTAAGAGCATCAAACTGGTTAGATGTAGAAATCTTTGTTCCACTAGAACTAGCCACATCAGAAGCATTCTTCTTAGTGACTTCCACTTTCTTAGGTTCAGGAGGAGTCTTTTTGGGTTGATATTGAAACTGCTTACCCACAACAGGTTTAGTAAACCCTCCTTGACCTGAAAAAGTAGACCCACCTTGCTTTCCCTTCTTCTTGTTATTAACCGTCTTGAAACCATCATTAACATGGTTAGTAGGTTGAGCAGTAGGTTGAACAGCTTTAGGACATTCAATAAGAGTATGACCAAAAATCTTACATTTATCACAATGAGGTGGTTTCCACTCATATTCAACCCGTATCTTCTCAATAGTCGAACCCGACCCATCAAGTAACGGTATCTCAACAGTAAGACTGTCCCTAAGCATCTCATCCGACTTCACTTCAATCATGCATCTAGCAAAACTACTACGGCCCCACGAGTCCTTGCACATTTGGCTAGTGAAAGCATCTAACCTTTTGGGCGTGCCTATCAATGTGGCAAGGAGACTAAGGCCATCATCGGAAAACATAGCAAGAGGAACATCATGGAATTTAACCCACACCGGGATGTTGGTCAAATCCTCTTTAAGTAAGTTGGTGTTCAATGTCCATGGTTTAAGAATAATAGGTACATTTCTAATCAACCAAGGACCGTTTTCAAGAACATCATCAACACATTTCTTCGAATTGAACTTAAAAAGAAGAACCCTTTGCATTCATCATTACCTTTAGTATACCAAACTTAGCCCACGCATTGCGTACAAAGTAATCAACAACAGGAAAAGCAAGTCGTTGACCAAGGAAATACCCATACAAAGTATTCTCAAACCTAGAGTTCACCTCTTCAACCACTTTCATCGACGAAAGATCCACACCATTAGCTTTCATATTACACTCCAACCTTCGAAAGTTTGACGTGTGTTTCTTAGGTTCAGTAGAAGTAACACCAGCATATGATGTAGAAGGTTGTTTCACACCAACCTTCTCTATACCAACAGCCCCATGTGCATTCGTATCAACCTTATCATTAACATTAATAGGACTACTAGTAGCATTACCATTAGAAGCCATAGGAACACTCGTATCTTGAGGAGGTTTCGAATAATAACCAATAGCAGTAAGCATCTCCTCTAGCTCCTTCTGTGACTGCGCACCTTAAGATGCTCAATTGGATTAGCCCCAGTAGTAGTAGCATCCACAGTCACAGCTGGTTTTAATGGTTGCCCATCGTCACCCACAAGAACAAGTTTTCCCTCAAATATTTGTTTTTCAATAGCACGAATTTTCAATAAAGTATCATGACCCTCAGGCGTGGCATGATTAGGTGCATCATGACTAGGGCTCGAACCAAGTGGAACCGGCTCCACTTGTCCATCAGTACGAGAACTACTCCCCTCGTTAATCGGAGGAGGGCAAGCATCCATGTCGTCAACAAGAATAGATGAATTAATGTTCTCCTCTCCCATACAATCCAGCATAAACAAACCCCAGTAACAAACCCACAAAAAGTCGACAACAACCAGGAAACGTAGAGCATGCAGCGGTAACAAGTCAAACCAAAAATAAAACCCTAACAAAAGTTAGGGTTTTAAACGATACGAATCAGTAACTAACCACCCATAATGAAACGAATCAGATAAAAAACTTTTATAGCCAATGGATAGCGTTGTAGTAATAAAAAGAAGTGAGCCTGTAAGCGACAAAAAGAGACCCTACAATATGCAATTAATAAATTACTTCAGAGGAAACAACCAACCCACGAATGATCTTTAAATAATCAAAGGAATCATGGTGGACCGATTGGCATCAAAAGTAATTAATTAAATCGACCAATAAGAAGTTTTAGCATGTTTAGGAAAATCTCACTCTTATATTCAAATAAAAGCTCTTTTGAGACGACTTAATCTTGACTTGACTAAGAGTTGCTAATCTTTGAGTTGGCTATGTTTAAATAAATACATGTTGTCAAAGGTTATCTATTTTAACTTTTTATAAATATCAAGATGGGTGCATTGCACGGGTATGCATGACTAGCTTATAGTTGCAAAATGGGTATGAATAAATACTTGTATCATATATTGAAAGTGAAAATGGTGAAAAACCTTTATATACACGGAGCTTGAACACATTCGGTGAGGGGCCAAAGTATAATGTGTTCTTGTTAGAGGGGTTATTTTATAAATTTTCCAACATCTTATAATCTTATATAGTAGAAAATGACTACTACTACTACTACAAGTAAAATAAACAAATTAACGGGTCACCCCTTTTTGTCTCCACAATCCACCGTTCCTGCCATCAATCATATCACATCATCATCAATGAAGTGTGTAGAATGAATTGAGAACGTCTAGCTTGTGTTTAGCCCTGTTCCCCAAGATGTCTGATCCTTTCTAAGCGTTGAACCATAGATTATATTTTGGTTTACATATTCTTACAAAGAAACGTGCATAGTGAAGATCATTCAGCTAGCCACTCTGAAGTTGTTTAATTCTATCCATCATATTTCACTTACACTTCTAAAGGTAAATACATCATTGTTAGATTCTAAATAATTATATGATGTTAAATTTTACTTCATCAACTGTGTTTCAATGGCTTTCCTGTCTTTGATATATGCTTCCTTTGGAAAAAATAAAATCAAACCCAATATTTCGTAAAAACCGTCGGTAAAAGGTAAAATCAAACAAATCACTCTGCTCGAGTTCAGTTTTGATGATAGACAGAACTGGTGCGCAATGATTAAACCTCACTTTTATTAGATAGTTGTATTTTAAGTGTATAATTACTTAGGGAAATGATTGTCATACTCTCATAATTGGACACTCCGCTGACTTTATTAGATAGTTGTATTTTAAGTATAATATGCTTTAATTACTTATACCGTGGAGTGTGCTAATAATTTTTGAGAGTGTGCTGATCACTTTCTTTACTTTAATGGTTTAGAATTAGTAAATGATATCCTCGTATTTTCACTAGAGTACATAATTTGAAGTACTAGGTCCCATATTTAGAAGCTACCGTATATTTTTAAACAAAAGTGATAAATGAATCTAATTAAATAGGCTTAGAAAGTGACAAACCTATAAATAACTTGTACATTTGCATAAATGTATAAGTCAATTTTGCGGTAGGTCACTTTTTAGGTCCATATATGCTCTATTTTAAACTACTAGGTCCCATAGGTTTTTTTTTTTTTTTTTTTTAAACAAAACTAGGTCCCATAGTCGTACTCCCTATTTTTTTAGTCCTATTATTCGTTTTTACTTACGAGCTTTAGGAAAAATCTGATCATTCTGTTAAAATGTGCAATATAACACAAAATAAATAAAGGAAATGATTGAGATGACTAAAATATTGTTTGAGTTTTGGGTCGTTGCAAGAAAGGGACTCGATCAATTCTTCACAAACCAATCAATTGCTGCCCTTCGTTTTCATGCACAACATTAGCCATATTGTTAGTCATCTCAATCATTTATCATTAAAAACTTATGAAAAACGGAAGAAAACGTAAAAAATGTATAAAAACAGATGAAAACGTATAAAAACGAATGAAAATGAATAGACGAAAACATTTAAAAACGTAAGAAAAACAGACGAAAACGTATAAAAGAAATTATGGACTAAATTCGTAATACCCCACAAACGACAGGGATGATTTAAGTAATTAACTCTAAAAATAATCACCTGTTACTTGTTTAGTAGGTTATCCGATACACGGAACTGAATTCAAAAGTTGAATACACGGAAATACAAAAAAAATATTAGGCTACACAGAACTACCAAGTGACAAGTTAGATACATTTTCTTGCAATTAGCCTTTATTTTAAATAAATGGTTTCAAAGTGTCAATAGGGTATATCCATTTCAGGTTAGATATGAGGGTAAAGTAGTAGATATAGTTAAGTAGGTGAACCTGCTTAGTACTTGATTGCTGATTCTACATACCAATCTACTCCAAAATAAGCAGAAGAAGTTTGTTTTATTTAAAAAACAAAATAAAATTGTTCCAAAATAAGTAGATATTCAGAAACATGAACAATCACAATTTCCAAACACCCTCTTATATAATCTCGAGATTTTCATAACAGTGAACTGAGGGTCAAGTAGAGCATGGATTGAGATTACTGGAAACTCGAGCTTGACTCAACTTAAATTGAGTCGATTTTGAATTTTGTTCGAGTAGATATATGTATAACATTTAAACCCGTAGTTGTTCAGTAAATTGCAAAAAACAATAGACAGCATAATATGTATTTACATTCACAAGCAAACTCAGGAATATAAGATATACATTGTTCTACCCGAGCAATGTGATGTACTTATGTTCATGTCCGCACTAGCAAATCAATCTAATTAAACAGATGTCTTTAATCTTTTAGTGTCAAGTATATGATTATTGTCCAAAGAGTTCGTTAAGTTAATTGCAGTATTCAGCTTATTTACAGAACATATATGATTTTTAATATACACTACAAATTAAATAACAAGTTATTTTAGGACTTTTAGTCTTCATCAATCACGAATTGCTTCATTTCCTTATGCAATTATAGTGGGAAAAGTATAAGTTGATTGAGATATTAGTAACTCTTCTGTCTGGTATTAATCTTTCCAATAATTTTTTGTTTAGAACCACAATGAAACCACGGTCACAGTCTCATCTTCAACCTTGGGACCTTTATAACAAGTCTAGAAGTCGAGTCAGCCGAATGTTGTTTGCTGTACTTGTTCTGATAGCTTCAATGGAGGTTATAGAGTCACGATTTCTGGTTAAGACACTACCGGGCTTCGATGGAGATCTTCCTTTCACACTTGAGACTGGGTAATTAAT
The DNA here is from genome assembly GCA_910596185.1 of Chrysanthemum makinoi. Classification (NCBI taxonomy): domain Eukaryota; kingdom Viridiplantae; phylum Streptophyta; class Magnoliopsida; order Asterales; family Asteraceae; genus Chrysanthemum; species Chrysanthemum makinoi. The sequence continues at coordinate 218,089,542 of OU343221.1, read as the reverse complement.
TCATTCTCTTTTTTTACTAGAACTCTGTTGGGATTTTAGATCTAGTTAACCAGTAACCTCTACGAGTACGCAGCGGATAATGGATCTAGTTAATACAATTATGTTAACACGTAATTAATAAACACATAATTTAATACAATATTAAATAATTAAAATGGAATAAAGAAGGCTAACCTTGCTTGGCAATTGAACTCTAGTAACGGAACAAGAACCCTTACGAAACCTTTAAGTGTCTAAAATAAACACCTCGAAGAGTATCACACACAAACCCGATTCACGTATACGTTCGATTAACGCTAGTCGAGAACGTAACTATAAAAACAAACAACTCCTTTGTCACTTGAATATATAAGCCCACGAATCAGAAAACCCAAGTCCAAACTTGTACTATCCGAGAACTCCAAGAAGCTGCTGAAAACAGCTTGTCTACTTTTACCCGATATCGGACACGCCTTGTCCGATATATCTAGCTTCTGTCCGAGATAATGAATCACGAGCAGGAGCTTATTGTACCCTCTTGTTGCTGCTGTTTGTGTCGACAAGGAACCAGGAAACAAGTGCAACCAATGAAACTAAACACTTGTCTAGATACAAGTTTAGAATTCAACCAGAAAAACAAAACCCTTAATCGTTTTCTTGAGATAAACGATCAAGAGTAAATAAGCAGGAAACTGAATGTGTTTTAGGTATTTGAGAGGTGTGTTTTTTACACGTACAATGTGAGGAGCTAGGGTGTGTTTATATAGGCTACATGTCAAACCCAAACTAGGATACCTAGCTTGGTCAACAAGTTGAAAAACCCATGCAAACCCATTCCCCTACTCACTGATCGTATGGGATTTACAATGGCCCAAGGCTTTTCCCAATTTCGACCCAAACATGAACCATTTAAAAGCCCACGGGTCAAAATAGTGATCGGGTCAAGCTCATGCATAACGGGTAACAAATAATTCAAGTATTAGTTACGTTTCAACACGTATACTCGTGTTTATCGCGTGTGCCCCCATCGGCTCACACACATCTAGTTGCTTTGTCGTGTTTTAGAACTCCTACAAACCAACAGCTCCCACTTGGGAGTTGGTGTGTCGAATGGCACACAAAACTAACGACGGAAACGCCTAGCAAACGCTCTCACTCGCTTTTTAACTAAATGTGTCTGAGAGAATAGTTTCGTAAAAGTTTCTCAATAGCATGGTCATTCAATGTCTTGCTTTAATCATCCTTTGTTATAGATACCGTTAAACCATGGATTATGGATCTTTAATCATTCCATATAGTTTAACCATTTAGAATCTCGTTATAGATTTTAATTCAGATATACCAAATGTAATCAAGAATCATCTTGCATTACCCTTTGGTTCTGGCCAGACAGTTATCTGATTAAATCTGGAGAGGCGCCATGGTATCTTTTTGCACATATCAAGTGGAGTAACAAATCCTTTATTGACTACAAGTGTTGTGGATGCTGCTTCACATCACTCCGAAATATAGCTTTTATAACTACCTTGTTCAGATAGCGTTTTGCATATACTTACAAAAAGTGATATCCACACATAACAGAACTTACTTGCATCTCAAGTCTAAGAACGAAGATAACAAACCATTTTCAATATTTTACTTATGACAAGGATCCAAAAGTAAATGTTTGAAAGTTGAGGAATCCAATATGCATCTCTAGTGAATACATATGAGTTTGGCGGGAACAATCCGAATTCTCGTTAGAATTATAACCAACACTCACATTTGCCTTATCATAACAATATTCCCATATTGTTAACCGACAATGGACATATTTTGAATGATAAATCATTTCATGGATTAAACATGCAAAAATGGAATAACAGATTATATGAATATAATAACAAATACCTCATATCTTTATTAATCAGAAAATAATAACTGTTTTACAACTCCAAATTATCCAAATACTAATTAACACACAGTTTACATGAGACTACTAGCAGGCACCAAACCTATTTCTCTAGTCAATTTAGAATGCTTAGGGAAATCCAAAGCTTTCGTAAATGGATCAGCTAGATTGTCATCTGTGTGAACCTTTAATATCTTCACATCGCCCATTTCAATGGTCTCTCGAAGATAATGAACTTTAGCGCGATAATGTCTAGCACCTTTAGTGATTCCGCTTTCATTTGCTATAGTAATGGCTCCAGTATTATCACAATACATATTTATGGGTTCTTCAATTGTGGGAACAATGTTCAACCCAGAAATGAATTTACGAATCCATACAGCCTCTTTTGATGCATCACAAGCAGCAATATACTCAGCTTCAGTAGATGAAGTAGCAAAAATACTTTGCTTAGTGCTTTTCCAATCAACAGCACCTCCATTAAGAACAAATACATATCCAGTTTGAGATTTTAAGTCATCAACATCTGTCAGATATCCAGCATCAGTGTAGCAAGAAACCCTGAGCTCTTGTTCATCTTTTCCTCCATAGATCAGAAACATATCCTTAGTATTGCGTAAATACTTAAGAATATTTTTCACAGCAGTCCAGTGAAGTTCACCTGGATTCTGTTGGAATCGGCTTGTCACATTCTGTGCGAACGCAACATCAGGACGAGTACATCTCACAGCATACATAATGGAACCTATAGCCGAAGCATATGGTATTCTTTGCATGCGCTCTTTCTGAGCAGGTGTTTCAGCACCCTGTGATTTACTCAATTTAGGCTTATCTTGAATTGGGATCGCGCCACTTTTGGATTTATCCATATAAAATCTTTTCAAGATTTTCTCAATGTAAGCACTTTGACTCAAACCAATCAATCGTTTAGATCTGTCTCGATAGATCTTAATTCCAAGAATATATGCAGCTTCTCCTAAATCTTTCATGGCGAAACATCTTCCAAGATAGGATTTTACATCTTGTAACATTGGAATATTGTTTCCCATAATCAATATGTCATCAACATACAGAATTAGGAAAGTGACATAACTCCCACTAGCTTTCTGATATACACATGGCTCATCTTGATGTTGAGAAAATCCGAATTTCTTTATCTCATCATCAAAACGTTTATTCCATTGCCTCGATGCTTGCTTAAGTCCATAAATGGAACGCTTGAGCTTGCATACACTGTTAGGATAATTTTGATCAACAAAACCCTCAGGTTGCTCCATATAGACCTCTTCGTAAAGATGTCCATTGAGGAAGGCGGTTTTGACGTCCATTTGCCATATCTCAAAGTCATAGTATGCAGCTATGGCTATGAGAATCCTTATAGCTCTAATGTCTGCTACAGGAGAAAAGGTTTCTTCATAATCAATCCCGTAGGTTTGAGTGAAGCCCTTTGCTACAAGACGAGCTTTAAAGGTGTATACCTTACCATCCATGTCAGTCTTCTTCTTGAAGAGCCATTTGTCGCCAACTGTCTTGCGTTAGGAGGAAGCTCAAATAAGACCCAAACATCATTGTCTTTCATGGATTGCATTTCCACATTCATCGCATCAAGCCATTTTTTGGATTCAGGATCCAGCAATGCAGCTTTATAGTTATTGGGTTCACCAAGATCCCTAACTCATGTTCCTCAATGTATAAACACATACAGTCAGGAGCACGGCGTGTCCTATTGGACTTTCGAATGGGAACAATATCACTTTGAGGTTCTTCAATTTCTTGATCATCCTCATCATGATGAATGCTAGTGTCTAAAGAAGGATTTGTATCTTCTTCTTGAAGTAATTCAAGATCATCCATACTCCCACTTGCTTTAAGATCCATAAGATTACTCTCAAAGAACTCAGCATTTCGAGCAACAAAAACTTTGTTCTCAGATGGAAGATAGAAAGAATATCCCATAGTTTCCTTAGGGTATCCTACGAAGATACACTTAATAGCTCTAGGTTCAAGTTTGTCAGGTTTGGTAAGTGTATCACGCTTAGCAAGTGCCTCACAACCCCAGACTTTTAAGTAAGACAGCTTAGGGCTTGCCCATGCCATACTTCGTATGATGTCTTTTCAACCTTCTTAGTTGGAACCATATTGAGAATGCGTGCAGCAGACTCAAGGGCATAATCCCAAAAGGACTTTGGAAGAGTAGTTTGTTTCATCATAGAATGCACCATGTCAAGCAGGGTTCGATTTCTCCTCTCAGATACACCATTGTGTTGTGGAGTATAAGGAGGAGTTCGATGGGCAATAATCCCATGCTCCTTAAGATGATCCAAAAACTCTTGACTCATATATTCACCCCCACGATCAGAACGTAGTGACTTTATGGTCTTCCCGAGTTGATTTTCTACTTCCTTTTGAAACACTTTGAATGTTTCAAACACTTCATGTTTATGTTTCAGCAAGTAAACATAACCATACCGACTATAGTCGTCAGTGTAAGTCACGAAGTAATTTTCTCCTTGTCTTGAAGTGATTCTAAATGGGCCACATACATCTGAGTGTATAAGTCCAAGCAGATCTTTAGCCCTTTCCACTTGATGTGAATAAGGTTTTCTAGCCATCTTACCAGACATACAAGCAACACACTTTTCAAGAGACTTAATGTCAGATGAGTTGAGAAGTCCATCGTGTTGCAACTTCTCCATGCGTTTCTTGCTAATGTGTCCAAGACGACCATGCCACAAGAGAGCAGAGTCCAAGTTGGTCTTGGCTCTTTTATTGCTTACAGCAAACATAGAACTTTCATTTGTATTTGAATAAGACATTTCAATTTCATAAACACCATCACGAGGAATAGCAGTAAAATAAACAACGTTATTCTTAGAAACTGAAATATAATTATTCGATTCAAAATAGTTAATAAAACCATCGTCATACAAACGAGAAACTGAAATAATCCCCCTAGTAATAGAGGGAGCATAATGACAATCTTTTAAAACAATAACTAATCCACTAGGGAGTGATAAATGATAGTTTCCAATAGCTTCAACTTCTGCCCACTGACCATTGCCCACGTCATGACTTAAAGCTCCTCGGCTTCAGCTTCCTATCGCCCCTTAGACCCGAGTATTATTACAGATGTAAGTACCACAGCCAGTGTCATATACTAAGGATGATTTAGGGAAAGAGTAGAGTTCTATCGTGAAAATACCTGAAGAACTAGCTGCAAGAGACTGTTTCTTCTTTTTCATTAACTCGGCGAGATACTGGGGACAATTCCTTCTCCAATGTCCTGTCTCACCACACTGGTGACAGTAGCGTCCTTTGCTGGATTATCCTTCTTGGGTGGTGGAGGAATCTTGGGTTTTGTTTTGTAGGAATTAGCATCATAACCAAACTTGGGTATGCTTTTTCCAACCCCATGATTCCCCTTAGCAGCCTTGAACGATTTATTTTTCTTTTGGTTTTTCTGGACCTTACCACCACGCACATAATGGAGTGCAGGTGCAGCATCTTTCTTTGGCAACGTCTGCTCATGTTGCTTAAGCATAGCATGCAGTTCATTACTAGTCTTCCCCATGCTGTGCATATTAAAGTTCTGCACAAACGAGATGTACTCTTTAGAAAGACCGATTAGGATCAAACTAATTCCATAGTGGAGAGTAACTGGGTGACCAAGACGTTCCAAACTGTCAATGTAGCTCTTCATCTTTAGAACATAGGAGCTAACCGATTGACCCTCTTCCTGCTTGCAAGCGTGGAATTCACGTGCAGTTTGTAGAAGCTCTTGTTCTGCTTGTTGAGAGAACATAGACTTCAACTCCTGAAGCATGTCATAAGCACCAAGATGAGTTAGATTTCGTTGGATCTCTAACTCCATGGTCATGAGCATGAAGGCAGCTATGTCCTTTGAACCTTTGACCCAAGCAGTGTGAGCTGCAAGAGCCTCAGGTAGGACAGGGTGGCCAGGAGTAGCAACAGGTGCTGCAGGTATGGGATGCTCTAGATAAGCTTCCTTATCTTCAGCTGATAGTATGATGCGAAGCTGGCGATACCAATCAATGAAATTAGGTCCAGTGAGTTTTTGTTTCTCAAAGAAACTCCTTAGTACCGAACTGTTTCCGATTGAAGTAGTCATCTACAATTGAAAAGTTCAAATAATTAGTATTTTCGATAATTACATTCTTAAAGAATTAACTACCCAATTAATTACTAATAAGATTAAGATCCAACTTGCAACTCCATTAATTACCATAGGTCTGACCAGTGTATAAAAAATGGGACAAGAGGTAAGCGACGAGCGTTAATTGCATAATGCAACTCTTAGATTTATGAGACTGTTTAAGGCATTAGTATCAAGTAATAATGTCAAAAGCATGTTTAGTTCTCATCGTATGCCTCAGGTCCGAGGTCTGACCAGGTTAACTCGATATAAGTCGACCAAGTATGAACGTGTAAAAATAACGAGAGGTCTGACCAGTGAGAAATAATTACTATGGGTTGGAAAGGCCCTTAGGTCTGACCAGAGAAGTCAATCCAAGTGCACGTGTCCATAGTTGGGTGGCATAGACTTAATATTAACAAATAGGTATGCACACATAAATGTGGTAAAAGTCGTGTACAAAGAAGCATGCAAAACAACTTGTAACACTAATTTTAAAAACTTTTGGTAATGACACTGTAGTGATCATCATGGTTCACGGTAGCTCCAATCGAACGCACAGGGAGGCAGAGGACCGGGTAAGCGTAAAGCGTAACCTTAGACATCCTTTCAGTGAGACTGTGCTCACTTCTTTAAACCCCTTTTTAGTTTGTTCTAGTGGGTGAGCCGTACATCCCAAGTGTCCATAGCGTCTAGTTTTTAAATTCTTGAAAACGTGTTTCATATATTAGGTCACTTTATTTTACAAAAACAATTTTCCACGAATCAAATAGCAGGTCACAATGAGCATGGTATTTAGGCGTGTAAATAAAGACCAATATTAATGTTATGGTTACGATATGTATTATTCCATATTGCATACAATTAGGTGTCAAAACAAGTAATAATGCACATATAGGAATCACAAACATACAAGCATAAACATTAATATAAATAACCACATATTGTTCCGAGTCCTCTTTCGAGTCTTCCCCAAACGGAGAACCATAAGACCGTCACTAGGATGCAGTACCTAGATCGCCCCGTACATCACTTAGAAAAGCAATTGAGTGGGTCTTGTGGCCGGAAAAACACATAAAGCATGGCAATCCCAATTAACAAGTAATTACGCAGTGTATGTATTTAAATCAATATGTAATTCTAATTATCACAATAATTCTAATTAACAATTAATAAATACAAATTAACTTTTAATTCTAATTAGCAAGTAATTATTAATTTAACATGTAATCTTAATTAACATTTAATTTTAATTAACAAAGTAATTATAATTCACATGTAAATTAAATTCTAATTAACAAATTAATTCTAATTATCAATATAATTTTAATTTGTGTGTGACTAGTTATTATTTATTAAAAATTTGACAAGTATTGCATATAATTGTCAAAATTAAAATAAAACAAAATAACTATACTAGGTTTCATGCAGCCCTTTTAAAACATGTTTATTAATATAAGAAACGTGTAACCCATAATCGCAAAAACGAGTTGACTCGTGATGCCACTGTTGGGATTTTAGATCTAGTTAACCAGTAACCTCTACGAGTACGCAGCGGATAATGTATCTAGTTAATACAATTATGTTAACACGTAATTAATAAACACATAATTTAATACAATATTAAATAATTAAAAGGGAATAAAGAAGGCTAACCTTGCTTGGCAATTGAACTCTAGTAACGGAACAAGAACCCTACGAAACCTTTAAGTGTCTAAAGTAAACACCTCGAAGAGTATCACACACAAACCCGATACACGTATACGTTCGATTAACGCTAGTCGAGAACGTAACTATAAAACCAACAACTCCTTTGTCACTTGAATATATAAGCCCACGAATCAGAAAACCCAAGTCCAAACTTGTACTATCCGAGAACTCCAAGAAGCTGCTGAAAACAGCTTGTCTACTTTTACCCGATATCGGACACGCCTTGTCCGATATATCTAGCTTCTGTCCGAGATAATAAATCACGAGCAGGAGCTTATTGTACCCTCTTGTTGCTGCTGTTTGTGTCGACAAGGAACCAGGAAACAAGTGCAACCAATGAAACTAAACACTTGTCTAGATACAAGTTTAGAATTCAACCAGAAAAACAAAACCCTTAATCGTTTTCTTGAGATAAACGATCAAGAGTAAATAAGCAGGAAACTGAATGTGTTTTAGGTATTTGAGAGGTGTGTTTTTTACACGTACAATGTGAGGAGCTAGGGTGTGTTTATATAGGCTACATGTCAAACCCAAACTAGGATACCTAGCTTGGTCAACAAGTTGAAAAACCCATGCAAACCCATTCCCCTACTCACTGATCGTATGGGATTTACAATGGCCCAAGGCTTTTCCCAATTTCGACCCAAACATGAACCATTTAAAAGCCCACGGGTCAAAATAGTGATCGGGTCAAGCTCATGCATAACGGGTAACAAATAATTCAAGTATTAGTTACGTTTCAACACGTATACTCGTGTTTATCGCGTGTGCCCCTATCGGCTCACACACATCTAGTTGCTTTGCCGTGTTTTAGAACTCCCACAAACCAACAAACTCGGTTGATTTTATGTCACATTCGTTTATATTTATTCATTCTTCGTCTATAATATTGTACACATACTAACTCTTAAGAAATCAATGTACCTTAAGTTACATCGGGGTCGGAGAATCAGATGAAGTGCAGTTATTTTACTACTTTATAGAGTCCGAAGGGAATCCAAATAAAGACCCTCTCATGTTATGGCTCACTGGAGGCCCTGGTTGTTCTGGTCTTTCTGGTCTATTCTATGAAATAGGTACATATTACTTATTGCAGCTTTTAATTCTTTGAGCTAACATTTAGTTGTTTTTTCAAATGGAATGATAAGTTGGAATTGATTTATCAGTTGTTACTTTTACCACCTATGTTACTGCTTCAAGCTCTACAGAAATGATAACTTTTCATATCTAGTAGTAATTTGTACAGTAGATATTCGGTCGACTCAAGTTATCTATTGGAAACCAATTCTATAGCTTGGGTATAGTAAAACTTTGATAATACCTTGTATAGTTTTAGCGTTATGACAATACTTCATTACACGGACTGAATATTAAAAATTAGTAACAGCTACTACTATGATATTCCGGTTATCACTACAGCAGCAATGTGAAGTTTAGAAATTTACTTGTATCTGACACTTACCTTGGTGGTCATGTGCAGGCCCGTTAACTATTGACTATGCAAATTCCACTTTGGAGAAGACAAGACTTGAGATAAACCCTTACAGTTGGACAAAGGTATCGAAGATATAACCTGTTTTTGTTTGTCATTTTTACAATATACAATGCGTAATACAAAAAACAGTACGCCGTTCTAAAAAAAAATAAAAAATAAACAAACAAACAAACAACAATACCACAATACCAATCGATGGTGATGCTGATTGCCTTGAAATGCATGTGTGGAATTTTAGTTGATGTAGAATAATAGATTACATTTAATCTTTGTATGTAATGATACAAAAAAATATGCAAGGTTGGTCATTTCCTTATACAAAAAGTAAATATGTTTGATGTTAACAAGCTTACGAGTATAACCTATTTATATAATGAATCCGGCTATATATTTTAGGCAGAAAGCATTATATTTCTTGATCAACCTGCTGGGTCAGGATTCGCCTATGCAAAAACTTCCGAAGCTTACATAACGAATGATACATCATCAACAATACACACTTACAATTTTCTGACCAAGGTATGGGCGTTTTCCTGTTAAAGGCCTCCTTTTCTCTTTTATTAGTACTCATCAATATTTGATGCAATTGATGCATCTCATGCCATTTGATCATGGTGAGCAGATTCCAAATTGGTTATTTTAATCACAAAATAATATAAATGTTTGGTTGATATGTCTTTCGTTAAAGTGGCTTGTGGATCATCCCAAATTTATCAGCACTCCAATGTATCTTGGTGCTGATTCCTATGCTGGCCTGGTGGCGCCGATGATTGTTCAGGAAATATATAATGGTACTCATTGATGCTTTAAGTGCTTGGCATAGAGCTAATTCACAAACAAATTAAATATTTGTTTGATTCATAGAACGCTCCATTGATCTTCAGTGACGGAGCTAGGATTTGGTTTTCGGGTGGGCCAAAACAAATTAAAAAATGAACTGCAGAAAAAATGGTATGGTGAATTTGTTTACCCAATGGACGATCAAACTTCTGTAACTTTATTTTTTCAATTGACGCCATAAACTAGTAATATTCTCTTGGATGAGGGTGTCTTTATACTTTGGCTGGGTTAAATATACTAGTAATATTTTGGGTGGGCTATAAACAATATATTTTTGAAAATACATTACTACAATATATACACATTACTTGTAGTTAATTTATATCTCGGGTTGGCCATGGCGCATCCAAACCATAACGTAGCTCCGTCCCTGTTCATCTTATACGCATATTGTTGTTTCTTTCTTTGTAGGTAATGAAGTTGGAGAAGGGCCGCATATAAATATCAAAGTATGAATTTGTCATTGATTTGGATCAGTTTGAGTTTCTTATTTGCAATGGACTTTATCATTCCCTTGAAAAAGGTCTACCAAATGTTTTCATGGATTACTAAATTTAATATAATTTTTCCATCTTAGGGGTACGTGCTTGGGAATCCATTGACAGATACAAGTGCCGACTTAAATTCAAGAATACCATATGCTCATAATATGGCACTCTTATCAGATGCAATCTACAAGGTAATCAAGTGTGTCAGCTATAAGTATTTGAGCATAATATTAATGAGTTACATATTTTTGTAGTCAACTAAAGAAAATTGCCACGGAGAGTACTGGAATGCAGATCCCAACAATACTCTATGTGTACATGATCTTGATGTGGTAGACAAGGTACACGAGCTAGTTCTCAACTTGATTTATCAGCATATTATTCTGAATCAGTATTCACTTTAATGCCTTTTGTTTTTGACCTGTAGTGCCTTGGAAGAATTCGCCTTTCCCATATTTTAGAGCCTTATTGTGAGACTACAGATACCTTAACATCTGATCTCTACAGAAGGGGCTTAGGAGATTTAGACGAGGCTTCTGTAGATATTTGGTCGTTACTACCACAAGTTCAGACACAATGGTGTCGAGTATTACTCTCTCTTTCTCTCCTTTTGTGTGGGTGAATTTTCTAAGAAGTGGATATTCCTATCATGAAAACACGACCTTAAATCGACTAGAAATAAAAGTGTTAGGATGGGTGAAAATGGGTTTTTGGGTTGTAAGTGTGTCTACCTGCATAACCCGTGTGATAAACATATCATGTTTAGGTTGAGTATTGGCTAAATATGTTGACCGGCAAACTCGTCTAAGTTTTGAAATATTTATTTATAAAAAGTCAAGTTGTCAACCTGTTTATCTTGGGTAACGTGTACAAATAATTGGGTTAAATAGGTTATGTCTATGTTATGTGTATTCAGGTTAGGTTCACATGTGTGACCTTAGCCGTGTTCTAGTTGGTTGCACTAGCCCCCAACCTGAACCCGACTGCCACCCTTGTGTTTTTTCCAATGGGGTTTTTGCATGTATGATGGTCATCTTGAAACTACTTGTCAATCAATTAGTGTTGTATAGATGTGGAAATTCCGAAGCATTATACTAATAAATGAGTTACTTTGTTTTTATCTAAAGCGGGTGATATGATCAATTAAAAAGATTTAGCTGAAAGGGGAATGGGTTAAACGCCTCAAACAAGTTTAAAGTGACCCATAATATATTCATTATGCATTCAATATCCTAATTCCTTATATTCAAATATTAGGTTATTATAACCAAATTGTTTTTTATTCATATTATGTCCATTAAATAACTATAAAAATGGGTAAAACGTGTTTGAGCCCGTACGTTTTGGCATGTACTGAAAACAACCCATTTCAACCCGAAGCTGATTTAACTTGTTACCCAGCCTGCCTATCTTGACACTTCCATCTATACTTATTGCAGGATGACAACTATTTATATTCCTCTGTGTGGGCTAATAGCAAAGACGTGAGAGAAGCTCTTCACATTCGTGAGGTTTGTAGTTTACAGTGGAATTACTCATTTACATAATGATTATTTAGTACTATAAAATTGTGTAACAACCAGGAATTTGGCGAAACTGAGTGGGTGCGATGCAATGACACCTTGCACTTTTATATTGATAAAGAACCCATATCTTACACACATAACGTCATGAGTGTTGTTAGCTATCATCGAAACCTTAGTGAGAAAAATTGCCGTGCTCTTATATATAGGTGAATACCCTTTACTATGCTTCATCTCATTATTGAATTTATTTTCTGCCTACATGTAGTATTTAGATATCTTAAAAGCAAAATATCCATATTAATAATTTGGCTTTTCATCTATCTTTGTATTTAAACAGTGGAGATCATGACATGGTTGTCCCACATATTAGCACCATAAACTGGATTGAGACACTAAACCTTCCGGTCATTGATGATTGGAGACCATGGTTCGTTGACGAACAAGTTTCCGGGTTAGTTCTTGTCACTTCAAGCAACCATGACTAGTAATATTTGTGCAATATCTTGCTAAAATATCTTTTGCAGATACACTGTAAAATACTCAAAATATGACTACAGCTTGACATTTGCTACTGTCAAGGTGAGAAATCCTGCCTGCAAATATCTCTTTAGTTAGTGTCAGTTTTTGTCCATTATAATACGCTTGGTTTTGCAAGAACATCAGTATATATCATTACAGATTTGTAAATCATTTTGTATTGGTAAAGGGAGGAGGTCACACAGCTCCAGAGTACAAACCTAGAGAATGTTTAAGCATGCTTGTGAGGTGGCTTCATAAGGACACTTTGTAAACAACAATCTTCGAATTTGGGATTTGTTTCTTATGTTGTATTTTCCTACTGTAAGTGTATTAGTCGTTTTCATCATTAGTGATCAATTTAGTAAATTGTTTGACGTGTTTGTGGATCATTATATGAATGTTTAATCAAACATACTTCATAATATATACTACCTCCGTCTCAAAATTATAGTCTTCGTTTGACTTTTTCGGTCTTTTCTTTTCAACTTTGACATTAAATATTTTTGTTTGTGTTATACAATAGTTGATAAAAATTATACCAATGAAAATACATTTAAAACCCAATCCATTCATATATATTACATCAAGTATTATATAACACAAACAAAAATACTCAAGGTAAAAGTTGTAAGAGAAAGACCGAAAAAGTCAAACGGGGACTATAATTTTGAGACGGAGGGAGTAAATGATTTGTATCATTCATATTATGATAATGTATTTACAAAGCACTATGTGGTTTGTGTTACCAAGGAAACATTTTTGCCCCTAGTTGCAGCGGCCGCAAAAATATTAAAATATTCACTTTTGTAGCTACCTAATAAACCTGGGGTGAGTTATCCTCACCCTCCCTATATATGCAAAGAAAAGTAGAAAACCCTCCCTAGTTTACTTCCCTAGTCTACTTGGAGTACTTTTTGTTTTTTTTTTCTTTTTTTTTCCTCTCTTTTTCGTCTTTTGTTGACTTTTTTTTTTCTTCCTTTTTTTGTGTAATGTTTTTTTTGTATTTATTTGTATTCGTTTAATGTGTTTTTTTTAATTAAGCAATAACAATATCACGTTCAATATTAACACATTAAACAACTACAACAACAACTGTTATTATTATTCAATTAAACAACAACATTAACACATTATTTAAAACAACTACACCTACTACATATGAAGATTATTTATGTCATCTAAAAGATCATGGGGCATTGCACCCGACCGACATGCGTGATCATCAGGATTCCTTGCCAATTCCAGTGATGCCTCCAACGTCTTTATTCTTGTCATCAACATCTTGTTTTGAGACAATAACATCTTGTTTCTTGTTTCAAGCTGGTCAATCTTATTATCTTTAGCAACGCAGTTTGAGCATTGCGTTGAAGAAGAGACTTGACTAAAGTACTTGTTTTGAAAAGCAGCCTTCCACATAAAGTATCCACACCCATAGTCATCTGTTCCTGCCTGTTACATATTAAGAAAATTATTAGAAATGTATTTGTTAATACAAATAAACCGTAAAATTTATTAATATTTAGCGATCTCTTTGTGTTTTGTTGATAACAAATATAATGTTATCATAAGTAAAATTATAAAGATACATGTTATTTTTGTAAAGCATTTACATATAATCACTTAATACAAATTTTTGTAATAAATCATTTGTTGTAGTAGTTTATTAGGATGGGTAAAAACCACAACCCATGACCCATACCCATGGAGCATATCCATGACCCATGGTTTTAACCCATGATCCATTGACTAGATGCATTGCATCTATTAGGTACATTGTATCTAAATAAATAACCATGGACCAACCCATAAGCCATGACCCATGACCCATAACCCAAAAAACCCATGGGCAAAGAGGAGCGTCCAACGGATCCCTGGAGTTACACTAGACGGATCCCTTAAGCAAGGGATCCGTGGGATCCGTGCAACAGTGGTAAGATTTTGCCTATAAATAAAGAGCCATTTCTTCATTTTTACTCACCCCTCTTCTTACTAACTCTCTCATATATTCTTACACTCTTCTAACAAAAGATCACTTGATCTAGAGAGTTGTTCTTCTTTCTTCTATTGTGATTCTCATATAGGTCCTTCTCTAAGGCGAGATCATGAGCTTTCTACAAGTCATCCAAGCAAGGGGTCCTTGATTGATTTATTCATCCACAAGATTTCTGTAGCAAAGATCTTGTACTTGATATTTCACATATTTGTTGTGTAATAGTCGTGTTGGTTTGGTCCTCCGTGTTACGGACTCGGTATTTAGCTTTGTACCGGAAAAAGGTGTGAGCAACGTTGTGAAGGCTTCTCCGCCAAGTTGAAGGAGTTTGTTGACATAGTGCTTGAACTCTCGAGTAGGTGACTCGGGGAGTGGAGTAGGGCAAGGAAGTTGTCCTTGTAGCCGAACCACTATAAATCGGTTGTGTCATTTCTATCCCTTACTTTACTTTCTTTACTTGCATTACTCTTAGATCTATACTTTATCTTCATCCATACGATTTCACATAACATCGAATCTAAAGTTTTGAGAAACTAACTTAAAATCGGCAAAACTATTCAACCCCCCCCCCCCTTCTAGTTTTCCACAATTGGCATCAAGAGCTAAGTTTATAAAAGTTTTAAAGTAAACCACATTTTAAAAACTTTTCGATCACTATGGGTTCTGAAAATTACAAAGAAGGGCAATCCATGCAACGACCTCCACTACTTGAAACTAATGGTTTTATATATTGGAAAAATAGATTCGAAACGTATGTGAAGTCTAAAGATATTGATCTTTGGTACATCATTGTTGAAGGTGATTTTGAAGCCACTACAAAAGATGAAAATCGAAATGTAGTTAACATACCTCATGATAAACTCACCGATGAGATTAACAAAAAGCTTTCCAAAAATAGTGAAGCTAAAATGGTTTTATATAATGCTTTACCCAAAAAGGAATTCGAAAGAATCTCCATGCTTAAAAACTCTAAAGAAATTTGGAATTCTTTTGTTGTAACTCATCAAGGTAATCAACAAGTGAAAAACAATAAAATAGATTTATTTGTTCAACAATATGAACAATTTTCAATATCGGATGAGGAAACTATAGATCATTCTTTTGCTAATTTTAATACAATAATTACATCTTTACAAGCACTTGATGAATCTTTTTCTAGCCGTAATCATGTTAGGAAATATCTAAGGGCACTTCCATCTAAGTGGAGATCTAAGGTGACGACAATTGAAGAATCAAAAGATTTGACAATCCTCACCCTTGATGAACTCATAGGAAACTTAAAGGTCTATGAGCTTGTCCTTGCTAAAGATTCTGAAGCCTCAAAAGTGAAAGAGAAGCACAAATCTCTTGCCCTTAAAGCCAAGAAGGTCTCAAGCGATGAAGAGTACTCCTCTTTGGATAGTGATGACGAGGAGTATGCCATGGGGGTAAGGGACTTCAAAAAGTTCTTTAGAAGGAAGGGAAGATACGTCAAACAACCATATGGCGACAAGAAAGGATTCGGAAAAGCAAAGAAGCGAGAAGCCAAGGGATGTTCGCGCTTGCTTTAAATGTGGGGACCCAAACCACTTTATTAGTAAGTGTTCCAAACGCGATGATCAAAAGGCATTCGTGAGCGGTTCGTGGGGAATGAGCGAGGAGGAGGATGAAGAAATTTGTCTCATGGCAAATGACGAGGTATGTCACGAATACTATAGTAGCTCATCATTAGATGATGACTCATTGCATAATGAATATGATAAACTTTGCAAAGTTAGTTTAAAAGTAATCAACAAATGCAAGTTTTTGAAAAAACAAAACCAACGTTTAGAAAAGGAACTCATAGAGTTAAAGGCAAAATTAAAACGTCTAGAAAAAGGGAAGATAGCAAGTGGTGAATGTGAACTTTGCGTTCAAATTCAAACACTAGTTGATCATCTAGACTCTAAGATTGCTAGAATGAACACTAAAACCTTAGATATGATATTGGATAGTGTTAAAACAGGAAATAACCAAAAAGGTCTAGGTTTTCAGGAACTTAATGCGTCAACTAGTGAAAACAAAGAAACACAATTCATAAAGGCACTAGAAAAACAAACCACTGTAGTCACGGATCCCAGAAAAAGGGAACCGGCTTGTGTACAGCCAGGGATCCATGGGTTTCTTTGAACAAACAGTGATAATAATATAGCTTCCTCTTCTAGAACTGATTTTGTTATTGTTAATAAGAAGAAACCAACTCATGTTACCATTAAACAACCACCTCCAAGATATAATCAAAGTTTTACAAGATATACATCATTTTCAAAACCGAACACATCTAGGAGACCTAATAATGTTTATCCGAGACGTGACCATCAAATGGGAAGGAATCCAAATATGCAAAATGGCTTTCCATTTCAAAACTTTGCACCATGGAACGCATATTCACCTTATCCATACATGTCTAACATGAATGGAATGTTTAACACTAATGGACCCATGAACAAATGGGGACCAAACTTTTGAGTTAATTGTTTTTTTAGGTGTGCTTAAAGGTCGACCTAGATCCGGATGAATGGATCAAGGATAGCGGGTCCACGAGGCACATGACCGGCAATAAAGATTTATTCTCCACATATGAATCCTTCAATGGAGGAAATGTGGTATTTGGAAATAGAAACAGAAAAATCATCAGTAAAGGTACGATTTCTAACAAATCTCTAACCATTAACGATGTGTGTCACGTAGAAAACCTAAAATTTAACCTCTTAAGTATAGGACAAATATGTGATAAAAAGTGCAACGTACTTTTTAACGAAACCGGTAGTAAGATAATGAAAAACGGTATCACCATAGGTAGAGGAATTAGGAAACATGGAGTTTATGTCATTAAAATTGGTAACGAACCTAAAGACAAACGTTGTCTTACTTCTATGGATGATACTTCGACCTTATGGCATCGAAGATTGGGTCATGCCAATATGCGACTTCTTCAATCGCTATCATCCAAAGATCTAGTAAGAGATCTACCAAAATTAAAATATGAACATCACTTTTGTGATGCTTGTAACGTAGGAAAACAAGTCCATGCTAGTCACATAGCTAAAAATATAGTTTCTACAACTAAGTGTCTAGAGTTGCTACACATGGATTTATTTGGTCCATCCGCTATCCAAATTTATGCACTTTGGTTATAGTGGATGATTACTCTAGGTACACATGGACTAAATTTTAAAGAACAAAACTGAAACGTTCAATCACTTTTAAATATTAAGTAAGAAAATCCAAAGACAATTAGGAAGTCCTATAGTGTCTATTAGAACGGATCATGGTAGGGAATTTGATAATGAAGTGCAATTTGGAGTCTTTTGTGATGCTAATGGTATTACTCACAACTTCTCGGCTCCTCGCACTCCACAATCGAATGGGGTAGTTGAAAGAAAGAATAGAACCCTACAAGAAATGAGTCGCGCCATGCTAAATGAGCAATCCATACCTCAAAAGTTTTGGTGCAATGTCGTTGATACTTCAACGTACATACTTAATCGAGTCTTAATTAGACCATTTTTAGGTAAAACTCCATACGAGTTACTTCGAGGCAAAAGGCATACGTTGGATCACTTTAGAGTCTTTGGTGGCAAATGTTTTCTTCTTAACACTAAAGATTACCTTACAAAATTTGATCCTAAATCAACCGAATGTATATTTTTAGGTTACTCTCCTAATAGCAAAGCTTACATCATATTAAATAAAGAAACAATGAAGGTTGAAGAGTCATTAAACGTAAAATTTGATGAGAGTCCACCCAAACCTACTCTACCTCTTGTCGATGACGAGATTATCGAGAGTGAAGCTATTGTAATAAAGAAAAAGACAAACGAAGAAGAAGAAACTTTAAATGATGAAATCATTAATATTAAAGAGTCCAAAGATCACCCCGTAGATAAGGTCATAGGAAAGTTAAACGAAAGAACCTGAAGGTCTCAAGTCCAAAACCAAAGTAGCCTATTTTGTTTTGTCTCAACCATAGAACCTAAGAATACACAAGAAGCCATAAAAGATGAAAGTTGGGTAATGGCTATGCAAGAAGAGTTAAATCAATTTGTTTCTAAAGATGTTTAGACACTTGTCCCTCCACCTAGTAATCAAACCATAATAGGAACCAAATGGGTATATAAAAACAAGTTAGATACAAATGGTCTAGTGTCTAGAAACAAAGCTAGACTCGTTGCCCAAGGGTATAATCAACAAAGAAGGAATAGACTTTGATGAGACCTATGCCCTGTGGCTAGATTAGAGTCTATAAGAATACTTCTTGCTTATACTTGTGCTAATGATCTTAAGCTTTATCAAATGGATGTCAAAAGTGCTTTCTAAATGGATATATTAATGAAGAAGTATACGTAGCTCAACCTCCGGGCTTCATCGATTTAGAAAAACCTAAACATGTGTATAAGTTAAAGAAAACCCTTTACGGTCTTAAACAAGCTCCAAAAGCTTGGTATGATAGACTCAAGTCATTCTTAATCAAACACAACTACACCATGGGGTTAGTTGATAACACACTTTTACTAAGAAAAGAGAGTCACATATAATCATTGTTCAAATATATTTAGATGATATTATATTCGAATCTACTTGTCAAGACATGTGTTATGATTTCTCTAAAATCATGCATGACGAGTTCGAGATGAGTATGATGGGAGAACTTAGTTTCTTTCTTGGTCTACAAATCAAACAAGTAGAAGATGGTATCTTCTTTAATCAATCTAAATACATAAAGGAGATGTTAAAGAAATTCGGTTTAGAAGAGTCAAAACCCATAAGAACACCAATGTCATCCGACACTAAACTCACAAAAGATGAAGACGGCGAATCCGTTGATAACACAAAATACCGTGGCATGATTGGTAGTCTTCTCTACCTCACGGCTAGTCGGCCGTATATCATGTTCAGTGTTTGTCTATGTGCTAGGTTTCAAGAAGATCCTAAAACATCACATCTAGAAGCCGTCAAAAGAATTTTTAGGTACATTAAGGGTACGACTCAATTAGGATTGTGGTATCCTAAGGGTACGGGAGTAGAAACAATTGTATATGAAGATTCTGACCATGCAGGTGATTATGTTGACCGAAAAAGTACAAGCGGGGTATGTACTTTTATGGGATGTTGTTTAACATCTTGGTTTTCAAAGAAGCAAACGACATTGGCCATATCAACAATCGAAGCCGAATATGTCTCCGCCAGTAAAGCATGCCAACAAGCACTATGGATGAAACAAGCGTTAGTTGACTACGACATTCATCTTAGTGACATAGCCATTCTATGTGACAACAAAGGTGCCATCAACTTAAGCAAGAATCCGGTATTGCATTCTCGCACCAAGCATATAGAGATTCGTCATCACTTCTTAAGAGACAGTGTTCAAAAGGGGAACATCTCTATTGAGAAGGTAGCGTCCGAAGTCAACATAGCCGATGTCCTCACCAAACCGTTGAAGCGGGAACAATTCAATTTACTTCTTCTTGGTCTTGGTCTCATGGAACAATCGTCGTAATTACCTTTTTAACTCTACAAGGTATGTAAACACTAGCCTTCTTCTTTCTGAGTCTAGGATCTCTATTTCACGCACAACTCACAAGCAATACGGGAATTTTCAAAACCCAAGATAATTTTTTACTTATAACTCATAGTTTTCTCTTATTTTTCAAGATAAGTACTTTTTGCAAACACGTAATTGCATACCTAATTTTTTTTCTCTCTCAAAGAATAAACGGTTTATTCATACATAGAAATCTCTTTTCAAAATGCTTAAAGGATACCTCTTCCCGTATCACTTTCATAAAAGTCATTTCTCACGTCTAGGCAAAATCGCTTTTTCATTATTAATACAAAGTAAAAACTCGTTTTCATTGCATCTCATGTCTTTTGAATGCTAAAGAGGACACATAACTAATATGTGTTTTCGGGTATATTCATTTAAGCAACAATGAATTAGGAGCACTCGGGTTATCTCACATAATAGTGTGGTTTTTCACTTCTAGTTTATTTTTCTTTTCTTTTTTAGGAGTCTAGATAACCGCAACTCCAAATGGTTTGCATATAGGTACACACTAGGCACAAATGCTTCCAAAAGGAAAATTTTGAGCTGCCTGAGTCACCAATACCACGGATCCCAGCCTTAATGTTGGACGGTTCCCTCAAGGGAAGGATCCGTGGGATCCGTGAGACAGAAGCTAATTTTATCTTCTATTTTTCTCACTTTGGATGAAAACTTTAATATTTTCATCATTTTTTTATCATTTTTTTGGAGTATGTTACTTAATGCTTGTGTTCTCATGATCACATGCTTTAAATTCATATCTAATCATTAGATTTTAATCCACATTTTGGGTCAAGCATTCATTACAATGCATTATTTTTCTATAAATAGGATTCCCAAAATGCTTGCATATTCATCACTCTAAACCTCACAAACAAAACATCATCATGTCATCGAAAAGATCTTCCAACATAGATGAATCATCTAGTGCACACAATCCCTTTTAAGAAATCCAAAATTTTGTCCTCCCACCTTCCAAAGTACCACCACCCAAATCTAGAAAAACCACACAGATTAGCATCCGACCTTGTTGCTTAGCAAAACCATCTTCAAATGGTTCATCACCAACCACTCATTCACCACAAGATGCTTCCATTATAGCATCTCCTTCATCACCAACAAGTACACCAACTTCATCACCCATCAAATCACCACCTAAGGTCACTCTTTTGGAACTCCTTAAGACTCCAACAAGATCTCAACAAACCAAGCAAAAAGAACTAGTCTTTTTGACACCTCCAACTTCTCCAAACACAATTTTCAAAGACCTTGAAACCTCACCACATTTAGCTCCCATTTTATTACAAGAACATCTAGGTTCTTTTCCACCACCACTTCCAAACATTCCGGACTTTGATCCGCATTTTCCAACTTTTCCATCACAACTTCCGCATCTCACAAATCAAAATAACCCGGAAAACGTCCGCACTCATTATCCACGTCACTTACATTGTGAACATTGCCAATCCACTAGGCATATTGCAATAGAAATTAGGGAAGAAATGCGAGTCATACTTAACCTCATCCTTGATCGCATCAACATCATTACTCACCAAAATTTCCATCCATAACCTTATTCAAGCATGGAAGGAGTCATCTTTATTACTTTTAGTAATTTTCTTTTGAGTCATTTTTTTAAGAACAAGTCTTGTTCTTACTTTTACATGCTTGTATGTGGCATAAATATCACTACATTTTGTTGCTTTATTACAAGGCCTTGTTTACATACCTTGGCTCCCAATCTTGATTCTCTTCAATCACAAGATTATTTATGCATGTTACTACTAACCATTTCTTTGTAGGATTTTTTATTTTTCTCACTTGATGCCCCATTCTAGGGGGAGCTACCGTCAAGGGGGAGTTAGAGATACGTGGACTATTTTTCCACATTTTATTTCTTCGATAGGGTAACTTTTTGTTTCGACAAAAAGGGGGAGAAGAAGTAAAACTTAGGCTTTCAAAACATACATCTAATCTTAAGTTTTACTCATCATAACATTATGTTTTGTCATCAACAAAAAGGGGGAGATTGTTAATACAAATAAACCGTAAAAACGTTTATTAATATTTATCGATCTCTTTGTGTTTTGATGATAACAAATATAATGTTATCATAAGCAAAATTAGAAGGATACATGTTATTTTTGTAAAGCATTTACATATAGTCATTTAATACAAATTTTTGTAATAAGTCATTTGTTGTAATAGTTTATTAGGATGGGTAAAAACCACAACCCATGACCCATACCCATGGAGCATATCCATGACCCATGGTTTTAACCCATGATCCATTGACTAGATGTATTGCATCTATTAGATACATTGTATCTAAATAAATAACCATGGACCAACCCATAACCCATGACCCATGACCCATAACCCAAAAAACCCATGGGCAAAGAGGAGCCTCCCACGGATCCCTGGAGTTACACTAGACGGATCCCTTAAGCAAGGGATCCGAGCAACAGTGGCAAGATTTTGCCTCTAAATAGAGAGCCATTTCTTCATTTTTACTCACCCCTCTTATTACTAACTCTCTCATATATTCTTACACTCTTCTAACAAAAGATCACTTAATCTAGAGAGTTGTTCTTCTTTCTTCTATTGTGATTCTCATATAGGTCCTTCTCTAAAGCGAGATCACGAGCTTCCTACAAGTGATCCAAGCAAGGGGTCCTTGATTGATTTGTTCCTCCACAAGATTTCTGTAGCAAAGATCTTGTACTTGATATTTCACATATTGTTTTTGTAATGGTCGTGTTGGTTTGGTCCTCCGTGTTACGGACTCGGTATTTAGCTTTGTACGGGAAAAAGGTGTAAGCAACGTTGTGAAGGCTTCTCCGCCAAGTTGAAGGAGTTTGTTGACATAGTGCTTGAACTCTCGAGTAGGTGACACGGGGAGTGGAGTAGGGCAAGGAAGTTGTACTTGTAGCCGAACCACTATAAATCGGTTGTGTCATTTCTATCCCTTACTTTACTTTATTTACTTGCATTACTCTTAGATCTATACTTTATCTTCATCCATACGATTTCACATAACATCGAATCTAAAGTTTTGAGAAACTAACTTAAAATCGGCAAAAATTTTCAACCCCCCCCCCCTTCTAGTTTTCCACAATTGGCATCAAGAGCTAAGTTTATAAAAGTTTTAAAGTAAACCGCATTTTAAAAACTTTTTGATCACTATGGGTTCTGAATATTACAAGGAAGGGCAATCCATGCAACGACCTCCACTACTTGAAACTAATGGTTTTATATATTGGAAAAATAGATTCGAAACGTATGTGAAGTCTAAAGATATTGATCTTTGGTACATCATTGTTGAAGGCGATTTTGAAGCCACAGCAAAAGATGAAAATGGAAATGTTGTTAACATACCTCATGATAAACCCCCCTTCTAGTTTTCCACAGTATTCTTAACAAACAAATTATTTACATATTTACATAACGAAGCAAATGTATAATTATTTACCACTGAATAAGGACATGCATAATTGACCATTATTAGATTCTGTACATGATGTATTTTCTATAATTAATCCTCTCTGACAGCTACACAAGAAAGGATTTTTTCGTTCCACCTGGCCAAAGAATTTTCATAATAATTTACAACATAAATTAGTAATGTTATTATTAATTTAAATAAACTTTCAGCCATTTACTATGTTTTGTCGGTGTCATAATACAAACAGTTATTTACAACATAAATCAATAATCATTCACTATGTCTTGTCCGTATAATTATTTACAACATAAATCAATAATCATTTACTGTGTTTGTCTTTGTCTATTCTCAGTATACATCAGTTGTCGATCAGAATATAAAGTTGCCCATTAAATTTTGCGCTGTCAAGTCTGTCGCCCCATTGTGGGTGAGTATCCAGAAGTGGTGAATTTCTGTCTAGCGTCAGATAAATGAAGTGAGCACAGGCTTCTTCCCCCACACGGGCAATCACAAGGGGGTCAATTCCTTGTGATAAGTTTGGACCAAAAAAGAGCGGAAAACAGGTATGACTTTGTCGTTGGGATATAAATACAACAGGCCGATTAATCAGTGAAGCAATAACCAACCCCGTGTTTGGCATAATCATCCACCTATCTCGTGGTGCAAATCCATCATCGAACCAATCTGTTGTTCTCCGAATTTGGTTAAAGTCTGTGTAGTCCCAAACCTTGGATCTAGAACACTTAGTTTGTAATGAGTAGTTTCCTTGGATAGTTCCAAAACAACAAAGAGAAACTTTGTATGAATACACACAAGTATGCGGAATCTACTTGAGTATACTTTAGAAGATTAAAACAAACAATGAACACAGAATGTAACAACCAATGCTTCAATATTATTAATCAATAATACGGATACTCTCAAAGTATCAGGGTTACATCTTGAAGCTTTACTTAGAACGGCTACGGTTAAGGTAAATGCTAATGTGGGTGAGAGATATGTTCTGACCTAGCTAGGATCTACTTTTATACACCAAGGAGTCCTTTACAGAGATTACTATGCATTAAACGTATCATATCTTCTATTGGAATAGAAGATATGCTCTTACAAAACATACACGACATACTATATATAGAACAATACTAACTGTAACACTATCAGTACTAACTCTAATATTATCCGTACTAACTAGTTAATACTCTTGGATTATAACTAGCAGTACTGATGAGCGTACAAGGCGCGTTCGGGGTCAAAGGAAACTTCCTTTTCGCCGAGCAAGTTTTTCAACACTCTAGGCAGTGAACCTAATCGTTGTAGTGTAGTATTGGGTAAGCCTCGGGTATTGATATCGTTTTCTAGGGGAATGAGAATGCTAGTGAGAAATTACTACGCTAAGGTTGAGGTTGAGGAAGATTATTTTTTTTTATCTTTTTATATTTTTTTTAAGAAACTAAAGGTAAAATCTCGGGGTTTGGATTTGGGGGGTGGTACTTCTACCGATTACTCTACTATCTAATTATCTAAACTAAGGGTAGCTATGTCTTTTTGATTGTGTGCTCGTATGATGATTAAAGATGTGTCTACCTAGATACTATTACTCCCTAGTTACCGTTTATTGGTGGTTGAAATGTCACATCCTTATTCTTAGCGCGTTGTGTTTTCTAAGGTCGTAGGGTGTGCTTTTATCCCTAACTCTTTGAGACTACCTTAAGGTTAATTACTACGAAATCTCTAGGATTCATAAACTTAACACTAAGGTTATCTTAGGATGTTTAGCCTACAATTCCACTAGTAATTATAAACTAATGTTCAACAAAGATTACTCAAGCATTAAAAACACAACGATGGCCTAATACACTCCTAAGCCAATTACAATTAAGATAAGAGACAACCAATCAATAATTAATAACTAGGTTTCATAGATCTATGCAAACACATAAGTAAATTAGCCGGACATGTTAAACATGCAAGCATACACACATTCAATCGAAGACATAATGAAATCAAGGGAATAAATAACCTATCTCGATGTAAAATAGGGTATGAGAACCCTAAAATACTGTCCAAACTAGACTACAATCATTTTAGATTTTTACTCCACAAGTCTACCTCTCTACAAGCTGAAAAATTGAATTCTATATATAGTTTTACAACTGCGACGGCGTCGCCTTATAGGTGGGACGCCGTCGGATCGCCGTCATTAGGCTTTTGTCTTGGCCAAGTCATAAATGGGACGGCGCCACGTTGTGGTTGTGACGCCGTCAATCTTCGATAGTGGCGTCGTCGAATGCAGGATCTAGGCGTCACGAGAAGAAAAGTCTTCGTGGCGCCCTTACTCTTCAAGCGGCGCCGTCGGTGTAAAATAACAAATTCACTCGAGTCGTCACAAAATAGGGGCGGTAAGCCCTCTGTTTGGGATGACGTCAGGTGTAAATTCAGCAGCTTTGTCACACCCCCAAAATATCGCAGCGGAACGATAGTGTCATTGGGGTATAACGTCATAGTACAAAGTATGGATCTGACGACCTCTATAATGAGACGTTTTGAAAAGTTTACCAATCGATTTCAAATGTCAAAGTTTACACAACAAGAAATCATAAAGTTTGATAATACACAAAGAGTTTACAAAACATGTCGAATGGTAACTGTTAAAAGCACAAGACTCCAATGTATGCCATGCGACCCAAAAGCTCCATGAAATGCTATCACCTTAAAACACGAGATAAACATGCTAAAAGTGTCAACACAAAGGTTGGTGAGTTAAGTAGAGTTTGTTGAAAATGATTTGAAAAAGTCTATAAGAAATGTTGATGCAGCAAAGGCCGTGCAAATCCACTCAGTTCCAAGTTCCGCCCATACAAAACTTGCAACCTGTGTGTTTACAATCCATTGCCAAAATATGTAATTGTCAATCTTGTTTGTAAGTAGGACATAGGTGCATACGATATATACATAAACTTAATGCAAAGAATCACAGCCAACTGAACCTCACGACGAGTCTAACTTGTTTGTTGTGTTGCATTGAATAACTTGAATAACAGATTATATTCACCCAAGGTCACGTCATCAAGGACACAAGGGTGGGGGCGTCAGCCCGATAGTACTATCAATACCTCTCTGCCGGCTCCCTTGGATTAACCAGTTGCTAAAGTTTATATGTTGATGCATAATTGAAAGCAAGTTTACCACATTAAGGCACATATCGCAATAAACCACACACAATGTCCAAAGTGTATAAGAAGTATAGTGTAACACAATTGTATAAATAGTTTGAGTATTATTAAGAGTGAAACAAGTGTTTAAGCATGTATCTCCCCCAAATAGTTTGTAGAATGTAAACAAGTAAAAGCGGGTATGATCTCACGTAGTATGTCAAAGTTGAGAATATTTGTGAAAGTAAATGAAAATAGTTTGAGCATGTATCTCCCCCAAATAGTTTGTAGAATTTAAACGAGTAAAAGCGGGTATGAACTCACAGTAGTATGTCAAAGTTTAGAATATTTGTGAAAATAAATGAAAATAGTTTGAGCATGTATCTCCCCAAAGCAGTTATGAAAACAAGTAAAAGCAGGGGCTATGAAACTCACAGTAGTATGTCAAAGTTTAGAATATTTGTGAAAGTAAACGAAAATAGTTTGAGCATGTATCTCCCCCAAATAGTTGGTAAGACAAATAAGTAATAGAAAGTGGGGCTCTGAACTCACGGTGTGATTGATATGTTATCAAAATGAAATGCACGAAAGTGAGGCCCGAAACTATCCGCGACCTAAAATGAATGTTATGACTTGAGTTATGATATGTTGTCGTGAATGCATGATTTTGAAAACGTATCACCCAATATGCTACTTGAAAACTAGTTATATAAAAATATTGTTACTTGAATGTGTGGCGGTTTCTTGTCAAAAATAATCACTTTTGAGTTAATGGTGAAAATGTAGTTAAAACTATGTAACGGTTTTAGTAATTGAAAAATCGAGTTTCGTCGGACTTAACGTAATGTATACATAGGAAAACTAACTTCGTTTTTAGCGTCCATTTCCCCGAAGCGTCCGTTTAGGCCCTCAAAAACCTTGATTAAAATCCTGACAGCTTACTAAAGCTGTGAATAGTGTTTTCAGCACGTTTTTGACTCAAAGTTCGGTTAACCATAACTCACTCGTTTTAAGTCCGTTTTCAAGTTCTTTATATCCACGCGAAGGTAATGAAGAGTACTAATATATTTTAAACTTCGGAGATTTCACAGAAATTTTAAGGCCACTGTTTGGGTCAGTTAAAATTCGGACTGCATGTACAATTTTCCGGAAAATGGTAGTTTTTAAATCGTAACTTGGAAACCACGTATATTTTTCGTTATAACTCCGTTTTAGTCCGTTCAAAAGGCCACGTTCATAACTAAAAATCTAGTTTCTAAAACTTTAATAAAACTTATAAAAATGACTAAATTTTCGGAAAAATTATAAATTTCGGCTTCCGCTTATTTTAAAATTACAATTTTTCTACTTGTTTAACCACAACTTCACCACAAAAATCCCTTAATCTACTCATCACCAATCCTACTAGTAAAACAACTTCATTTGATCATACCCAAAATAAATATTCATTATGAGGCTAAAAATATATATACAAACTTAAATAAACATGTATAAAATTTATGTAATCATTTCCTCCAAAAATCACAACTAGACTTTGATGATCCATTATTCAAACTTATCATTTTTATAAACTTCTAACTAGTACATACTTGTTATAAAAATTAATAGGACACATATGGGTGATAACATTTGATAAACATGAATAAAAACTACAACTTGAGCAAAAATGATCATATGGACTTCATGAAATGTATGAAAAATATATATGAAAAAGTAAGAGATGAAGTTTTATGCTTACAAGTGCTTGATGAGGTTTAGTGAACCAAGGATTTATCCTAAACACCCTAGGTTTTTATTTCAAAACCTAAACAAAGAGTGTATCTAGATTGTGTAGAACTTGACAAGAAAAATTTTGATGATCACTTCTTGATCTCCAATGGTGTTGCCGGTTTTGGTGTGGAAGAAAAGAGGAAGAGAACTTGACTTAACACACTTGAATTATTGAGTTTGAATGAGTTGAATGTGAAGAAGTCTTTGGAGTGAAAGACTATATAATAAAAGATCTTGCATATCTTAGAAAATCTTGTAATAAATGATACATATACATATATTATTATTAGTATGTAAATGTATAAATGTAAGTGTAAGTAAATGTAAGTTACTTGAATGGAAGTAGTAATTTGTAGTATTGTTGAGTAATATTAGTAAGTTGTATACACATTTGAATATTTAAGGTAGCGTTAGATAAAATAAATTTCACGGGTCAAGATAAAATATATTTTGGTCATAAAAAAAATTATAAAAATACATTTCTTGCAAAACTTGAGTGAAATAATAATATTCGTGTAGTTTTTAAGAAAACCTTCGTAATAATATAAATTTAACAATTTACATACAAAATGAATTTTAAAACACGAGGTAACTCAAAATATAGTTTTTATAACTAAATGTAAGTATAAAAATGTATCGGGATCATTTTGGAAGTATCGGATCAAATATTCAAAATAAAGTTTACGCGATAACGTTTATTTAATAAGCAAATAACGTTTAATGAAAAATGCAAAACCATGTACGAATCGTTATGAAATGATGAATATGGAATATGAGAAATGACCGGAATTTGAGAATTGTGACATTCTTCCCATGTCAAAGGAATCACGTCCCCGTGATTCGATTAATGATACTATGGCCCAAAACACGACAAGGGTTCTAAAAGTTTATGCTCATGTATGATTTAAATGATTATGCCAATACTCATGCATATGTCGTGACTATATCCCATTCTAAAGACATGCTCCCTTATGATTAGGCTCGATGAGGCAGGCTTTCCCATTCTCGAGCAAAATTTCCAAAAGACTTTTAGGTAACCGATTTTTGCTTAATCCCACAACTCATCAAACAAGAGCTGTCATACGATTAGGCTAAATCGGTTTAGGTAACAACTTGTTTCTAGCTTGATCTTTGCAACTCATCAAACAAGAACATCCACGCGGATCAAGCTGGAAACAAGTGGTTTGAAGAAAATCTTTTGAAAATTTGGCTCGATTCACGAATTGCTTACTCATATGAGACTACTACTCCCTTCATTGCATGATTCTTCATGAATTAGACATAGGTGATCAGGCTATGTATAATTTAGGAGTAACTATGCAATGCTTGGACTAATCGACTCATATGATGTTTGGTGTTGAGTCATAAGTTAGCATGTATAAAGAATATGCACTTATAATGATATGATGAGATGCTATGATGATGTGGTTATAGTCTAGGGTCAATGATGCAACCTAGTTCTCTATAACCAACGCTCAGATACCAATCTGTCACACCCCAAAATATCGCTGTGAGCGATAGTGTCATTGGGGTATAACGTCATAGCACAAAGTATGGATCTGAGAAAACGACCTCTATAATGAGACGTTTTGAAAAGTTTACCAATCGATTTCAAATGTCAAAGTTTACACAACAAGAAATCATAAAGTTTGATAATACACAAAGAGTTTACAAAACATGTCGAATGGTAACTGTTAAAAGCACAAGACTCAAATGTATGCCATGCGACCCAAAAGCTCCATGAAATGCTATCACCTTAAAACACGAGATAAACATGCTAAAAGTGTCAACACAAAGGTTGGTGAGTTAAGTAAAGTTTGTTGAAAATGATTTGAAAAAGTCTATAAGAAATGTTGATCGACAAAGGCCGTGCAAATCCACTTTCAGTTCAAGTTCGCCCATACAAAACTTGCAACCTGTGTGTTTACAATCCATTGCCAAAATATGTAATTGTCAATCTTGTTTGTAAGTAGGACATAGGTGCATACGATATATACATAAACTTAATGCAAAGAATCACATCCAACTGAACCTCACGACGAGTCTAACTTGTTTGTTGTGTTGCATTGAATAACTTGAATAACAGATTATATTCACCCAAGGTCACGTCATCAAGGACACAAGGGTGGGGGCGTCAGCCCGATAGTACTATCAATACCTCTCTGCCGGCTCCTTGAGTTAACTGATTGCTAAAGTTTATATGTTGATGCATAATTGAAAGCAAGTTTACCACATTAAGGCACATATCGCAATAAACCACACACAATGTCCAAAGTGTATAAGAAGTATAGTGTAACACAATTGTATAAATAGTTTGAGTATTCGCAAGAGTGAAACAAGTGTTTAAGCATGTATCTCCCCCAAATAGTTTGTAGAATGTAAACAAGTAAAAGCGGGTATGATCTCACGATAGTATGTCAAAGTTGAGAATATTTGTGAAAGTAAATGAAAATAGTTTGAGCATGTATCTCCCCCAAATAGTTTGTAGAATTTAAACGAGTAAAAGCGGGGTATGAACTCACAGTAGTATGTCAAAGTTTATAATATTTGTGAAAATAAATGAAAATAGTTTGAGCATGTATCTCCCCAAAGTTATGAAAACAAGTAAGCGGGGGCTATGAAACTCACAATAGTATGTCAAAGTTTAGAATATTTGTGAAAGTAAACGAAAATAGTTTGAGCATGTATCTCCCCCAAATAGTTGGTAAGACAAATAAGTAATAGAAAGTGGGGCTACGAACTCACATGGTGTGATTGATATGCTAACAAAATGAAATGCACGAAAGTGAGGCCGAAACTATCCGACCTAAAATGAATATTATGACTTGAGTTATGATATGTTGTCGTGAATGCATGATTTTGAAAACGTATCACCCAATATGCTACTTGAAAACTAGTTATATAAAAATATTGTTACTTGAATGTGTGGCGGTTTCTTGTCAAAAATAATCACTTTTGAGTTAATGGTGAAAATGTAGTTAAAACTATGTAACGGTTTTAGTAATTGAAAAATCGGTTTACGTCGGACTTATCGTAATGTATACATAGGAAAACTAACTCGTTTTTAACGTCCATTTCCCCCGAAACGTCCGTTTAGGCCCTCAAAAACCTTGATTAAAATCCGACAGCTTACTAAAATTTGCTGAATAGTGTTTTCAGCACGGTTTTGACTCAAAGTTCGGTTAACCATAACTCACTCGTTTTAAGTCCGTTTTCAAGTTCTTTATATCCACGCGAAGGTAATGAAGAGTACTAATATATTTTAAACTTCGGAGATTTCACAGAAATTTTAAGGCCACTGTTTGGGTCAGTTAAAATTCGGACTGCATGTACAATTTTCCGGAAAATGGTAGTTTTAAATCGTAACTTGGAAACCACGTATATTTTTCGTTATAACTCCGTTTTAGTCCGTTCAAAAGGCCACGTTCATAACTAAAAATCTAGTTTCTAAAACTTTAATAAAACTTATAAAAATGACTAACTTTTAGGAAAAATTATAAATTTAAATGGCTTCAGCTTATTTTAAAATTACCATTTTTCTACTTGTTTAACCACAACTTCACCACAAAATCCCTTAATCTACTCATCACCAATCCTACTAGTAAAACAACTTCATTTGATCATACCCAAAATAAATATTCATTATGAGGCTAAAAATATATATACAAACTTAAATAAACATGTATAAAATTTATGTAATCATTTCATCCAAAAATCACAACTAGACTTTGATGATCCATTATTCAAACTTATCATTTTTATAAACTTCTAACTAGTACATACTTGTTATAAAAATTAATAGGACACATATGGGTGATAACATTTGATAAACATGAATAAAAACTACAACTTGAGCAAAAATGATCATATGGACTTCATGAAATGTATGAAAAATATATATGAAAAAGTAAGAGATGAAGTTTTATGCTTACAAGTGCTTGATGAGGTTTAGTGAACCAAGGATTTATCCTAAACACCCTAGGTTTTTATTTCAAAACCTAAAACAAGAGTGTATCTAGGTTGTGTAGAACTTGACAAGAAAAATTTTGATGATCACTTCTTGATCTCAATGGTGTTGCGGTTTTGGTGTGGAAGAAAAGAGGAAGAGAACTTGACTTAACACACTTGAATTATTGAGTTTGAATGAGTTGAATGTGAAGAAGTCTTTGGAGTGAAAGACTATATAATAAAAGATCTTGCATATCTTAGAAAATCTTGTAATAAATGATACATATACATATATTATTATTAGTATGTAAATGTATAAATGTAAGTGTAAGTAAATGTAAGTTACTTGAATGGAAGTAGTAATTTGTAGTATTGTTGAGTAATATTAGTAAGTTGTATACACATTTGAATATTTAAGGTAGCGTTAGATAAAATAAATTTCACGGGTCAAGATAAAATATATTTTGGTCATAAAAAAATTATAAAAATACATTTCTTGCAAAACTTGAGTGAAATAATAATATTAGTGTAGTTTTTAAGAAAACCGTCGTAATAATATAAATTTAACAATTTACATACAAAATGAATTTTAAAACACGAGGTAACTCAAAATATAGTTTTTATAACTAAATGTAAGTATAAAAATGTATCGGGATCATTTTGGAAGTATCGGATCAAATGTTCAAAATAAAGTTTACGCGATAACGTTTATTTAATAAGCAAATAACGTTTAATGAAAAATGCAAAACCATGTACGAATCGTTATGAAATGATGAATATGGAATATGAGAAATGACCGGAATTTGAGAATTGTGACAAGCTTGAGTGTCTTGATCTTGACTTAGCCATTTTCTTCGCATATTCCCTCCTTTTCGTCCAAAAAATGCATCATTCCAGCATTTTGCTTCTAAGAGACCTAAAAAGTGAAAAGGAACGAAATTAAGCAAATGTGTACGTTTTAAATCCTTATCAAATATCCCTACACTTGGTATTTGCTTGTCCTCAAGCAAATGTGCTTTTGGCCAATCAATTTATAAGTTAGGGGGTATAAAGAAATTGTTAGGATTTAGTAAATCCGGTAGTTAAAGAGTCGGTCACCTCAAGTATATATATTCATTTGAAAGCTCGTAGTCGTAGTCACTTTATGTTAGTAAGTACTTTGTTATGTAACACCGTGGAGGATGGACGGGTCTTTACCCACTGTATGCCTGATCCACAGCCCGTAGGAGGCGTGTCTTGTAAGAAACTATGAATACCCTCTACCTCCCAAGGTAGAGGGTTGGAGCTTAGTATTATCATTTTTCTTTGTCTCACTAAGTTCCCAAAACTCTTCCACTTTCTCTCTCTAACCTCATATTATACGCCCTTGTGATTGTGTATGTGTGTGTTTGTGAAAACCAATATATTACAAATGGTATCAAGAGCCATGGTTTGATCACTCATCTTTCATGTTCTTGGATTTCTAGTGGTTTTCATAAGGTTTTTAGGTTTGAATGAGTTTAGAGTAGTTTACATCATTTGTATCATTTCTAGTGTTAAATTTTGGATTTTGATTGTACTTTTGTGTTTAGAATCATTATAAGTGTTTAGGTTTGAATTTGGAAGGCTTGAATCAGTGTGGTTGGGTTGTTTTTTGTAACATATTGGATTTCACAATCACACTAAACCATAATCACAAGTGGCGTACAAGAAGGTTTTTAGAGAGAGAAAGTTAGAGGTTTAGGGAACTTAGTGAGAGAAAGAAAAATCTTATTATGAGCTCCAACTCTCTACCTTGGGAGGTAGAGAGTATTTATAGTCTTACAATAAAACGCCACACAACGGGATGTGGATCAGGCATACAGTGGGTAAAGACCCGTCCGTCCTCCACGGTGTTACTTAACTAAATACTACTCAACATAAAATAACTACGACTACGAGCTTTCTAACGAATATATATACTTGAGGCGACCGACTCTTTTATACCTGGAATTTCTAATTCCTAACAATCTCCCCCTAAGGGAGGTCACCTCAAACACACATTAAAATTACATTGAGATGGTTCTTGAGTTCTTGTTCATGTTCATTGTTCTGTAGCTCGTAGTCATTGATTCTTCACATTGCATGTTTGGTTAATCCAAGTGGAGGTCTTTCTTGATCCACGTGATAATGAGATTTGAGCGCTTTGAGATCATCAGCCACATTAAATCTCTCTGACTCTTCCTTTGTGGTGTTGATATTATGTGATGATGTGACATTTGGACCGACATGCT
Organism: Chrysanthemum makinoi; assembly: GCA_910596185.1. Lineage (NCBI taxonomy): Eukaryota > Viridiplantae > Streptophyta > Magnoliopsida > Asterales > Asteraceae > Chrysanthemum > Chrysanthemum makinoi. The sequence goes on along the minus strand of OU343221.1, from coordinate 218,054,821 downwards.
CACATTCTGGATCATGATTTCTTCTTATCGAGTAGTGGAAGCTTTTGTTGATTCATGATATTGGCGGTAGCGAGAAGCATGGAGTGAAAATATCAGAGTCATTGATTCACTAATCATGATTTCTTTAGAAATGAATGTGTAGTGTGAGCATGCGGCTATGGATTGACCGCTCCATTCGATCATTACAAGCGTCGGGCGTACGCATACAACGATTAGCAATAAAGCGCACGCGAGTGTCTTTGTCCACTTTCATCGAATTGAGGTACACGGCCCATGGTTCCCGTTGATCACAAGTCGCACTGTGATCGGTATAATTCGAAGAATTTCCTTGGCGGGTTTCGCGCTCTAGCCGTTCTCAAACCGAGCGTCTCAAAAAGACAACACGGAGTGAGTGAACCGGCGAATTAAGATTCACTGATTGATGAAAAGATATTTGAAAAACAATCATGTATCGCTCAATAGAAATTGTTTTTGCAATACAATGATGGTTTTAATGAAAATCAATTATCAATCATAAACACCTTTTAATTTTGAAATATTCGTATACGATCGATGTGCTAATGAAAAGAGTTTTTGAGCACAACGACTGGTTTTTCAAAGGTATCCGTCAATCCATAACTTTGAACGGGATTGATTCAAAAGATTGAATCGCCCCATCGTTTACGTTCGGTTGTCACATGGTTGATCTATTGGATAGATCTCACATGCCACCCACCGGGAGCTTGTCGATGATGGCTAGAAGGCTTTCCATCTTCATTGTGAATATGTTTGCATGTCACTCAGATGTTCTGGCAATACCACAATGATACTGCGTAGGACTTACGATATAATCTCTCTTTCCACATTGTGTGAACCAAAGAGTCTTCATTGAACGTGTCCTAATGAGATTTATTGATGATCTCGTGGCTCTAGAATCAATTTTGTGCATATTTGGATCCTATAATGGAGACTAGGGAGAGGGTCTCCTTCTTCAATATCAACAATCTCTAAGAGAAAGTCGATAGATAATGTCGGTTCCCCGTGAGAATGAAACAAGTCCTTTTAAGAGGAACTTGAGTAGTTTGGGAAGTTAAGTGCAGTGTGTCACTGGGTCCATGACGTCTTGTCTTCAATACCGATGTTGCCATCAGTATTATATGAATTAAACCGGTTTTACGCCCTAAGGTTGAATTATAAGAGGGCTATTTGTTTTCACCCTTTTCACATTCAATTCTTTTTCATTCTTCAACCCCTTCGGTGCTTACCTAGACTTCATAACTAGAACCTTGTTGGGTTTATTCCAGTACTAGCTTAGTCTCAGTCCGCACTCTTCCCATATCTCATTTTTCTCCTTTTATCATCATACCTAAGAACTCTACACTAACTAGTGGATAGTCCTTAGGTAGATCCCTCCGGTTCTGGCGGATCATGGGAACAAATACCTAACCTTATCATCCTTATATCACCATACATAAAGTAAAGTTGGTCGGTCTATTTGGTATTGTTCGTCAGCCATTGGAACCAATTGAAAACCATTTGAAAATCAATCCAGATGCTTGTGATATTTTATCAAAGAATTTTGCACTGAATTGTTTTGATATTTTTAGAAAGAGAGCTCCCCTCAACATGTGCATCATGTATTTGAAATCGTTTAGCACACGGAGGCAAGAGGAAGAATTAACTTATGTGATTTCTATTTTCTAAAAGATATCAACATCACTTCCCTTATCAAATCAAGTAGATAAAGCATTTTGGAAGGATGAGGTTTTCACAAGTTTGCTCCCCTCAATATGTGCCTCGAGGTTTGAAAGAGTTATTGCACATACAAGAGAGAACCTACACATTGATCACGTTTCAAATCTTTGTGTTTTAAGATAGATGCTCCCCCTCAACATGTGCATGGAAAATTTGAAATCGTTTGTCACATGTGGGGAGGATAACTTGTACATCCTTATAAAACCATTTGCAAACCATTTGCCGAATCATCAGTTTAAATCCAATTTAAATCACAAATTCTCCCCCGATCACAATTATCAAATCATTGAGATTTGTGATCTCTGTAGACTTAAATTGATTTTGAAAGCTTTTAAGGAGAATTGTGACTAGATTATGAAAGCGTTTTAAGCGATAAGGATCGAATTTTGAAACTTTAAACTCCATTGATTAAACATGCATGATTATCTTTTGAAAACATAATAGTAACCAAGGTCCGGTACCATTGTTTGAAAAATACATTTTTTGATTTAATTTGAAAAATCATTCTCCCCCTCAATCAATGACATAAGTTGTTGATCGAGAGATATATATTTTTGGAAACTGTTAAGTACAGATGATTTTCAAAAATTGAGTCCGAGTAAATTTTCAAAGCAATTAGTTTTCATTAGATAATAGGTGATTGTTTTATAGAATCAGAGCATGAGATTTGAAAACCAATTTAAAGCATGGCTCTGTTCTTTCTTTAAAGAGCGGGTTATTGCCTAAAATGACAATAAACCATAGTTTTACTTTCTCCCAAAAATATTTTTTGGTTTTTTGATTTTTTTTTTAATATGAACATTCGAACAACATCTAAAGTCCCGTGTCATTCTTTGAATGACAGCACAAAAAGCGTAGATATTTTTCGAATCGAGAAAAATAAGATAAAAAGACAATATTGTTTTGGAATTTTCAAGTTTTTTTAAAAATTTTATGGATTTTAGAAAGTTTTATATTTTTCTATTTGATTTTTGAAGATTTAATAATTTTGTATTTTGTTTTTCGAATAAATATTTACAAGAGATAGATGAAGAAACACCTTTACTCCTCGTCTTCCTCACGAAGGCGTTTGAGTGTTTCGGTTGAAAGCTTTTCAATCCAAGTCGTGGAAGAATAAACTCAAAACGTTCTCTTGGAAGAGCTTTGGTGAAGATGTCGCTAACGGTATTGTCCTTACAAAATAGAGTTCCACCACACCTTTTTCCACTTGTTCCTGATGAAATGATGTCGAATGTCGATATGCTTTGCTCTTGAGTGTTGAACATTGTTGCATGAGAGAGCAATAGCACTTTTATTATCACGATGAGAGGATTTTGTTGAATACAAAGCCATAGTCAATTAATTGAGATCTCATCCATAGGATTTGAGCACAACAAGATGACATGGCTATGTATTCACCTCTGTAGAGGAAATAGAAGTACTCATTTGCTTCTTTGACGACCATCTCACAAGCTTATCACCCAAAAATTGAGCTCCTCGGGCGTGCCGGCGAGTATCTTGACACCTGCATGATCGCATCGCATATCTTTGTTAGTGACATACCAGTGTCCTTCAGGTACCAAAGTCCCATGTTGATGGTTCCTTGGAGGTACCGAAAGACCCGTTTAACCGCTTCAATGTGCTTTTGGTAGGCTTAGCACGGTATCTAGCACACATGCATACAGAACGAATATCGGTCTCTTGTGAGGTACATCAGAGATCCGATCATGCTACGATATTTCGTTTGGTCTACCATGATCCCTGAGTGGTCCTCATCAAGCTTGGTTCGTTCAATCATGGGAGTGTCAACGGGGTTACTTGAATCAAATCCAAATTTCTTTAAAATCTCATTTGCATATTTAGATTGATTTATGAAAATGCCTCCGGGACTTTGTGAAATTTGTAATCTCAAGAAAAATGACATTTGTCCCATCATTGACATTTGAAATTTGGAACCCATTTCTTTTGAAAAATGATCACTTTCATTGGGGTCAGTCGAGGCAAAGATGATATCATCAACATAAATTTGAACGTGAATTAAATGTTTGCCTGACTTCACGGTGAACAGTAGGATCAATGCTCCTTTCTTGAATCCAGTAGATAGAAGAAACTTTGATAGCGTATCATACCATGCCCTTGGAGCTTGATTTAAACCGTAAAGAGCTTTCTTCAAACGATAAACGTGAGTAGGATGCTCTGGATTCACAAAGCCTTCAGGTTGGTGGCGTGAGCGACTTCTTTAAGATCTCCGTTCAGAAATGCCGTCTTTACATCCATCTAATAGACTACCATGTTCTTGCTTGCAGCATTAGCCAAGAATATTCTGATTGCCTCGATTCGAGCCACTGGAGCAAATGATTCTTCAAAGTCTATGCCCTCCTCCGGACGGTATCCTTTTGCAACCAATCTAGCCTTATTCTTTAAAACATCGCCATGCTCATCAAGCTTTACTTTGAAGATCCACTTGAGCGCAATGATCATAGCACAATCTAGAGCAGGTAATAATTCCCATACATCGAGACGATCAAACTCATGAATTTCTTCTTGCATGGCATTGAACCATTTGTCTTCATTCATGGCGGTTTTAACATCTTTTGGTTCGATCTTAGTGAGTACGGAGTTGAAGAAGCACCATAAGGCATCGGTTGCAAGTTGTTTCCGTGTGGATCTTGGGCGAGAGGATTTCCAATGATGTTGTCTAATGGATGATCGTGAGTCCATTTTCTGAGGTGTTTATGTGGTAGTTGTTGAGGGACTGAAGTAGCAGAGTCGATGTCTCCTGTAGAAGATGGTTCAGATGATGATTCAGAAGCAAATATATTTTCAAATGGAGCATCTTCGGGAGTAGCAAAGGGATTGACTTCATCCGTGAATCGAAGCATTTCCATGATGTACACTTGATGATTGAAGATTTGTTGATGAACCGATTGGTGCGGGCTTCTTGGCTTAATGACATAGAAGTTGAAGGGTTAATTTCATTGACAGGGATAGAAGAAGCCTCTGTTGATTGGATTGACATATCATTGTTACTTGGCTCAAATTGTTCATCAAACATTGGATCAAACAGTTTCTTTAAATCATCTTCGAGGGGGTACATATGGAGTTGCTGATGAGGAGCTTGGTACAAGAGATGAACCAATGGGACTGTTTTGAAGTGCGGGTCTGAAGCTGGAATGTCCAGGGAGCCATTTGACCGGTCGACTCATCAAACGTGGCGTGAATTGTTTCCATGATATTTCGGGTTCTCTTGTTGTAGATTCGGTAACCTTTTCTGTTTGGTGCATAGCCTACAAAAACTCCATTGTCCGCTTTAGCTCTCAGTTTTCCTAAATCTTGACCATCATTAGTTGGATAACATAAAGCACCAAACACACGAAGGTATGATAGATCGGGTTTTCTATTGTGGACAAGTTCATAAGGAGTCTTTCCATGAGAAGTGTGAACTAGAGATCGATTTTGAGTGTAACAAGCGGTGGCAATAGCTTGAGCCCAGAGAAACATTGGAACCTTTGAGTAAATCAGCATTGTTCTTGCGGCTTCTACAAGAGTTCGATTTTGTCTTTCAACTACACCGTTCTGTTGAGGAGTTTGAGGGACACTTCTTTGGTTACTGATTCCAACATTTCCATAAAATTCATTGAGATCTTTATTAACAAACTCATTTCCATTGTCAGTACGGACGATTCGAACTATTTTGTTGAGACGGATCTGAAGTTGTTTAATGAGTTTAATGATGACATCTGGAGTTTCATCCTTTGTCCTCAAAAACTTAACCCAAGTGAATCTGGAGTAGTCATCAACCACTACTAACACATATCTCTTCCCATTAATAGTTTGCACTCTCATTGGGCGGCACAGATCCATATGAAGGGTATGAAGGACTTCCATTACAAAGTTTGTGGGTTTTGGTTTGTGGGCATATTTCGTGCTTTTTCCCAGTTGGCATGCTGAACAAAGATGATCTTTTTCATATTTTAATCTGGGTAAACCTCTGACAAGATCCTTTATGGAAAGGTTGTTTATGGTGCCGAAGTTCAAGTGATTGAGACGACGATGCCATAACCATGACTTTGTTTTAGAAGCCTTTGACAGCAAGCGGATTGGAGAAGACTTCATCATGTCTTCGATAGAAATGGTGTATAGGTCAGAACCTCGAGTACCTCTTAATAATTCCACACCATCAAGTTGTCTAACGAAGCACGTATGTTTTCTAAAGGCCACCTCTAGATCGAAATCACAGAATTGACCAACAGAGAACAAATTATGACCAAGACCTTCCACATAATATACTCGGAGATTACACTTTTGCCAACTACATAGTCACCATAAGCCATAATTGCACCGAAATGATCATTCCCGAATCTAACTGTCCCGATGAATTTGCTCACGAATGGATAACTGGATAATTGGGATCCCCATGCAAGAATGGGTTCCACTTGGTTAGTAACAAGAATTGGAACACTCACATCGAAATAGAAACATCCATATCGAAGTAGAAGCAATGGAATCATTGGGAATAGATGCAATCTTGGTGTCGTATTTGACCTATTCAAAGTATGTTCACTTCTTAAGGGAATAGTTCTACCAATAGGCATCCATTTTCTAGTGGGCATAGTCTTAGCGGTTTGAGGGCAAAACTGATTATTCTTATGGCCAAAAGGTATCCAATAATAACCTATCTTTATAAATGTTCTTCCTGTGGGTTTCCACTTTTTTCTAACAATCTTACGTTTTTGCCTTTTCGCCTTCTTTGCACGATTATTAGCATTAACAACTTTAGCGGGCATTTGACAGCATTAGACAAAGCATTCACACCACATTCATGATTAGCAACAATTCAAGCGGACATCATTACAAGGTTTGCAAATAGTATCGAATTCATTAATTCTGCGCCTATGGCTAATACTAGAATCAACACGATTCGTTTTATTCAACTCAAGCTTAAAGTTCCTAGATTGGTCTTCTACTCTCTTCCAATGCACATTCTTAGCTTGCAAGGTCCTATCATTCCTTGTATTGTCTTGAGACTTTGACCGCTTCGCTTTAATGTCACCGATTACTCTGTAGAGGGAATAGGAACATTAGTTGGTTGATCTAATTTTTGCATCCCCGAGCTTGATGTGCAAGGATCTGAACTACTGGAAGGCACATTAGTGTTTACTTTCTTAAGGCGTGATTTGAGCTATTTGCGGCACACTAAAGTTCACTTTCGAGCGACATTCATAACATTGGGCATAGAACGGATTTCATGCTTGGCACTAGGCATAGAACAAGGAATCACGGCTTTGCCTTTTGCACCTAAGGATTTTGGACATGTTGCAATTACACATTCAAGCGACTCTTGAGATCGTTTGGCCTGGAGGCAAGCAAACCTAATTTCTCTATCAAGAGGTTTATTAATGAAATCCTCTTCAACAATCTCACGGAGACATTCTAGACTATCCTTAAGGTGAGCACAATAGTCATGAAATGCAGGTTCATTATTCCTAAGATGAGGAGGAATATATTTAACCGTCACAGTGTATTTGCATCTAAGGGTGAATTTGAAACAACATTCTTATTAAAAACAAGTGGCGGTTTCCCATTTTCCTGACTTCTCGATTCTCAATTTCTTTTTGTAAAGACGTTATTTTTTCGTTGTTTTGGTCACGAGTGACTTTCATTGAATCATATAACTCTTTAAAGTGTCGTTTAACTTTTTCATTTTCTTCTAGAAAACTCTCGTTTTCCTTTTGTAAGGCATTTACCAAGTTTTGAAGATGAAAAGTTCGAGAGTCTTGAGAATCTAAAGGAGGAGGCATTTGGGATCGAGTCACATTGTTCTTTTCACCCTTCAATTGAGAGATTTGGACTTTCAACTTTTTGATCGTGTTACAATGAGCTCGAATCTGTTCATCACGTTTTCTAATTTCAAAAGCGCATCAAATTCAGGAGTATCCAAGGAAGTCTTGAAATTTGAGGTTTTAACATTTTCTTTTAGATGTTGATATTTTAGTTGTAAATCAAAATGTTCAACTTCTAGTTTAGAAATATGCTTTACCAAATTATCGTGATCATCCTGATCAATTTTCTCATTAAGTTTCAAATTAATCTTTTCAAGCTCAATGACACGATCATGGGAGACTTTCAGAGCAACAGATAATTCATGAAATTTAGAAGCATTAATGGAGCAATTCGTAGCAGTTGTAAAATACATCTTGAGCAATACATTCAGAAATAAGATTCTCATTCAAGGTATGCAAGTTTTTCCTCTCAATCTCATTATATTTTAATGCTCGCTCATAGTCACTAACCTCAACTACCATTGCATCAAATTCCTTTTCCATTCCTTTAGTATCTGAACTTATCCCTTTTTTAAGACTCTCAAAATGATCTTTTAGTAGTTTGAAGAAAGGCATGACCTCGGTTAGATAGCATTCTTTTGTTTGCTCAAAACCCCTTTCCCCTTCAGTTATCCCGGTGGGTGTGATCCTTTTCTTACAAGTTTTCTCAAAATCGACAAATAGTTGAAGAATAACATATTGACTGATTAAGGTCTTGCTTTTAGTGGCAATAGTCCTAGGAACTAAATGCATTGGTGTATTGGGAGGATACACGGTCGCTGAAGGCATTTTCCTAAAGGGGGTTCGTTTCAACAAGATTCTCTGCTTTTTGCTTATCTAAATCCTTTTTCCAGAACACTTGTTCGGTGTTAACAACGTTTGAGGCTTAAATTTGTTTAAGGAAATCCAATTCTCCTTCTTGTAATCATGGGGTGTGATAATTATTTTCTTCTCTTTACATATTGGATCATCTAACTTCTTGTTCATCCTTTCCCTAGTGACTTCATCAGATTTATTATCTTCCTCAGTGCACTCAGCGCAACTAGGTTTCGGTCTAGGTTTAAGGATTTCATTGCCATCATAGAGTACCTTATGAGCATTTCTAGCCTTTTAATGACCTCTGGATTTGGTTCCTCAACCAGGGAAATGCTATGCTTATCGCTTAAGACTCTATGCTTAGTGATCATGTGGGCAGTCTGAATGGTGTTCCCTTGTACGTACAACTTATTTTCAAGCTTGTTCTTCAAAGTTTTTAGATTAGAAAAATCATTCAAAAGTTTTGATTCCTTGGCATGAAATTCTTGCTTAAGCACTTTAACATTTTCTTGAAGTTCTTGTTTTTGCTTAGCGGTTTTTGAAAGTTTTTCTTGTAAGGAATTTAACTCTTGTTTTAACACTTCTTCTCTAAAATTACTTTTTCTAATAATTGTACGCATTTGGTTATCCAACTCCTGCTCACGAGTATTTAGCTCAAACTTAGCACATTGTTCATAAATGGCAACTCGTTCTTTATAGGCATTAAGTTCAGAGATAACTGAATCATCGAGGCACATGCGTGTATTCATCACAGAAATAATCATCATTGACTGCAGGAGATACATCACTTGATACAATCACACTTTCACTTTGTTTCACATATTGATCATATGGGACAACATTGATATTACCCATGTTTTCAATATCTGACTTAATGATTTCAGTTGATTGTATTTCATTATGTATCTTTTGCACATCAACTTCATCATATAATTTTAATACCTCTGAGATGATTTTGTTTTTGGATGGTCCAGCTTGTGGTGAAGAAGAGACCTTAGGAGAGACCATTGGAGAAATGCTAGCCATGAAAATTGTTTGTGCAGGAGGTCCATCATCAACATCAGAGTCGTATGCATCACAGTCAACTACTTGAAAGGCATTCTGATGATTATGGCCTATCTCCGAATTGGTGCTCATCCACATCTGCATCATAGGTCTTGGCATTGCCCTCAGCGAGAAACAACAACTCCTCTTCATCTAAAGCAGCACCATTGTCCCGAGCTTGCACTAACAGCATCTTATCCCTGAAGTACTCTGCATTCTGAGGGCGTTTTGGAGATGTGCAGTTCCTGGCAATGTGTCCCTCACCACCACAGTTGTAACATTTGACTGGCTTTGCTTGTCCTTGGTTTCCAGTCCTTCCCGATTCTGATTTCCTCCATAGCCTCCACCAACTCCACCCCTTCTCTGATCATTCTGTCTTTATTGAACTGGCTGGACCATAAGCTTCCCATCTCTAACCGTGGCTTGATTGTGTGGATTAGATGCAGTTCTAAGATTGTTGTTGGTGTGTGGTAGAGAATTCATGTTTTGACTAATCATGAGAGCCAGTTGATTAATGAAGTTACCCATGGATGCATCAGCGTCAGCTTGTTTGAACATTGGATCGGGAATGAGTTTGTGATTACCATTACCCATGGGTATGACTTGAGATGCTTTGGTGGTAATTCCAACATTGGTGTAGAAAGCAGTTGAGTCATTTGGTGAGCTTGATTCTCCCTGATTGGTTTTGAACTGCTCCAGTTTCCTTTTTTCAAACATAGCATGTCTCTCATTCTAAAGAAGAAAGGCATAGAGTTGCTCATAGTTTGTATTCTTCAATCCTTTAGTGAGCTTCACAGAAGTGACAAACTTGTGCCATTCAGGATTCATGTTGTTAACAAACTTTGAGTTCAACTGAATGTTAGGCATGGTCATTCTGATGTTCCTCATGTCATTCACCAGCTTATGGAATCTCACATAGTACTCATAGACACTCTCATCGGGTTTCATCTTGAAATGCTCAAATTCATCATATAGTTGTGATTCTCTATCTTCAACAGTCAATTCAGAACCTGAGAGAAGCATCTTCACATTATCCCATACAGACCTTTGCTTCATGTTGTGATTGATAAGCTTATCGATGTCTTTTGGAAGACCTTGCAGTATGATGTTGGAAGCTCTAATATCTGCATCGAATCTCTTCTTTTCCTTATCATTGAGCTCATCATATGTCTTTGGTCTGTCTATTCCATAGATCATCGTTCCATCTTCAGTTGTATCAATTATGTCTCTAGTAGTCTCAACTCGATAAGTTCCTTCATCAATGGATTTGAGAATGTTGACACCATTTTCCTTCCCAAGACAATACAATCTGATTCGTTGAGCCCAAGAGTCATAGTCAGTTCGGTCAAGCATGGGTGGGCGAGTATCTGAACCATTGCTTGAACATCCTCGGAAACGGTGGAGATGATAGTAGGAACGTTGGTAGACATGTTAACAGATTACACGGGATTTTATAACTCTCTGATTAAACCGGGAAATAGATTCTTTCTCGGGATTTTACTGAATCAAGAGAAAACCGTATTAAGCAATCACCCAAGTCGCTAGGAAACCTTGAACCAAGTCGCTAAGTGCCAAGTTTCTATAATCCCAAGTCGCTAAGTAACAACTCGCTAAGCTCCAAGTCGCTAGCAAAATTTTGACAGCAAGTCGCTAAGAACTAAGTCGCTAATTTGTCAAGTCGCTAAATAGCAACTCGCTAAGTATCAACTCGCTAACACCAAATCGCTAACAATATATAGTACAAGTCGCTAACTTACACCAAGTCGCTACGTGTAGTGGAGAATCCACTACGTGCACTTTTTGTCGGCTTGTCTCAATAGACAAGTCGCTAGGACCAAATAGCTATTAAATACAACTCCAACTCGCTAACTTTTTATGAAGCAAGTCGCTATGATGAATATCACACCGAGAACCAAGTCGCTAACTAGAAAATCACAAAGACACCACCTTTCAATCCAAAAACAACCCAACCACGATGATTCAAGCCTTCAAAATCAAAACCTAAACACTCGTGATGATTCTAAACACAAAAGTACTATTAAAATCTAAAGTTTAACACTAGAAATCACCCAAATGATGAAAAAACCACTAAACTTTTTCAAACTCAAAAACCACCTAAAAACCACTAGAAATCCAAAGATATGTAAGAGATGATCTAACCATGGCTCTTGATACCAATTGTAACATATTGGATTTCACAATCACACTAAACCATAATCACAAGTGGCGTACAAGAAGTTTTTTAGAGAGAGAAAGTTAGAGGTTTAGGGAACTTAGTGAGAGAAAGAAAAATCTTATTATGAGCTCCAACTCTCTACCTTGGGAGGTAGAGAGTATTTATAGTCTTACAATAAAACGCCACACAACGGGCTGTGGATCAGGCATACAGTAGGTAAAGACCCGTCCGTCCTCCACGGTGTTACTTAACTAAATACTACTTAACATAAAATAACTACGACTACGAGCTTTCTAACGAATATATATACTTGAGGCGACCGACTCTTTTATACCTGGAATTTCTAATTCCTAACATTTTTTGAGTGAAAAGTGGTGTTTTAGAAAGTTTTCTTGAAGCGATTTGAGTCTCAGATTAAATTTCCTCTATGCGATTTGTCTCAAAATTCATGCGATTTTCCCTTTCATGATTGCTTATTGAAGCGATTTGTCACCATTTTTGTGCGATTTGTCTGTTTTAGAGAAGTGACTTGTGCATTAAGCGATTTGTCTATTGAGACAAAAGGACAAGAAAGGAAAAAGTAGTGGAAGTAGTGGGTGTACTTGTGTACTATGCGATTTGTCTGATTATGTGATTTGTCTGCTAAAGCGATTTGTCGTTTAAGCTTGTTGATAATTAGGGTGTGACTTGTCTGTAGAGCGATTTGTCTGGAGTGCGTTTTGTCTAAAGAGCGACTTGTCTGAAGGTGAGGTTTGTCTGTCAGAGCAATTTTTCTGAAGAGCGATTTGTCAAGGGTGCGACTTGTCAATTGTGCGATTTGTCTTTTGAGACTAATTGTTTTCTTAGGCTTATTGTTTCTTCGTGTCACGTTTTACGGTTTTCTCTTGATTTTGTAAAATCCCGTGAAATAATCTATTTCCCGGTTTAATCATTGAGTTGTAAAATCCCGTGGAACTTGTAATCATGTCAACAATCACTTCTTTCGTTGCTGATGACGTTCAAGCTGCAGGATCTGATACTCGTCCTCCCATGCTGGATAGAACCGATTATGACTCTTGGGCTCAAAGAATCAGACTATACTGCTTAGGAAAATAAAATGGGGTTAATATCCTCAAATTAATTGATGAAGGACCATATCAAGTTGAGACTACCCGAGACATTCTTGAAACTGCTGCTGATGGTTCAGTGATATTAGGATTGGATAGACCAAAGACATATGATGAACTTACTGATAAGGAGAAGAAGAGATACGATGCAAACATCAAGGATTCAAACATCATACTTCAGGGTTTACCTAAGGACATTTACAAGTTGATCAATCACAACACTGAAGCGAAGGCAATATGGGACAATGTTAAGATGCTTATCTCTAGTTCTGAATTGACTAAAGAAGACAGGGAATCTCAGATGTATGATGACTTTGAGAACTTTAAGATGAATCCAGGGGAAACTGTTACTGAATATTATGTGAGATTCCACAAGCTTGTGAATGACATGAGGAATATCAAAATGACCATGCCAAATATCCAGCTCAATTCAAAGTTTGTGAATAACATGAATCCCGAATGGCACAAGTTTGTCACTGCAGTGAAGCTAAACAGAGGATTGAGGAACACAAATTACGAGAAATTGTATTCATACTTGCTTCAAAATGAGAAACATGCTGTGTTTGAACGAATGATATTGGAGAAGTTCAAGACCAATTCTGGAGATGCAAGCTTGTCAAATGATTCAACTGCATTCTACACAAATGTAGGAATAACCACCAAAGCATCACAAGTCATACCAACTGGAAATGGCAATCACAAACTTATTCCAGATTCAGGGTATAAGCCTCAAGATTCAGACACATTCATGGAACATCTTGTTAATCAATTAGCTCTAATGGTTAAGCAAAACTTGAACTTCACTCCAGACACCAACAATCATACCAGAACCGCTTCCAATCTCCACAATCATGCTACAGTCAAAGAAGGAAAGGTAGTGGTGCAAAATGCGCAAGGACGACAGAATGAACAAGGAATGACAGGAGGAGGTTATGGAAATCTTTGGTGTAGGTGGAGGATATGTGGGTAATCTGAATCGAGGAAGGAACATGGCTCAAGGTCAAGGGAAGCCAATCAAGTGTTACAACTGTGGTGGAGAAGGACACATTATGAGGAACTGCACTTCTCCTAAACGTCCACAAAATGCAGAGTACTTCAAGGACAAAATGCTGCTGGTACAAGCTCAAGATAATGGAGCAGTATTGGATGAAGAAGAATTGTAGTTTCTTGCTGAGGGAAATGCCAAAACTTACGATGGAGATGTGGATGAACAACCAGTGCAGGGTATGGGACACAACAATTAAAATGCATTTCAAGTTGCAGATTGTGATGCATTTGAATCTGATGTCGATGATGAACCTCTGAGACCATCTTCATGGCTTGTGTCTCACCAATGGTCTCTCCAAAGGCTCCTTCACCACAACAGGCCAGTCCCTCCAAGGAATCAATCATATCAGAGGTATTGAAACTATACGATGAAGTTGATGTGCAAAAGATACACGACAAGGTACAATCAACAGAAATTATTGAATCAGATATTGAAAATATGGATAATAGCAATGTTGTCCCACATGATCAATATGTGAAACAAAATGAAAGTGAAATTGTACCAAGTGATGCATCTTTTGCAGTCAATGATGACTATATTTTTGACGAATACACTGCATGTGCCCCTGATGATTCTATAACCTCTGAACTGAATGCCTATAAGGAACAAGTTGCAATATATGAACAACGTGCTAAGTTTGAATTGACTACCCGTGAGCAGGAGATGGATAACCAAATGCGTACAATTATCAGAAAAAGTAATTTTAGGGAAGAAATGTTTAAACAAGACTTAGATTCCTTACAAGAAAAGCTTAACAAAACTGTTAAACAAAAACAAGAACTTCAAGAAAATGTAAAAGTGCTTAAACAAAAATTCAATGCTAAGGAATCAAAACTTTTAAATGAATTTTCCAACCTAAAAACTTTAAAGAACAAACTAGAAAACAAGTTGTACGTACAAGGGAACACCATTCAGACTGCTCACATGATCACTAAGCATAGAGTTCTAAGTGATAAGCATAGTGTTGCACTTGTTGAAGAACCAAATCATGAGGCTTGTATTAAAGCAAAAGCTGCTCAAAAGGTAATCTATGATGGAAATGATATTCTTAAGCCTAGACAAAAACCATCATGTATAGGAAGCATTGATGAGGATAGAAAATTAGAGGATGTCTCTAGGGAGAAAATGGCAAAGAAGTTTAATGATCCTAAGTGTACAGAGCTTAATATAACAATTAAATCTCATGATTACACTAAAGAAAATTGGATTTCCTTGAATAAGTTTAAACCTCAAACTCAATTAACCCCTGAGCAAGTATTCTGGAAGAAAGATTTGGATAAACTAAAAATCGATAATCTGATTGAGAAGAATCCTCCCTGTAGGAAAATACCTCCTGCCACTGTGTATCCCCCAAATACACCTATGCATTTAGTGCCTAGAACTCTTGCCACACAAAGCAAAACCTTAGTCAGCTTATATGTAGTTTACCAACTATTTTTTGACTTTGAGAGAACATGTAAGAAGAGAATTACACCCACAGGGATTACTGAAGGGGAAAGGGGTTTTGAGCAAACTAAAGAGTGCTATTTAACTGAGGTCATGCCTTTCTTTAAACTACTAAAAGAACAATTTGAGAGTCTTCAAAAGGGCATTGATACAGAACTTAAAGAAATGAAAAAGGTGTTCAATGAAACGGAAATTGAGGTCAATGACTATGAACGTGAACTCAAATGTAATGAAATTGAAAGGAAGAATCTGCATATCTTAAATGAGAACTTGATTTCCAGTTGTGTTGCTCAAGATGTGTTCTATACTGTTACAAATTATTCTATTACTGCTTCTCAATTTCATGAATTATCTGTTGCTTTGAAAGTTTCCCATGATTGTGTCGTTCAGCTTGAAAACAAAAATTTAAAACTGAATGAGAAAATAGAACAGGATGATCATGATAACTTGGTAAAACTTTTTTCTAAGCTGGAAGTTGAACATTTTGATTTGCAATTAATGTGACAACTCGCAATTTCAAGTCATTTTCAAATTTACTATTCATCTCGGGAATTTACTATTCATCATTTTTGGAGTCGATTTAATATTCTGAGAACGTATTTCAAAATTTTACTATTCACAAAACACTATTCATTCCCGGAGAAAATCACTATTCATGCTTCACTATTCATCGTTTATCGTAAACTAGGTTTACGAGTATCAAATTCGCGTAACCTTAATGGTTTAGCTGCGAGTTCATGAATAATCATCAAGGACATATCATCTAGACTAGGTTTAGTCTACATATCATTAACATCATTATCATCATATTAGTTCATGCATGGTTTTGCATATTACATTAAACGCATAATTTCCTATTAAATAAACGCTATCGCGTAATTAATTATTTTGAACATTTAATCCGACACTTCCAAAAATTATTCCGATATATTTTTATACTCATATTAAGATTAAAAAACTAATATTATTAGTTTACCCGGTGTTTTAAATTTATTTGGTATATAAATTGTTATATTTATATAATTACGACGGTTTTCGTAAATACTACACGATAATTATTATTTCACTCCAATTTTTGCAAGGAATGTATTTTTATAATTTTTATGACTTCAATATATTTTATTTTGATCCGTTAAAATTTATTTTTATTTAACGCTACCCTAAATGCTTAAATATGTACACAAGTTATCAATTATCCTTAAAATAACTACACACTTACTCTACATTTACATACTAAAAAAAAAATAATACATTAACATCATATTACTCACCCTTGTCGACACAAGGGTGACTCACATTCCCTTTTTGTATCAAATATCTTTGTACACATTATACATACAATATTTTATACAAGACAACACTTAGTTGTCAATATATCAAGTGCGGAAAAAAAAAAAAAAAAAAAAGCTACTCACTTATTCCTTTTACCATATCAACCGGCCAAAAAGGTGAACAAGCAAGGATTGCATATATTTTTTCAAATCAGGCTAATTTCATAACCCTAGCATACTCTTAAGTAAGGTTTTGAAATAAAAACCTAGGGTATTTAGGATAAACCCTTGTTCATTAAACCTCATCAAGTAACTAGTAAGCATTTCATGATCATTTTTATTTTTCATATTCATTTTATGGTCATTTTATCATGCTTGAGTAGAACATGCAAGTATCATGTGTGTCTATACCACTTTTAGTGTTTTTATAACCTATTATGAAATATAATTATCCTATAAATAATCCCTTGTAATTTTTAATTTTGATGATGTCTAGGAACCCATGACACCCTAAGAAGGTGTATGGTAGGTTTATAATAGCTTTGGTGTTGTTTTGAAGTGGTTAGAATAAGTTTTACGCGAGAAAAACTCATTTCGACAACAATATATAAAGGTCTGATCATTTTTGTTAATTCTGGAAATTTCGACAGTTGGTAAAAATTTTTGGGCTAGATATTCAGAAAATATACTTTAAAACGAAAACGTGGCCGCTTGAATGGGTTAAAACGGAGTTATAACGAAGAAGTTATGCTATTTTCAAGTTTAACGACGAAAACTATAAATTTCAAAAAATTCAGCATGTTGTTTCCACTTTTTACGAGTCAAAAATGAGTCTTAAGCGTTATTAAATGTGTCGACTTATCAGAAATATATTAGTATACTTTAAAACGAAGCTAAGGACATATAAAACGTAGAAAACGGACTTGTAACGATTAAATTACACGCGTTTAAACAAAGTTGCCGTAACTATTTAATATAAGCATAACTAATATATTTTCTAATAGACAAACATTACGCCCGCGAATGACCATGTTGAGGGTCGTTTTTAACATTGATGTAGTACTTTTTATAATATGATGTCTTCTAGTAAAAGTAAGTTCGCCTAGCCTATTTTCCAAAATGTCCAACCGTTTGTCAAACGGAGTTGAAACAAGCAAAATACGGTCACTCAAACTTTGCCGAAAACCACCCTTAAACAATATTTTGGATACAAGTACCATACTTTACCTATATTTTTCTCCATGATCGAGACCTCTATGATAAAAACTTAAAAGCTAAAACTTTGAGATAATGATACAAGCTTTCCAAAACCATTGAGTTTGTTTCCTAACACTCGATGTGCACCATTTTACGACTAGCATTTCGAGGCTATTTCGTCACTTTCATGAAATTGTCAAATGATATTATTTTACGACGAAAAGTTATAATTTCATAATAAATCATTAAATAACTATCGTAGGATATCATTTCAACGTATATACTTATAAAGTAATTTATGAATTGTCAAGACGTTAAAAGATTATTTTTCGACGATAAACGTTATTTTCAAAAATTCACAAGTGGTATAGATATCATACGAATTGCATGCATAACATTACATCATAACTTATTATAGAACATATCTTTCATAAAAGGTCACGGTTAGAGGTTGCGCCTCATTTCAGTGTATCCACCTTTGTCATCATAATCATTGCAACAGGTGAGTTTTCATAGCCCCGATTTATTCTAGTTTATACATTATTTCAAACCTACGGGGGAGAATACATTGCACATCATTTTATTACGAGCCCAAGTATATTCAAATTCATTTACATTGCTTAAGTTACCTCATTGCCAATTGAATGTCCCCATTTCATAATCATGAACCGTTAATTTCGGAAGAAGCGAGGGTGAGTGGATAGATCTATTGAGGGTGACTCCTTCATCCGTGTTGGTGGTCCCAACTGGTCAACGGATGCATTTCATTTTTATCATTATTGAGTTGTTTGGCAAAACACTCTGTTGGGGCGAACATCAGTCCAGCTTCGGTGTCATGTGCTTATAGCAATTGTAACATTTTTATGTGACATATTTGTCATACATGGCCTATACTTGTGGTAGTCGTATAAAACATTTTCATAAACTCTATGAACTCACTCAACCATTGTGTTGACACTTTTAGCAATGTATTTTCAGGTATCTAAGGCATTCACTTCATGACATGCATGTGGACATATCATAGAGTCGCGGTGTCGACGCGTCTCACTTGGGATTTATGCACTTTAAAACATCGTTTGGATTGTAACAAACTTAATTCCGCACATGTCTAATTTCATTTGGGACCTATCTTTTGTAAACTCTGAATGTTTTATTATATCGAACGATGTTCTTTTCAAACAACACTTTAGGTCGTTCAATATATCTGTAACTGTGATGCTATGACAGTCAATCCCCAGGAATTCCATTCACGCAAAACAGGTAATTTAGCGGTGTGACAGATTGGCATCAGAGCTTCGGTTATAGAGAACTAGGTTGCATCTTTGACCCTAGACTATAACTACATCATCATAGCATCTCATCATTTCATCATAAGTGCATATTCACTTTACATGCGGTTTATACGTACATTTTTCGAGTTATTTACTTTCATTTCAAATCGATTGTCACATGGATGCCTTCAAATACCCATTCCATTATCCTTTCTTTAGACTCCAATGTGGAGAATGCCTTGTCATTCCCTATCACAATTTTAATATCAGTTGACTCATCACCGATAATGTCGAATGCCGAGACAAAACCTTTAAGTAGGGCGAAGTCACTCTCACTCCTTTGTTTCACCACTAACATGTCGAGTTACACGTTATTCACACATTAAGTCACTAAACCATCATACATTTGAAGCACTTACAACATCTCATAACCCATTTCTTAGGAAACCGTCGATCATTTTGAAAAAATAACCTTAAACTTATCACCTCATATCACATCTCTTTGGAGCGTTTATTATTAACATAGGACTTTGCTACGTCTCACCCTTCCTCTTATTTTGAAGAGTTATGGCGCCGAAGAAAGCTCCACAAGTTATGACACAAGCGGCTATGCAAAAGTATGTGAGGGATAGTATAGCTGAGGCATTAAGGATGAAGAGCAACAGATGGCGGCTGGCCGAGGCTGCTACTTGCCGAAGCCGCTAGACTTGCCACTGATCTTTGAGGCTGCAGCTACTGCTGAAGCTGCAAGGCTTGCTAATGTTGCCGAGGCTGCGGCAATTGCTGAAGCTACTAGACTTGCTGCTGCTGCAGGAATTGCAGGAGGGTCTGGGGTTCGGAGTTGTTCATATAAGGATTTTAAAAGCGGAGACCCCACAAAGTTCAAGGGCACCGAAGGGGCCACTGCTATGGTTCGATGGTTTGAGAAAATGGAGTCTGTGTTTCTTTTATGCAATTGCCCTGATGATTGAAAGGTTAAGTTCACTACAAGTACACTTTTAGATGGGGCAATGTTGTGGTGGAACTCGTATGCACAGCCTATGGGAATGGAAAATGCTTACAAGCTCACCTGGGAGCAATTTAAAGGGTTGTTGACAAAGAAGTATTGTCCGCGAACTAAGGTGAAGAAGTTGGAAACGGACTTTTATGAGCTAGTGGCTGTTGGGTACGACATAGAGACCTACATTCGAAGGTTTCAAGAATTGGCTGCGTTATGTCCGTCTATGGTTTCGGACAACGAAAAACTACTGGAGGCTTTCATTGGGGGACTTCCCCAAATTATTCAAGGTGATGTGATTTCCTTTGATCCGAAAACGATTGAAGAATCTATTCGAGTATCTCAAAAGCTCATGGCACAAGTATTGAAGGGAGGAAACATTACCAACACCAGCCGTAACAACAATACCAACAACCGCACCAACTACAACAATAACCGAAACAACAACAACAACGATAACCAAATCAACAACAACAAAAGGAAATGGGAAAATGACCAAGGAGGTTATAATAACAACAACCAAAACCGTAACACTAACCATCATCAACAACAGAATAGAAGGCAAGAAGCTGCAATGGTTTATGTTGCTCGGGTCCTTGCCCTGCCAAGTGCCACAAGTGCCAAAAATTGGGACACCTTGTCACACCCCCAAAATATCGCAGCGGAACGATAGTGTCATTGGGGTATGACGTCATAGCACAAAGTATGGATAAAGAAAACGACCTCTATAATGAGACGTTTTAAAGATGTTTACCATTCGATTAAATAAGTTAAAGTTTACAACACATGAGATCCCAAAGTTTGATAATACATAAAGGTTTACGAAACATGTCGAATGGTAATAGATAAAAAACGCTAGACTCCAATGTATGCCATGAGACCCAAAAGCTCCATGAAATGCTATCGCCTTATGACCTGAGATAAATATGCTAAGAAGTGTCAACACAAAGGTTGGTGAGTTCATAAGTTTGTGATAAAATGATCTGAAATACTTTGAGAAATGTTCACACAGCAAAGGCATTGTAAATCCACTCAGTTCCAAGTTTCGCCCATACAAAACTTGCAACTTGTGTGTTCACAACCCATTGCCTAAAATAGAATGACAATTATGAATATGCGCAATAAGGTAGTTAAAAGTATAAATGTCAACACAAGAGTCTTCCAACACATAAATGATGGGATGTTTGTAAATTAATAGCCTTCCAACAACTTAATTTGGAGCCACTAATTCTTGTATGTTTGTAAATTAATAGCCTTCCAACAACTTAATTTGGAGCCACTAATTCTTGTATGTTTGTAAATTAATAGCCTTCCAACAACTTAATTTGGAGCCACTAATTCTTGTATGTTTGTTCCAAATATGCATATGAAATCAAGTATAACCCAATCAAGTATATAACGCAATCAAGTGTAAAGTATAAGTAATGTTGTTTGGCAAAAGAGTCTAAATGTTTGGATAAATAAGCATATATCTCGCCCCAAATAGTTTATAGGAATTTAAATGAGTAAAAGCGGGGTATGAACTCACCTGGTATGATTGATATGTTAACAAAATGAAGTGCACTAAAATGAGGCTCGAAAACTATCCGCGACCTAAAATGAATGTCATGACTTGAGTTATGATATGTTGTCGTGAATGCGTGATACAATGTTGTGCATGCAACTCCATATGATATCCATACCACTTGTATGCGTTTGGAAATAATGTTTATCGTCAAAATATGTTTATGACATCCCGTCGTATTATAAAATACTTTACAAGTATTTACGTTGAAATGATATCCCACGATAGTCATTTAATGATTTATTGTGAAATTATAACTTTTCGTCATAAAATAATGTCGTTGAAATTTTCATGAAAGTGACTAAAATGGCCTTGAAAAGTTAGTCGTAAAATGGTGCACGTCGAGTGTTAGGAAATGAACTCAACGGTTTTGGGAAGCTTGTATCATTATCTCAAAGTTTTAGTGTTTAAGTTTACATCCTAGAGGTCTCGATCACCAAGAAAAATATAGGTTAAGTATTGTACTTTAGTCCAAAAATATAGTTTAAAGGATGGTTTTCGGCCAACTTTGAGTGACTATATGTTATTCGTTACAACTCCGCTCAACAAACGGTTTAACACTTTGGAAAATATGCTAGGCAAACTTACTTTTACTAGAAGACATCACGTTATAAAAAGTTCTACATCATTGTTAAAAACGTCCGCCAACATGGTCCTTTAGTTGCCGTAGTATGTTTTAATAGAGAATATATTAATTTTGCTAATAGAATAAAGTTACGGCAACTTGGTTTATCTTGTTTAATTTAATCGTTACAAGTCCGTTTTCTACATCCTTAGATTCGTGTCAAAGTATACTAATATATTTTTGATAAGTCGACACAATTTATAAAGCTTAAGACTCATTTTTGACTCGTAAGGAGTGACATTTTCATGCTGAAATTTCTGAAATTAATAGTTTTCCTCGTCAAACTTGAAAATTTCATAACTTCTTCGTTATAGCTCCGTTTTAATCCGTTCAAGCGGCCACGTTTTCGTTTTAAAGTTTATTTTCTAAATATCTAGCCCAAAAATATTTACCTACTGTCGGATTTTCCCAGAATTAAAATTATGGACAGACCCTATTTAAAACGTGTCGAAATGAGTTTTTCTCGCGCCAAACCTATTCTAACCCATTCAAAACAACTCCGAGGCTATTCTAATCCTACCATACACCTTCTTAGGGTGTCATGGTTTCCTAGAAATCACCAAAACAATATATAATAAGGAATAATTATAGGATGGATTATATATATTCATAACTTTTGAAAATCAATGAAAAAGTGGTACAACATCATATGACTTGCATGTTTTTGCTCAAATATGATGAAATGATTATGAAATGAATATGAAAGATGAAAAATAACCATGAGATGCTTACAAGAATACTTGATGAGGTTTAAGAACAAAAGGGTTTTTCCTAATCAATTGAGGTTTGTATTGCAAAACCTATGCAACAAATGATACTAGTGTGTATAAAATCTTGTCTTGAAAAATTGAGATGATCCTCTTGCTTGGTCCTATGGTGGCCGGTCACTTGAGAGAGAAGAGAAGGATATATTTTGATTTCACCTTATGAATGTGTTATGTATGTGTTTTGTAGTATAATAAGTATATAAGTATAAGATATTTTGGTAAAGCCAATGACTCATCCCTCCCCCTTGTCACCCCTTGTCGACTTATTTTAAAGAAAGGAATATCAAGTAGTATCTTGTGATAATAAAATGTATAAGTATAATTAAGTGTAAGTTACTTGAAGACTTGTGGTAAATTGTGTACCCATTTGAATATTTATGGTAAAGTTAGATAAAAATATATTTTCACGGGTCAAGATAAAATATATTGAGGTCATAAAAATTATAAAAATACATTTCTTGAAAGATTTGAGTGAATAAATATTTATCGGGTTGAATTTAAGAAAACCGTCGTAATTTATATAAACATAACAATTTATATACGAAATAAATTTAAAACACCGGGTAAATTAATAATAATATTTTTATAGACTTAATATGAGTATAAAAATATATTGTGATTAATTTTTGGAAGTATCGTATCAATTGTTCAAAATAATGTTTACGCGATAACGTTTATTTAATATGAAATTATGCGTTTAATGTGAAATGCAAAACTATGCATGAGCTAATATGATGAATGTAGAGTTTAAGAAATGACCAAAAATTGAGAATTGTGACATTCTTCCCATGTCAGAGGAATCACGTCCTCGTGATTCAATCGATGATACTATGGTTCGAACCTCGACAAGGGTTCTAAAAGTTTATGCTTGTGTATGGTCTATATGATTATGCCAATGCTCATGCATATGAGTTACTCGTCCAACAAGGTTCGTTCCCGTGCTATCGTGAGCAATTCCCGTCCTAAATACATGCTTTCTTATGATTAGGCTCGATGAGACAAGCTTTCCCATTCTCAAGCAAAATTTTTAAAAGACTTTTTGGTAACCGATTTTACTTAATCCCACAACTCATCAAACAAGAACTGTCATACGATTAGGCTAAATCGGTTTAGGTAACGACTTGTTTCTAGCTTGATCTTTGCAACTCATCAAACAAGAACTGTCGCCGGATCAAACTGAAACAAGTGGTTTGAAGAAAATCTTTTGAAAATTTGGCTTGATTACAGAATTGCTTACACATATGAGACTACTACTCCCTTCATTGCATGATTCTTCCTGAATTAGATATAGGTGATCAGGCTATGTATAATTTAGGAGTAACTATGCAATGCTTGGACTAATCGACTCATATGATGTTTGGTGTTGAGTCATAAGTCCGCATGTATAAAGAATGTGCACTTATAATGATATGATGAGATGCTATGATGATGTAGTTATAGTCTAGGGTCAATGATGCAACCTAGTTCTCTATAACCGATTCTCTGATACCAATCTGTCACACCCCCAAAATATCGCAGCGGAACGATAGTGTCATTGGGGTATGACGTCATAGCACAAAGTATGGATAAAGAAAACGACCTCTATAATGAGACGTTTTAAAGATGTTTACCATTCGATTAAATAAGTTAAAGTTTACAACACATGAGATCCCAAAGTTTGATAATACATAAAGGTTTACGAAACATGTCGAATGGTAATAGATAAAAAACACTAGACTCCAATTTATGCCATGAGACCCAAAAGCTCCATGAAATGCTATCGCCTTATGACCTGAGATAAATATGCTAAGAAATGTCAACACAAAGGTTGGTGAGTTCATAAGTTTGTGATAAAATGATCTGAAATACTTTGAGAAATGTTCACACAGCAAAGGCATTGTAAATCCACTCAGTTCCAAGTTCCGCCCATACAAAACTTGCAACCTGTGTGTTCACAACCCATTGCCTAAAATAGAATGACAATTATGAATATGCTAATAAGGTAGTTAAAAGTATAAATGTCAACACAAGAGTCTTCCAACACATAAATGATGGGATGTTTGTAAATTAATAGCCTTCCAACAACTTAATTTGGAGCCACTAATTCTTGTATGTTTGTAAATTAATAGCCTTCCAACAACTTAATTTGGAGCCACTAATTCTTGTATGTTTGTAAATTAATAGCCTTCCAACAACTTAATTTGGAGCCACTAATTCTTGTATGTTTGTTCCAAATATGCATATGAAATCAAGTATAACCCAATCAAGTATATAACGCAATCAAGTGTAAAGTATAAGTAATGTTGTTTGGCAAAAGAGTCTAAATGTTTGGATAAATAAGCATATATCTCGCCCCAAATAGTTTATAGGAATTTAAATGAGTAAAAGCGGGGTATGAACTCACCTGGTATGATTGATATGTTAACAAAATGAAGTGCACTAAAATGAGGCTCGGAAACTATCCGCGACCTAAAATGAATGTCATGACTTGAGTTATGATATGTTGTCGTGAATGCGTGATACAATGTTGTGCATGCAACTCCATATGATATCCATACCACTTGTACGTTTTGGAAATAATGTTTATCGTCAAAATATGTTTATGACATCCCGTCGTATTATAAAATACTTTACAAGTATTTACGTTGAAATGATATCCCACGATAGTCATTTAATGATTTATTGTGAAATTATAACTTTTCGTCGTAAAATAATGTCGTTGAAATTTTCATGAAAGTGACTAAAATGGCCTTGAAAAGTTAGTCGTAAAATGGTGCACGTCGAGTGTTAGGAAATGAACTCAACGGTTTTGGGAAGCTTGTATCATTATCTCAAAGTTTTAGTGTTTAAGTTTACATCCTATAGGTCTCGATCACCAAGAAAAATATAGGTTAAGTATTGTACTTTAGTCCAAAAATATAGTTTAAAGGATGGTTTTCGGCCAACTTTGAGTGACTATATGTTATTCGTTACAACTCCGCTCAACAAACGGTTTAACACTTTGGAAAATATGCTAGGCAAACTTACTTTTACTAGAAGACATCACGTTATAAAAAGTTCTACATCATTGTTAAAAACGTCCGCCAACATGGTCCTTTAGTTGCCGTAGTATGTTTTAATAGAGAATATATTAATTTTGCTAATAGAATAAAGTTACGGCAACTTGGTTTATCTTGTTTAATTTAATCGTTACAAGTCCGTTTTCTACATCCTTAGATTCGTGTCAAAGTATACTAATATATTTTTGATAAGTCGACACAATTTATAAAGCTTAAGACTCATTTTTGACTCGTAAGGAGTGACATTTTCATGCTGAAATTTCTGAAATTAATAGTTTTCCTCGTCAAACTTGAAAATTTCATAACTTCTTCGTTATAGCTCCGTTTTAATCCGTTCAAGCGGCCACGTTTTCGTTTTAAAGTTTATTTTCTAAATATCTAGCCCAAAAATATTTACCTACTGTCGGATTTTCCCAGAATTAAAATTATGGACAGACCCTATTTAAAACGTGTCGAAATGAGTTTTTCTCGCGCCAAACCTATTCTAACCCATTCAAAACAACTCCGAGGCTATTCTAATCCTACCATACACCTTCTTAGGGTGTCATGGTTTCCTAGAAATCACCAAAACAATATATAATAAGGAATAATTATAGGATGGATTATATATATTCATAACTTTTGAAAATCAATGAAAAAGTGGTACAACATCATATGACTTGCATGTTTTTGCTCAAATATGATGAAATGATTATGAAATGAATATGAAAGATGAAAAATAACCATGAGATGCTTACAAGAATACTTGATGAGGTTTAAGAACAAAAGGGTTTTTCCTAATCAATTGAGGTTTGTATTGCAAAACCTATGCAACAAATGATACTAGTGTGTATAAAATCTTGTCTTGAAAAATTGAGATGATCCTCTTGCTTGGTCCTATGGTGGCCGGTCACTTGAGAGAGAAGAGAAGGATAAATTTTGATTTCACCTTATGAATGTGTTATGTATGTGTTTTGTAGTATAATAAGTATATAAGTATAAGATATTTTGGTAAAGCCAATGACTCATCCCTCCCCCTTGTCACCCCTTGTCGACTTATTTTAAAGAAAGGAATATCAAGTAGTATCTTGTGATAATAAAATGTATAAGTATAATTAAGTGTAAGTTACTTGAAGACTTGTGGTAAATTGTGTACCCATTTGAATATTTATGGTAACGTTAGATAAAAATATATTTTCACGGGTCAAGATAAAATATATTGAGGTCATAAAAATTATAAAAATACATTTCTTGAAAGATTTGAGTGAATAAATATTTATCGGGTTGAATTTAAGAAAACCGTCGTAATTTATATAAACATAACAATTTATATACGAAATAAATTTAAAACACCGGGTAAATTAATAATAATATTTTTATAGACTTAATATGAGTATAAAAATATATTGTGATTAATTTTTGGAAGTATCGTATCAATTGTTCAAAATAATGTTTACGCGATAACGTTTATTTAATATGAAATTATACGTTTAATGTGAAATGCAAAACTATGCATGAGCTAATATGATGAATGTAGAGTTTAAGAAATGACCAAAAATTGAGAATTGTGACACACCTAGCCAGGGATTGTAGAGGTAAAGCCGTAGTCACATGCTTCGGATGTGGGGAGCAAGGACACTATCGGAATCAATGTTCTCAAAACCAAGGTCAACAAGTTTAAGGTGCTCTTTGGAAAGCATACATGTTAGAAGGAGGAGAAGCTCAACATGATTTCAACAACGCTGAAGACTGAAGAAGTTCAGAAACTAACAGTTTTATTTTCCTTATGTACTATGTCGTACTAAGTTTATGTCTTCCATCATATTCGGATCTTTATTACCTAAGATGTATTACTTTTTGATAAACCACTCGTTGTAAAATATTCCCATCTATCCTACTTTATTTTCTTTCCGATTTTTTTATCACTTGCGAGAATTTTACTTCCTTTTTACTTTAACTGCTATTTTAACGACATGGTTTAAATCTTTGTAAACATTGAGAGTTATAACAACTAAACCGAACGTCACATTACCGTTCCTTAATTATACATAGCCTAGCTAACTATGTCTAATTCTGGAGGGATCATGTTATGTTGGGAGCAATTATTTATAAATCTTAGTGCAAGCAAAATTTTCACATATTCCTAAAAGTCAAAGTGATGCTCATCGGAGATATTCATCCAATATTTTCTCTACTATGATGTTTTGTACGCTCTCAATCATCGAAAACCGTAACGACACTTCCTCATGTTTTCTCTTCTCGTTAATCATCACAAACTCAAAATTCGATAGACCAACATGAACTGAATTCAGGGACTGAATTCCTTTTTGGGTGGGTGATGAGTGTCTAAATACTCATCATTTTTGTATAATTTAAACTGCAAAATCATCTGAAAACACTCAAAAATACATCAAAATGATGAAAATATCACAAATCGGTGTTTTATGTGTTTTAAATGCAAAAATATCAAAATCAGATGAAAAATGATTCAAGTTTGCAAAATTGGCAGTTTTAGTCCCCCAAGTTTCAAAAAGTTGTCAAATCTAGTCCCTGGAATTCAAAAATGTAAAGTTTTGTCATTCAAGGTCCCTGAAATATTCTAAGTTGTTAAAAATGGTCCTTGAATGATTCTTTGGTCAAATGGCAGATAAGGTCCCTGAGCTTTGAAAAATTGCAAAAATAGTCCCTGGATATTTTAAAATGGAATTTTATGCAAAAGTTATCCTTGTACTATCAAAGTTTGTCAAGATTGGTCCTTTTGATAATTTGGAAAAAATTCAGTTCTGGTCCCTCTAGTTTGCAGAATTACAAAAATGGTCCTTGTGCTTTATTAATACCAATTGGACCCCTTTTGTATTTAGAACCCCATCCAAAACCAAAAAGAACCCTGCCATATACCACTTGACCCCCTGTCATTACCCATTGTGAACTCCCCTTTATTAATACCACGGGTCAACAAAGTCAAACCCACCCTTACTGTGCTTCTCCCTCTCCTTCGCGCCTAAACCAGAAACCATGGTGGTTTCCATGATTTTCTCCATCCACCCTCCTTACCTTGTCCCTTCCACCTCCACTAACACCAAAAATCTTTAATTGACTCAAACCAACCCCATTAATATCAAAACCTGCTCAAGAAGAAATTGGCGCCAAATATCCACTTGGACGGATATGATGAATTAGAGAGATCCAATGGCTGGAAATTGGTGGGAAACAATCAGAGATGTCATCAGAGTTCAAAAAGTCTATAAAGGAGTGGGGAGATGCATTGTATCAATATCATCTAGTGTAATTTTAGTTTTTCATTGTCGTTTTTATTATTTTCAAATCTCCAGTGTAATTTAAGTTTTCCTAGCATTTTGTTTATGTTATTTAAAGTATTTGTGAACTATTTTCAGTTTCAATTTCAAGTATTAAGTTTTAATATCAGTTTATGCAATTTCAAATTTCAAAAATCTCATGTGAATCAAATGTTGTTATAAGTTGTTATCTTGAACTAAATAAGACACATAAGCTCCTATAAAGTTTATTCAAGCTTTTAGAAACACTTAAAACCAGTTTAGAAGTTAAAACATAAAAATACCAAAAATACCAAATAATTAGTGAAAAAATCAAAAATCATTGGAAATGGTGTACAATGGAGCAGGGTGAATTTTGGATGGCCTTGGGTTAGTGGCTTAGTGGTAAGCCTTTAGGATTGGTCTTGATCGTTGGTTCTGTGATTACAGTTGGATACCCATTTGTAAGCTTTTTGATCATTTTAGCCTTTCACTGTTGTAGTTGTTCATTAGCTTAAATTTCTTTTTCTTTGTGTTAGTTAGTCTTAGTTAAGTGTATTTAATCATTAATACCAGTCAGTTGTTCTTTTAAATTTTTAGTTTACAAAAATCTCATCTTGACAGTTAAAAGTGCATCATGGTCATTTCTGAGTTTAATGTTGTTATGGTTGTTGTTTTAGGCTTCATTAGTCCTAATAAGTGATATTATAAGGTCTGCAATCAGTTTTATGGTTTAAATTTGTGAGTTGCTTTGAAAAGTTCCAAAACTGTCACTTAAAGGGTGTTTGGATTTGCCTGTTTAAACTATAGAAGGTCTTGTTTGTGTTTATTGTTTGTATTTGCTTTGTGTCACATACACACCTAATAACTCATCTCAGTCATAAAAAAAACAGTGGTCATTCATCAAAAGTCAAAATCTCATTTGATTACATCTCTCTTGTTAACTGTTGGAATTTTAAGTTCTATGATCATGATTTTGTGTTAGTAAGTTGTTAGTGTTGATCTAATTAGTCTTAGTTTACCTTAATACAATATATTCAGTGAGTAGTAGTGATTTAAATATCATTTTAGTCAACTTAACTAGTTTTTTATAAAAGTCAAAATTTTCATTTGGGTCGTTTTTGATTAAAATAGATAATTTCACTGTGTGTTTAATATTGAGTTTTATCTTAAAAGCTCTTGGGATACTAAAGTTTAGTAGCTAATCTAAATTAGAAAAATACTAGTTCTCTTTGAATCAGCTTTTTAAGTGCTTATTTTCCAGCTTCTTTAGAGTACCTTGTCGGAAATGGTGCCCTGTGCAATGATTGGTACCATCTTGATAAGCTTGCACAGAGCTTATTAGTTAGTCATATTTTGTGATTATTGGTTCTTTGGATAGCTGACCTATCCATCTTGAGGTCTCAAGTTTACTTTTTCAATTTCTAGCTTGTTTGCTAGGGCTGCATCTAGCTTTTGTTTCTGTCCAATACTCGGTTGATCTTGAGTCAGCTTAAGCTGAGCAGTGATTTGGTACCATCTACATAAGCTCACCACAAGCTCTACAGTGGCCCCACAAGTGTGAGCTTGGGCTTTTTTGATACCCAACCTAGCTAGCTTGTTGACTCAAGGCTTGTTTTCAGCTTGTGAGCTTATTTACTTAGCTTATTTTAGCCTTTAAAAAGTCCACAGGCCTGTTTGTTTAGTAGAATAGCTAAAGTGCTTATTGTCTTTTTCTAGCTTATCAGTGTGCTTATCTTTGTCTTTTTGTTTTATTTGAGTAGCATTAGCTTATTTGTAGCTTATTTAACTTTTGTTTTCAGTTAACAAGCTTGTTTGAGCTTATTTCACCAAGAAAAGCTCATAAGCAAATCTGTTGTGATCATAAGCCCACAAACTGCTTATTTGTGATTTGTAAAATTTTTGTCTTTGTAAAAGTTTCATATTTTGAGTAGTTAAGCAGTTTTCAAAAAAGAAAATCCAGAAAAACATCAATTTAAAAACAGTGATAGTGTTTATTTAATAGTTTTTAGCTTTTTGATTTTTCTTTTCATCTTACTAATAAGCAAATCTTATTTTTATACTTTTCTTAGTTTTCTGTTACCTTAAGTTATTTTTATAAAAAGTTTCATAATTTTCCTAATCTTTTTAGTATTTATTATAATTTTAAATAGTTAAAAGTATTAAATAATTAGTAATAAATAATTAAAAAGCATAAAAAATATATTTTCAGTTTTAAAATTAGTTTTATCATATTTTAGATTTTTCCAAGTTGAAATTTTATTTTTCCAGGTTTATTTTATATTTTCTAGAATTTAAGTGTATTATAAATAGTAATTAATTAGTAATAATTAGATAAAAAGTGTAAAAAAATATATTTTTAGTTTTAAAATTAGTTTTATAATATTTTAGACTTTTCTCAATTATAATTTTATTTTTCTAGCCTTATTTTGTATTTTCTTCTATTTTAGGTCATTTTTAAATAGTTAAAATAGTTTTTAATTAATAATAATTAATTAAATAGTGGTAAAAATAATTTTCTTTTTCTAATAATTTTCTTTTATTTTTAGGATTCCAAAAATGTCATTTTCATATTTTTAGGTCTTTTATTTCTTAGATATCACTTTTTATTTTGTACGTATACGTAGTTTTTAAACGTGCGTTTTACGTTTCTTTTATCTGATTGTTGTGTTTTCCAATTCTGTTTCCAATCTCATTCCAATCAATCAGTAGTGTAATATTCAATCCAAAACCTTTACTGATCACTATCCTTAGTGATCACTCTATCAT
Source organism: Chrysanthemum makinoi (assembly GCA_910596185.1). Lineage (NCBI taxonomy): Eukaryota > Viridiplantae > Streptophyta > Magnoliopsida > Asterales > Asteraceae > Chrysanthemum > Chrysanthemum makinoi. Next base: position 218,022,897 of record OU343221.1, on the reverse strand, counting down.
CTGAGTTAGTTTTGGCACACCATTGAGTCTCCGTGGGACTTAACGACCCGGGAATTCATTATATTCTCTGATCTTCATTGTATTTGTGTTTTAAGCAGTTTTAAGCTTCTTACGGTTAGCCATTCACAAGTGGCTAGCTTGTGTGAGGTAGCTTGACGGTTTAGCACAGATCAAATTTTGGCGCCGCTGCCGGGGAGACTTTAGCGTGTGTTAAGCCATTTTCAGACCCATTCTTGCACATATCCCACCATTTGTAAAAAGTTTTTTTTTGTAAAGTTATATAAAATCTCAAAAAGTTCATTAGCACTTTTCCTAAAGTGTTAAAAACACCAAAAACAATATAAAACAACAAAACAATCGTAACGTTTTCTAGCTTGTATTGTCTTTAAGGTGATTCTTAAAACAGTACGATTTGGTTAAACGAGACGATACCAAAAATATTGTCCAAAAGTTTTTCAACCCATCAGCACAAATCTATACCTACGTCTTTTCATTGGTACTTAATATATACATAAAAATCAACCACCGCAAATCAAGGCAGTACACCTACTAACGGGGGGTGTGACCATAATAAGTTCCAGAACAACAGATTTAAAACTTGCCTTTGTGTCCTTGTGATTTGGTGTACCTTTTTCAAAGAAGCCATTTCATTTGTGATTATTGGTTAAGTTCACTTGTCGTTTTGCCTCGCATTTGTTTTGAAAATTGATTTTTATACTTAGTGCATGCGCACTCGTTCTTCCAGTTCTACAAGTCCACTTTCTGAGCTTGGAAACATTCCTCGTAGACGTAGAGGACGTTCTGCTCCTTCAGCCGTGACTGAGGAACGTCTACCACCACCACCACCTGTCGTAATGGCAGAAGACAAACCCATGAACGAGCTTCTCCAAGCACCCATCGAGGGTTACGGAGATGCTATTGTTGTCCCTTTCGAGCTCAAAACCTGGTTGCTTAATCTAGTAACCCAAAGCCAATTCTATGGTTTTGAGCGGGATGATCCTCATGCACACATTCGATGGTTTAACAAGATTGCATCTACCATCAAGTACAAGAATGTCCCACATGAAGCTATCAAGCTTCTTCTGTTCCCATTTTCTCTAGAGGGACAAGCCCGGAATTGGCTTGAGAAACAACCCCCTCGTTCTATAGAGACATGGGAGGATCTAGTTACCAAGTTCGTTAACGAGTTCTATCCTCCATCCCGAACCACAAGTCTTAAGAATGAGATAATGAAATTTTCTCAAAGATTTGATGAATCGTTCGGGGAGGCATGGGATCGTTACAAAGAGTTGCTTGGCAAGTGTCCGCCTCATGGTTTTACCGAGTTAATGCAAATGGATACTTTCTATAATGGTCTCAACCAGACTAATCAAGACTCTTTGAATGCCTCCGCGGGAGGTAATTTCCTGAGCAAGACTACCAAAGAAGCCTTGCAAATCATTGAGAACAAATCTCAGGTCCGCCCTTTCCGAACAAAGACATATCAGTCTCATGCTGGACCTTCTTCTTCTTCATCTCCCGTGAGTACATCTAGCACCGATGCTAAGATTGACAAACTCACGAATATTGTTCAGGCTTTGGTTCTTGCTAACCAAAGAAAGTGACCTTCACTCGCACACCAACACATGGTGAAGTGAAGAAAGTTGAGAGTTGTGTTACTTGTGGTGGTCCTCATTCATACTACAATTGTACTGCCACCGATGGTAGTCCATTTGAAGCCAATGCTCTAGCCGGTAGTTCACATCGGGGAGGTAATCAATACCGTCCTCAAAATGAACCACACTACCGTGCTAACACTAATCGGGCACCACCCGGTTTTAACGTAATCATAACATGCAAAACCGAATCGAACCAACCTAGAATGAACCAAGGTTATCAAAACCAAGGTAATTTCTATCCGGGACCAAATCAAGGTTTCCAACATCAAGGGAACCTTAATCAAAACAATTTCAATCGAGGGAATCAATTTCATGGGAATATGAACCCTAATCAGGGGAATTTTGGCTATAATCAAAACATACGGCCTCAAATTATCCCTCCAGCCTCCTCGCCATTGTTCCTCCAGGGACCATCATCGATGAGTTGTTGAAACAATTCATGAAGTCCCAAGATGAAATGAACAGGTTGTTGGTCACGATTGCGATCTTAAGAAGTCTCTAAATGATCAACCCTCGGGCTCAGGAAAACTTCCGAGCAACACGATCGCTAACCCGAGGGGCGATGCAAAGGCGATCACAACCAGAAGTGGTGTTTCATATGATGGACCTGCTATTCCTACTACCTCTTCTTCTTCTATCCCAAAGGTAGTAGAAAGTGAACCTCCGACACACAATGGACCTACGACTCCAATGCCTCCTCCACTAGGAGAAATGAGTCAAGTTACCAAGGATACAATGGACAAGGTGCATTATTCAAGCCCACGAAGTACCGCACACGTCCCACCTTCGGTAGTCCAACCTCAAGTTGTCCAGAAACCCAAGTCAAATCTAGGAGTTGTTTTTGAACCTCCTGTAGCTCCCGTTGAAAACCAGAAATCCAAATCTTCTATTCCTTACCCATCACGCTTGAATGAGCAAAAGCTCCACGAGAAAGCCAGTCATCAAATGGACAAATTTTTCCAAATTTTCCAAGAGTTACATTTTGACATAAGCTTTACGGATGCTATCATGCTGATGCCCAAGTTTGCATCCACTCTCAAACACATGTTAAGCAACAAGGAAAAGCTGTTTGAAATGGCTAAAACTCCTCTTAACGAGAACCGCTCAACAGCTATCCCGAAGAAGCTTCCCAAAAGCTTGGAGATCCTGGAAAATTTCTCTTACCTTGTGTATTTCCAGGAATGGTTGAATGCTTTGCCCTAGCGGATCTTGGTGCAAGCATCAACCTAATGCCTTATTCAGTATGGAAGAAACTCTCTTCCGAACCGACTCCTACATGCATGTCTCTCGAGCTTGCAGATCGTTCCATATCCCGTCCTCTTGGCATTGCCGAGGACGTATTTGTGAAAGTAGGAAAGTTCCATTTCCGGTGATTTCGTGGTTGTTGATTTTGATGCCGATCATCGGGTTCCTCTCATTGTTGGTCGAGGATTCCCGAGAACGGGCCGTGCTCTCATAGATGTATTTGAGCAAGAAATCACATTACGTGTTGGTAATGAAGTTGTTACTTTTAACCTTGATCAAACTTCGAGGTACTCCGCAAATTATGATTCGAAGTCGGTTAACCTAATAGATATCATTGATGTTGCTACTGACGAGTACTCTCAAGAAGTTCTTGGTTATTCTCATAATTCTGTGAGTGGGGATCCCACCAAATCTTCTCAACCTATCATAGCCAATTCTACCCCTTCTATCACTCCTTTTGAGGGAAGAGACTTCATCTTGGAAGAGATTGAAGCATACTTGGCTAGTGATTCGTTCCGTGGAAATTGATCATGCTCCAATTGACATTGAGGGGACATACTTCTTATTGAGAAGTTGCTTAATGATGATCCATCATCAACCCTTCACCCTAGTGATTCAATCGGATGAGATTAATCAAGATGAGATTAATCTAGAGGGAGATATTCTTCTAAAGAAGTTGTTAAATCAGGACACTTCTCCTCCTCTCCCTCCCGCCAAGCTTCATAACAAGGAAGTCAAGTCAGTTGAGAAAACGAAGAATTTCCGAGGTTGAGCTTAAGGATTTACCTCCTCATCTCGAGTATGCATTTCTTGAGGGCGATGATAAATTACCCGTCATTATTGCTAGATATTTGAGTAAAGATGAAAAGTCGCTCTCATAAAGGTTTTGAAGTCACACAAGCAAGCAATCGCTTGGAAACTCTCCGACATTAAGGGTATCAACCACGAGTTACGTACTCACAAAATCTTGATTGAGGATGACTTTAAACCAGCAGTTCAACATCAGAGACGAGTGAATCCAAAAATCCATGATGTTATCAAACAAGAGGTTATCAAACTTCTTGATGCGGGATTGATTTACCCGATCTCGATAGTCCTTGGTTAGCCCAATTCACTATGTTCCTAAAAAGGGTGGCATAACTGTTGTCACAAATGAAGATAACGAGTTAATTCCAACTCGATTGGATACGGGATGGCGTGTTTGCATTGACTATCGTAAGTTGAATGACGCCACCCGTAAAGACCATTTTCCTCTACCCTTCATGGACCAAATGCTTGAGAGATTAGCAGGGAATGAATACTATTGCTTCCTTGATGGTTTCTGTTATTTTCAGATCCTCATTGATCCACAGGATCAAGAGAAGACCACATTCACCTGCCCATACGGAACTTTTGCCTAAAAACGTATGCCTTTTGGCTTATGCAATGCTCCCGCACGCGTTCCAACGATGTATAATGGCCATTTTCCACGACATGATCGGGGAAACAATGGAGGTGTTTATGGATGACTTCTCGGTCATTGGGGATTCGTTTCAAACATGTCTCTCCCATTTAGAAAAAATGCTTCAAAGGTGTGAAGACACCAATCTGTGTCTAAATTGGGAGAAGAGTCACTTTATGGTCAAAGAAGGCATAGTCCTTGGCCATAAGATTTCCAAGAACGGGATTGAGGTAGATAGAGCAAAAGTCGATGTTATTGCTAAATTACCTCATCCTACTACCGTCAAAGGTATTAGGAGTTTTTTAGGTCATGCCGGTTTCTATCGAAGATTCATACAAGATTTTTCCAAAATCGCCCGGCCTATGACCCATCTTCTTGAAAAGGATGCTCCTTTTATCTTTTCACGCGAGTGCATTGAAGCTTTTGAAACATTGAAGAAAAAGCTTACTGAAGCACCTATTCTCGTTGCTCCGGGATTTACCCTTTGAGCTCATGTGCGATGCAAGTGATTTTGCTATCGGTGCGTCTTAGGGCAACGTAGAAACAAGCATTTTCAGCCTATCCACTACGCAAGTAAAACTATGATCAAGCTCAAACTCATTCCACCACCACAGAAAAAGAGCTATTAGCCGTGGTGTATGCATTTGAGAAGTTTCGGCCGTACTTAATCTTGACCAAATGTGTAGTGTATACGGATCACTCGGCTCTCAAATATCTCTTTGCAAAACAAGATGCAAAGCCGAGACTACTCCGTTGGATTCTCCTCCTGCAGGAATTTGATATCATTATACGTGATAAAAAAGGAGAGGAGAATCTAGTCGATCATCTGTCCAGATCAGAAAACCCTCACCAAGATGTTTTCGAGAAAAAGGAAATAAATGAAACATTTCCTCTTGAGACACTCAATGCGGTTTCTTTTCGTGGAAATTCTACCACCCCATGGTTTCTTGACCGCAAATTACCATGCAGGTAACTTCATTGTGAAAGGGATGTCGACCCAACAGAAGAACAAATTCTTCAAAGATGTTAAACATTACTCGGGACGACCCCTTCTCATTCAAAATTTGTGCGGATCAAGTCATCCGCGATGTGTGTATGGTCGGAAGCTCTTGACATTCTCAAAGCTTGCCATGCCGACCCACCGGGGCCATCATAGTCCAAACTACACCGCCAAAAAGGTGTTTGATTCCGGTTTTATTGGCCCACAATCTATAAGGATGCCCACGAATTTGTCAAAGCCTGTGACGCTTGTCAACGTCCACGGAAATATATCTCAAAAAAATGAAATGCCACAAAATGCCATTCAAGTTTGTGAGATATTTGACATCCGGGGTATTGACTTTATGGGGCCATTTCCATCTTCTCAAGGTAACAAGTACATACTGCGTGGTGTTGACTATTTGTCAAAATGGGTTGAAGCGAAAGCTTTACCTACCAATGATGCCCGGGTAGTTGTGAAATTTTTGAAATCTCTTTTTGCCAGGTTTGGAACTCCGAGAGCGATAATCAGTGATCGTGGTACACATTTTTGCAATGACCAATTTGATCGTGTCATGCAAAAGTATGGTGTTACCCACCGTCCTCTCTCGCATACCACCCCAAACAAGTGGGTAGGTGGAAGTTTCCAACCGTGGTATTAAAAGAATTCGAGAGGACAGATGGCTTAAAATCGTGCATCCGGTCGGATAAACGGATGACGCACTCGGGCCTTCCGACTTACAAAACACCCATAGGGTGTACTCCATACAAGCTAGTGTACGGAAAGGCATGTCATCTTCCGATTGAGCTAGAGCATAAGGCATACTGGGCCTTAAAACATGCAAACTTCGATATACTGAGATGGTGATCACGAAAAGTTCAAATGAATGAATTAAATGAACTTCGTGATCAAGCATACGAAAACTCTTTGATCTATAAGCAAAAGACAAAGAAGATTCATGACTCAAAAATCAAGAACCGCGTTTTCAACGTTGGTGATCGAGTCCTTCTTTTCAATTCAAGGTTGAAGATTTTCTCGGGAAAGCTCAAGTCCCGTTGGTCTGGTCCATTTACTATCGCTAAGGTTTATCCTTATGGTACCATTGAGTTATCTCAACCCGATGGTCCTAATTTTAAAGTGAATGGTCATCGAGTGAAGCATTATTTTGGAGAGGATATTCCTCCTGTGGTTGTCCCGGATCTACAAACTTTCCCTATGAACCAATGAATGCGGGGATCGAGTCAAGCTAGTGACTCGGTAATCAAAAACATTAGCACACACCATATGGGTTTCACCCATATTTCTGTCTTCTTTCTCTGTTCTACCACCCTAGTGTGGGGGAGTTGCCCCACACTGTTGTATATAAGTTTTCCATCAAAAAAAAAAAAAAATCTCTTTCTAAATAATGGCCGTAGTATTTCCCTTTTACGTTCTCGCCGCTTAACCGCCGGTACTTTGAATATTGAGGGCAATATTCATTTCTAAGTGTGGGGAATTCTCACGAATTTATCATGTATTATCCACCCAATTCCCGCTTTTGGCCAAAATTTTTTTAGAATAAGTGTTTTTCACTTATTCATCATATGGTAATCAGTCCGCCATGTCTAAAAAACAAAAGGATTGGCTAATCCAGAAGCAAACGGCTCTTGGTAAAGATTTCTCAAATCCGTTTATGGCTTGCAATTTGCCCAAAATTGTATGGTATTCAACTCACCATATCCTAAAAAGTGAAGAGTTGGCTAGCCCGCAAGTTTATGGCTTGTGGTAAAGGCAATGGAAAATCCATAATTGGTATTCAGCTCACCAAAGATAATATTGATAATTTATCTAAGAGTTGGCTAGTCCATAGCAAACGGCTTCTGGTAAAGACAAATCAAATCCGTTTGACTTATGATTTGCTCAAAACCATTTGGTTATCGTTGTACCAAGGTTCTTACTTGAATCAAAACAATTGGCTACTCCAGAAGTGATGGCTTTTGGTAAAGAGTTTTAAAATCCATTAAAGATCTAAATCATTGCTAGGGACTAGCAATATCTCATGGGGGGATTGATAAGTGTCTAAATACTCATCATTTTTGTATAATCTAAACTGCAAAATCATCTGAAAATACTCAGAAATACATCAAAATGATGAAAATATCACAAATCAGTGTTTTATGTGTTTCAAATGCAAAAATATCAAAATCAGATGAAAAATGATTCAAGTTTGCAAAATTGGCGTTTTAGTCCCCAAGTTTCAAAAGTTGTCAAATCTAGTCCCCTGAATTCAAAATGTAAAGTTTTATCATTCAAGGTCCCTGAAATATTCTAAGTTGTTAAAATTGGTCCTTGAATGATTCTTTGGTCAAATGGCGATAAGGTCCCCGAGCTTTGAAAAATTGCAAAAATAGTCCCTGGATATTTTAAAATGGAATTTTATGCAAAAGTTATCCTTGTACTATCAAAGTTTGTCAAGATTGGTCCTTTTGATAATTTGGAAAAAATTCAGTTTTGGTCCCTCTAGTTTGCAGAATTACAAAAATGGTCCTTATGCTTTATTAATACCAATTGGACCCTTTTGTATTTAGAACCCCATCCAAAACCAAAAGAACCTGCCATATACCACTTGACCCCCTGTCATTACCCATTGTGAACCCCCTTGTATTATTAAAACCACGGGTCAACAAAGTCAAACCCACCCTACTTGTGCTTCTCCCTCTCCTTCGCTAAACCGTAAACCATGGTGGTTTCCATGATTTTCTCCATCCACCCTCCTTACCTTGTCCCTTCCACCTCCACTAACACCAAAAATCTTTAATTGACTCAAACCAACCCCATTAATATCAAAACCTGCTCAAGAAGAAATTGGCGCCAAATATCCACTTGGACGGATATGATGAATTAGAGATCCAATGGTCGGAAATTGGTGGGAAACAATCGAGATGTCATCGAGTTCAAAAGTCTATAAAGGAGTCGGGAGATGCATTGTATCAATATCATCTAGTGTAATTTTAGTTTTTCATTGTCGTTTTTATTATTTTCAAATCTCCAGTGTAATTTAAGTTTTCCTAGCATTTTGTTTATGTTATTTAAAGTATTTGTGAACTATTTTCAGTTTCAATTTCAAGTATTAAGTTTTAATATCAGTTTATGCAATTTCAAATTTCAAAAATCTCATGTGAATCAAATGTTGTTATAAGTTGTTATCTTGGACTAAATAAGACACATAAGCTCCTATAAAGTTTATTCAAGCTTTTAGAAACACTTAAAACCAGTTTAGAAGTTAAAACATAAAAATACCAAAAATACCAAATAATTAAAAATCAAAAATCAAAAATCATTGGAAATGGTGTACACAGCTGGAGCAGGGTGAATTATGGATGGCCTTGGGTTAGTGGCTTAGTGGTAAGCCTTTAGGATTGGTCTTGATCGTTGGTTCTGTGATTACAGTTGGATACCCATTTGTAAGCTTTTTGATTATTTTAGCATTTCACTGTTGTAGTTGTTCATTAGCTTAAATTTCTGTTTCTTTGTGTTAGTTAGTCTTAGTTAAGTGTATTTAATCATTAATACCGCTTGTTCTTTTAAATTTATAGCTTACAAAAATCTCATCTTGACAGTTAAAAGTGCATCATGGTCATTTCTGAGTTTAATGTTGTTATGGTTGTTGTTTTAGGCTTCATTAGTCCTAATAAGTGATATTATAAGGTGCAATCAGCTTTATGGTTTAAATTTGTTAGTTGCTTTGAAAAGTTCCAAAACTGTCACTTAAAGGGTGTTTGGATTTGCCTGTTTAAACTATAGAAGGTCTTGTTTGTGTTTATTGTTTGTATTTGCTTTGTGTCACATACACACCTAATAACTCATCTCATCATAAAAACAGTGGTCATTCATCAAAAGTCAAAATCTCATTTGATTACATCTCTTGTTAATCTGTTGGAATTTTAAGTTCTATGATCATGATTTTGTGTTAGTAAGTTGTTAGTGTTGATCTAATTAGTCTTAGTTTACCTTAATACAATATATTCAGTGAGTAGTAGTGATTTAAATATCATTTTAGTCAACTTAACTAGTTTTTTATAAAAGTCAAAATTTTCATTTGGGTCGTTTTTTATTAAAATAGATAATTTCACTGTGTGTTTAATATTGAGTTTTATCTTAAAATCTCTTGGGATACTAAAGTTTAGTAGCTAATCTAAATTAGAAAAATACTAGTTCTCTTTGAATCAGCTTTTTAAGTGCTTATTTTCCAGCTTCTTTAGAGTACCTTGTCGGAAATGGTGCCCTGTGCACAGTGATTGGTACCATCTTGATAAGCTTGCACAGAGCTTATTAGTTAGTCATATTTTGTGATTATTGGTTCTTTGGATAGCTGACCTATCCATCTTGAGGTCTCAAGTTTACTTTTTCAATTTCTAGCTTGTTTGCTAGCGCTGCATCTAGCTTTTGTTTCGTCCAATACTCGGTTGATACTGAGTCAGCTTAAGCCGAAAGGATTTGGTACCATCTTCATAAGCTCACCACAAGCTCTACAGTGGCCCCCACAGTTTGAGCTTGGGCTTTTTGGATACCCAACCTAGCTAGCTTGTTGACTCAAGGCTTGTTTTCAGCTTGTGAGCTTATTTACTTAGCTTATTCTAGCCTTTAAAAAGTCCACAGGCCTGTTTGTTTAGTAGAATAGCTAAAGTGCTTATTGTCTTTTTTCTAGCTTATCAGTGTGCTTATCTTTGTCTTTTTGTTTTATTTGAGTAGCATTAGCTTATTTGTAGCTTATTTAACTTTTGTTTTCAGTTAACAAGCTTGTTTGAGCTTATTTCACCAAGAAAAGCTCATAAGCAAATCTGTTGTGATCATAAGCCCACAAACTGCTTATTTGTGATTTGTAAAATTTTTGTCTTTGTAAAAGTTTCATATTTTGAGTAGTTAAGCAGTTTTCAAAAAAGAAAATCCAGAAAAACATCAATTTAAAAACAGTGATAGTGTTTATTTAATAGTTTTTAGCTTTTTGATTTTTCTTTTCATCTTACTAATAAGCAAATCTTGTTTTTATACTTTTCTTAGTTTTCTGTTACCTTAAGTTATTTTTATAAAAAGTTTCATAATTTTCCTAATCTTTTTAGTATTTATTATAATTTTAAATAGTTAAAAGTATTAAATAATTAGTAATAAATAATTAAAAAGCATAAAAAATATCTTTTCAGTTTTAAAATTAGTTTTATCATATTTTAGATTTTTCCAAGTTGAAATTTTATTTTTCCAGGTTTATTTTATATTTTCTAGAATTTAAATGTATTTTAAATAGTAATTAATTAGTAATAATTAGATAAAAAGTGTAAAAAAATATATTTTTAGTTTTAAAATTAGTTTTATAATATTTTAGACTTTTCTCGATTATAATTTTATTTTTCTAGCCTTATTTTGTATTTTCTTCTATTTTAGGTCATTTTTAAATAGTTAAAATAGTTTTTAATTAATAATAATTAATTAAATAGTGGTAAAAATAATTTTCTTTTTCTAATAATTTTATTTTATTTTTAGGATTCCAAAAATGTCATTTTCATATTTTTAGGTCTTTTATTTCTTAGATGTCACTTTTTATTTTGTACGTATACGTAGTTTTTAAACGTGCGTTTTACGTTTCTTTTATCTGATTGTTGTGTTTTCCAATTCTGTTTCCAATCTCATTCCAATCAATCAGTAGTGTAATATTCAATCCAAAACCTTTACTGATCACTATCCTTAGTGATCACTCTATCATCTGAGTTAGTTTTGGCACACCATTGAGTCTCCGTGGGACTTAACGACCCGGGAATTCATTATATTCTCTGATCTTCATTGTATTTGTGTTTTAAGCAGTTTTAAGCTTCTTACGGTTAGCCATTCACAAGTGGCTAGCTTGTGTGAGGTAGCTTGACGGTTTAGCACAGATCAGTGGGCGAATGTGACAATTCGCAATTTCAAGTCATTTTCAAATTTACTATTCATCTCGGGAATTTACTATTCATCTATTACTATTCATCATTTTACTATTCATCGTTTTCGGAGTCGATTTAATATTCTGAGAACATATTTCAAAATTTTACTATTCACGAAACACTATTCATTCCCGGAGAAATTCACTATTCATCGTTTATCGTAAAGGTTTACGAGTATCAAATTCGCGTAACCTTAATGGTTTAGCTGCGAATTCATGAACAATCATCAAGGACATTTTATATAGACTAGGTTTAGTCTACATAACATTAGCATCATTATCATCATATTAGTTCATGCATGGTTTTGCATATTACATTAAACGCATAATTTCCTATTAAATAAACGCTATCGCGTAATTAATTATTTTGAACATTTAATCCGACACTTCCAAAAATTATTCCGATATATTTTTATACTCATATTAAGATTAAAAAACTAATATTATTAGTTTACCCGGTGTTTTAAATTTATTTGGTATATAAATTGTTATATTTATATAATTACGACGGTTTTCGTAAATACTACACGATAATTATTATTTCACTCTAATTTTTGCAAGGAATGTGTTTTTATAATTTTTATGACTTCAATATATTTTATTTTGATCCGTTAAAATTTATTTCTATTTAACGCTACCCTAAATGCTTAAATATGTACACAAGTTACCAGTTATCCTTAAAATAACTAGACACTTACTCTACATTTGCATACTAAAAAAAAATAATAATACATTAACATCATATTACTCACCCTTGTCGACACAAGGGTGACTCACATTACCTTTTTGTATCAAATATCTTTGTACACATTATACATACAATATTTTATACAAGACAACACTTAGTTATCAATATATCAAGTGCGAAAAAAAAAAAAAAAAAAAAAAAAAAACTACTCACTCATTCCTTTTATTATATCAACCGGCCATAAGGGTGAACAAGCAAGGATTGAATATATTTTTTCAAGTCAAGCTAATTTCATAACCCTAGCATACTCTTAAGTAAGGTTTTGAAATAAAAACCTAGGGTATTTAGGATAAACCCTTGTTCATTAAACCTCATCAAGTAACTAGTAAGCATTTCATGATCATTTTCATTTTCCATATTCATTTTATGGTCATTTTATCATGCTTGAGTAGAACATGCAAGTATCATGTGTGTCTATACCACTTTTAGTGTTTTTATTACCTATTATGAAATATAATTATCCTATAAATAATCCCTTGTAATATATCATTTTGATGATGTCTAGAAACCCATGACACCCTAAGAAGGTGTATGGTAGGTTTAGAATAGCTTTGGCGTTGTTTTGAAGTGGTTAGAATAAGTTTTACGCGAGAAAAACTCATTTCGACAACAATATATAAAGGTCTGATCATTTTTGTTAATTCTGGAAATTTCGACAGTTGGTAAAAATTTTTGGGCTAGATATTCAGAAAATATACTTTAAAACGAAAACGTGGCCGCTTGAATGGGTTAAAACGGAGTTATAACGAAGAAGTTATGCTATTTTCAAGTTTAACGACGAAAACTATAAATTTCAGAAAATTCAGCATGTTGTTTCGACTTTTTACTAGTCAAAAATGAGTCTTAAGCGTTATTAAATGTGTCGACTTATCAGAAATATATTAGTATACTTTAAAACGAAGCTAAGGACATATAAAACGTAGAAAACGGACTTGTAACGATTAAATTACACGCGTTTAAACAAAGTTGTCGTAACTATTTAATATAAGCATAACTAATATATTTTCTAATAGACAAACATTACGGCCTCGAATGACCATGTTGAGGGTCGTTTTTAACATTGATGTAGTACTTTTTATAATATGATGTCTTCTAGTAAAAGTAAGTTCGCCTAGCCTATTTTCCAAAATGTCCAACCGTTTGTCAAACGGAGTTGTAACAAGCAAAATACGGTCACTCAAACTTTGCCGAAAACCACCCTTAAACAATATTTTGGATACAAGTACCATACTTTACCTATATTTTTCTCCATGATCGAGACCTCTATGATAAAAACTTAAAAGCTAAAACTTTGAGATAATGATACAAGCTTTCCAAAACCATTGAGTTTGTTTCCTAACACTCGATGTGCACCATTTTACGACTAGCATTTCGAGGCTATTTAGTCACTTTCATGAAATTGTCAAATGACATTATTTTACGACGAAAAGTTATGATTTCATAATAAATCATTAAATAACTATCGTAGGATATCATTTCAACGTATATACTTATAAAGTAATTTATGAATTGTCAAGACGTTAAAAGATTATTTTTCGACGATAAACGTTATATTCAAAAATTCACAAGTGGTATAGATATCATACGAATTGCATGCATAACATTACATCATAACTTATTATAGAACATATCATTCATAATAGGTCACGGTTAGAGGTTGCGCCTCATTTCAGTGTATCCACTTTTGTCATCATAATCATTGCAACAGGTGAGTTTTCATAGCCCCGATTTATTCAAGGTTATACATTATTTCAAACCTATGGGGGAGAATACATTGCACATCATTTTATTACGAGCCCAAGTATATTCAAATTCATTTACATTGCTTAAGTTACCTCATTGCCAATTGAATGTCCCCATTTCATAATCATGAACCGTTAATTTCGGAAGAAGCGAGGGTGAGTGGATAGATCTATTGAGGGTGACTCCTCCATCCGTGTTGGTGGTCCCAACTGGTCAACGGATGCATTTCATTTTTATCATTATTGAGTTGTTTGGCAAAACACTCTGTTAACATCACCAGCATTTCGGTGTCATGTGCTTCTAGCAATTGTAACATTTTTATGTGACATATTTGTCATACATGGCCTATACTTGTGGTAGTCGTATAAAACATTTTCATAAACTCTATGAACTCACTCAACCATTGTGTTGACACTTTTAGCAATGTATTTTCAGGTATCTAAGGCATTCACTTCATGACATGCATGTGGACATATCATAGAGTCGCGGTGTCGACGCGTCTCACTTGGGATTTATGCACTTTAAAACATCGTTTGGATTGTAACAAACTTAATTCCGCACATGTCTAATTTCATTTGGGACCTATCTTTTGTAAACTCTGAATGTTTTATTATATCGAACGATGTTCTTTTCAAACAAAACTTTAGGTCGTTCAATATATCTGTAACTGTGATGCTATGACAGTCAATCCCCAGGAATTCCATTCCGCTGCAAAACAGGTAATTTGAGGGTGTGACAATTAAAATATCAACATCTCAAAGAAAATGTTAAAACCTCAAATGTCAAGGCATCCTCGGATGCGCCTGAGTTTGATGCAGTGTTTGAAATAAGCAAATGTGACGAATAGATTCGAGCTCATTGTAACACGATCAGAAGATTGAAAACCCAAATTTCACAATTGAAGGGTGAAAAGAATAACGTGAATGGCTCCCAAATGCCTCCTCCATTAGATTCTCAGAATTCTCAAAACTTTCATGTTCAAAACATCATTAACGTTTTACATCAAGAAAATGAGAGTCTTCTAGAAAAAAATGAAAAGGTTAAACTACATTTCAAAGAGTTATATGATTCAATGAAAGTCACCCGTGACAAGAACAATGAAAAAATAACTTCTTTACAAAAGGAAATTGAGAATCTGAAGAGTCAGGTAAAAGGGAAAATGCCAATTGTCGGTGATGAAATTCTTGTATCAAAGGCATCTGCGGATTCTAAGTATGCTGTGACTGTAAAGTATATTCCCCCTCATCTTAGAAATAACGAACGTGTATGTCAAGAATATTTTTCTTATCTTAAGGATAGTCTAGAATGCCTCTGTGAGATTGTCGAAGAGGATAGCATAAATAAACCACTTGAATGAGAAGTTAGGTATGCATGCTTATATGCCAAACGATCTCAGGAGCTTTTAGAATGTTTAAGAGCAACATGCCCTAAATCCTTTTGTACTAAACATAAAGTCATTATGCCATGCTCTATGCCTAGTATTAAGCATCCGACTCTTGATATGCCTTGTTCTATGCCTAAAGTTAAACATGTGAACTTTGATGTGCCTGCTAGTACTTCAGATCCCAGCACTTCTAGATCAGGAACGCAAAAAGTAGCAAAACAAACTAATGTTCCCATCATTCCCTTTACAGGAGTAATCAGTGACACTAAGGCAAGCGGGTCAAAGCCTCCAGGTAATACAAAGCAAGATAAGACCTCGCAAGCTAAGAGTGATCAATGGAAGAATGTAGAAGACCACCCTAGGAACAATAAGTTTATGTTGAATAAGACGAATCGTGTTGATTCTAGTATTAGCTATAAGCGTACTGTAATTAATTCGAATTCTGCTACTACTTGCAAAACATGTAATGAATACTTGATTTATGGTATTAATCATGAATGTGTTGTGAATGATTTGAGTAATGCTGTCAAATCTCCGATAAAAAATGTTAACTCTAGAAAACAGGATAAGAAGGTCATAAAACCAAGGTGGAAGAGGGTTAGAAAACATTGGAAAACAACAGGAAGAAAATTTAGTAACGTAGGTTATCAATGGATACCTACTAGCCGTAAATTCAATCTTAATGAGTTGTGCCCTAAATTATCTAGATCAATGCCCATTAGGAAATGGATGCCTACTGGTAGAACTATACCTTTAAGAAGTGAACATACTTTGAATATATCTACTGTTACTACTAGCCCGGCATCTACCTCTAATGATATCATTGTTTCTGCTTCTGATGTGGGTGTCAAATCTCATTTACTAACCAAGTGGAACCCATTCTCGCATGGGGATCCCAATTGTCCAGTCATCCATTCTTGTATGTGTTCAACTGCAGGTCATTCAAATCGCTCGTGGTACCTGGACTCAGGTTGTTCCAAGCATATGACTAGAGATCGCTCACGGCTCATGAACTTCGTGAGTAAATTCATCGCGTCTGTTAGATTCGAGAACGACCATTTTGGGGCAATTATGGGTTACGGATGTCACACCCCCAAATTACCTGTTTTACAACAGAATGGAATACCTTGGGGAGGACTGTCATAGCATCAAAGTTACAGTTATATCGAACGACCTAAAGTGTCGTTTTGAAAATATCGTTTGATTCAGTAAAATAATCAGAGTTTACAAAACATAGGTCCCAATAGATTTCCAAGGTACCAAAATAAATTTGTTACAATCAAACGATAGTTAAGTGCAAAAATATAGGTGAGACGCGTCGACACCGCGACTCTATGATAACTCCACATGCATGCCATGAAGTGAATGCCTTAGATACCTGAGATAAAACTTGCTAAAAGTGTCAACACAATGGTTGAGTGAGTTCATAGAGTTTGGTTAACAAGTAAAGCTTTTAAAGAGCGTTCATGCAACAAAGGCAAAGTTTTTAGTCATTTAGAATAGTCCACAAAGTAAAGGCATTGTAAATCCACTCAGTTCCAAGTTCCGCCCATACAAAACTTGCAACCTGTGTGTTCACAACCCACTGCCAAAATATGTATGTCTAATAGTCAAGTGCACGATGTCATAATAGTTCACAATATAGCACCACGTATATAATAATTCAGGGATGCTCCGAACATGGGAGACTTTTCACTGCTCCAACAAGGGAGACTCCTTTGTCACTCGACCACCTAGGCGATAATTATTGAGAACACTCCACCATTAAGGCGAGAATTATTGAGAACACCCCACCATTACGGCGAGAATTATTGAGAACAATCCACCGACAAGGCGAGAATTATTTTGAACACTCCACCGACAAGGCGAGAATTATAGTGATGCTCCGAACAAGGGAAACTTTATAGTGATGCTCCGAACAAAGGAGACTTTATAGTGATGCTCCGAACATGGGAGACTTTAGGTCAAGGTCATAGCACGTACGGTTCAATAAGTTCAAACAAGTCATAAGTTCGTATTTAAGTTCAAGGGTTCCATTCAAAGGTTCGTAATTAAGTTCAAGTGTTTAAGTCGAGTTCAAAAGTTCAAAATAGTCAAAGAGCTCAAAATATATCAAAAGGTTCAAAATAGTTAAAGGGTTCAATATTATGTCAAACAAGTTCAAAATAGTCAAAGGGTTCATTATAAAGTCAAACCAGTTCAAAATGGTCAAAAGGTTCAATATTACATCAAACATGCTCAAAATAGTCAAAGGTTCAATATTAAGTTAAAAGAGATTACTTATATGTCAAAATGTTTTAAATCAAGTTAAAGTGTTCAAATCTATGCCAATATGTTCCTATGAAGTTAAAAGAGTTCAAATATATATGTCGAAGGGCTCAAAATCACGGAAAGTGGTTCAAATAATAGTGTTCATAACATAGTGATCAATTTAGTTCGGGCACAATCTACTTACTAGCATAAGTAGTGAAACAAAAGGGTAACAAGTTCATGATAGGTCAAACAATATAGTTTAAGTTCATATAAGTGTAAAGTAAATGTATGAAGTTGAGCATGTATCTCCCCCAAAGAGTTTATAAAACAATTAAACGAGTAAAAGTGGGGCTACGAACTCACCTGATGGAATGATTATGATGACAAAAGTAGATACACTGAAATGAGGTGCGATCTCTATCCGCAACTAGTGAAGTGATGAGGTTTAAAGAACAAGGTTTTATCCTAATTACCCTAGGTTTTTATTTCAAAACCTTGATTAAGAGTATACTAATGTTGTGTAATTAACTTGTTCTTGAAAATCTTTGTGTTCCTTCCCTTTCTACTTCCTTGCCTGGTTCTAAATGAAAGGATGGAGAGAGTATTTGTTTTCTTTACACCTTAGGATATATTATCTATGTGTTAGTAGTATATTATTAAACCATGTAAGCATAATTGTAGATAGATATTTTGTACTCATAAAGTGTTGAGTCATCTATTTAGGTCGACTAAAGGCAAGACAAAAGAAAAGTTAGTGCATTTTGTGTCATTACATGTATGGATGTAAAAGTAAAGTTGATAATTTATATATATAATTAAGTATTTAGGGTAGCGTTAGCTAGAAATAAATTTTTAACGGAACAAAATAAAATATATCGATGTCATAAAAATTATAAAAATACATTTCTTACAAAAATTTAGTGAAATAATAATTATCGAGTAGTATTTACGAAAACCGTCGCAATTATATAAATATAACATTTTATATACAAAATAAATTTAAAACACCGGGTAAACTAATAATATAATTTTTATGGTCTTAAAATGAGTATAAAAATATATCAGGATAATTTTTGGGAAGTGTCGGATCAATTGTTCAAAATAAATGATCGCACGATAGCGTTTATTTAATAAGAAAAATATACGTTAATGAAATATAAATTTTTCTCCGGGAATGAACAGTGTTTCGTGAATAGTAAAATTTTGAAATATGTTCTCAGAATATCAAATCGACTTCGAAAATGATGAATAGTAACCGATGAATAGTAAATTCCTGAGATGAATAGTAAAATTTGAAAATTGACCGGAAATTGAGAATTGTGACATTCTTCCCTTGTCAGAGGAATCACGTCCTCGTGATTCAATTAATGATAACTATAGTCCGAACCTCGACAAGGGTTCTAAAAGTTCATGCTCGTATATAGTCTAAATGATCATGTCAATGCTCATGCATATGAGTTCCTCATCCAACTAGGTACGTTCTTGTGCTATCGTGACCATATCCCATTCTAAAGACATGCTCTCTTATGGTTAGGTTTGATGAGGCAAGCTTTCCCATTCTCGAGCAAAACCCTCAAAAGACTTTTAGGTAACCGATTTTTACTTAATCCCACAACTCATCAAACAAGAACTGTCATACGATTAGGCTAAATCGGTTTAGGTAACAACTTGTTTCTAGCTTGATCTTTGCAACTCATCAACAAGAACTGTCGCTCGGATCAAACTGGAAACAAGTGGTTTGAAGAAAATCTTTTGAAAATTTGGCTCGATTATGGAATTGCTTACACATATGAGACTACTACTCCCTTCATTGCATGATTCTTCCTGAATTAAACATAGGTGATCAGGCTATGTATAATTTAGGAATGTTTGGACTAATCGACTCATATGATGTTGGGTGTTGAGTCATAAGTTCGCATGTATAATGAGTATGCACTTATAATGATATGATGAGATGCTATGATGATCTAGTTATAGGCTAGGGTCAATGATACAACCTATTTCTCTATAACCGATGCTCTAATACCAATCTGTCACACCCCCAAATTACCTGTTTTACAGCGGAATGGAAAACCTTGGGGAGGACTGTCATAGCATCAAAGTTACAGTTATATCGAATGACCTAAAGTGTCGTTTTGAAAATATCATTTGATTCAGTAAAATAATCAGAGTTTACAAAACATAGGTCCCAATAGATTTCCAAGGTATCAAAATAAGTTCGTTACAATCAAACGATAGTTAAGTGCATAAAATATAGGTGAGACGCGTCGACACCGCGACTCTATGATAAGTCCACATGCATGCCATGAAGTGAATGCCTTAGATACCTGAGATAAAACATGCTAAAAGTGTCAACACAATGGTTGAGTGAGTTCATAGAGTTTGGTTAACAAGTAAAGCTTTTAAAGAGCGTTCATGCAACAAAGGCAAAGTTTTTAGTCATTTAGAATAGTCCACAAAGCAAAGGCATTGTAAATCCACTCAGTTCCCAGTTCCGCCCATACAAAACTTGCAACCTGTGTGTTCACAACCCACTGCCAAAATATGTATGTCTAATAGTCAAGTGCACGGTGTCATAATAGTTCACAATATAGCACCACGTATATAATAATTCAGGATGCTCCAACATGGGAGACTTTGTACTGCTCCAACAAGGGAGACTCCTTTGTCACTCGACCACCTAGGCGAAAATTATTGAGAACACTCCACCATTAAGGCGAGAATTATTGAGAATACCCCACCATTACGGCGAGAATTATTGAGAACACTCCACCGACAAGGCGAGAATTATTGTAAACACTCCACCGACAAGGCGAGAATTATTGTGATGCTCCGAACAAGGGAGACTTTATAGTGATGATCCGAACAAGCGAGACTTTATAGTGATGCTCCGAACATGGGAGACTTTAGGTCAAGGTCATAGCACGTACGGTTCAATAGGTTCAAACAAGTCATAAGTTCGTATTTAAGTTCAAGGGTTCCATTCAAAGGTTCGTAATTAAGTTCAAGTGTTTAAGTCGAGTTCAAAAGTTCAAAATAGTCAAAGAGCTCAAAATATATCAAAAGGTTCAAAATAGTTAAAGGGTTCAATATTATGTCAAACAAGTTCAAAATAGTCAAAGGGTTCATTATAAAGTCAAACCAGTTCAAAATGGTCAAAAGGTTCAATATTACGTCAAACATGTTCAAAATATTCAAAGGTTCAATATTAAGTTAAAAGAGATTACTTATATGTCAAAATGTTTTAAATCAAGTTAAAGTGTTCAAATCTATGCCAATATGTTCCTATCAAGTTAAAAGAGTTCAAATATATATGTCGAAGGGCTCAAAATCACGGAAAGTGGTTCAAATAATAGTGTTCATAACATAGTGATCAATTTAGTTCGGGCACAATCTACTTACTAGCATAAGTAGTGAAACAAAAGGGTAACAAGTTCATGATAGTTCAAACAATATAGTTTAAGTTCATATTAGTTTAAAGTAAATGTATGAAGTTGAGCATGTATCTCCCCCAAAGAGTTTATAAAACAATTAAACGAGTAAAAGTGGGGCTACGAACTCACCTGATGGAATGATTATGATGACAAAAGTAGATACACTGAAATGAGGTGCGATCTCTATCCGCAACTAGTGAAGTGATGAGGTTTAAAGAACAAGGGTTTATCCTAATTACCCTAGGTTTTTATTTCAAAACCTTGATTAAGAGTATACTAATGTTGTGTAATTAACTTGTTCTTGAAAATCTTTGTGTTCCTTCCCTTTCTACTTCCTTGGCCGGTTCTAAATGAAAGGATGGAGAGAGTATTTGTTTTCTTTACACCTTAGGATATATTATCTATGTGTTAGTAGTATATTATTAAACCATGTAAGCATAATTGTAGATAGATATTTTGTACTCATAAAGTGTTGAGTCATCTATTTAGGTCGACTAAAGGCAAGACAAAAGAAAAGTTAGTGCATTTTGTGTCATTACATGTATGGATGTATAAGTAAAGTTGATAATTTATATATATAATTAAGTATTTAGGGTAGCGTTAGCTAGAAATAAATTTTTAACGAAACAAAATAAAATATATCGATGTCATAAAAATTATAAAAATACATTTCTTACAAAAATTTAGTGAAATAATAATTATCGAGTAGTATTTACGAAGACCGTCGCAATTATATAAATATAACATTTTATATACAAAATAAATTTAAAACACCGGGTAAACTAATAATATAATTTTTATGGTCTTAAAATGAGTATAAAAATATATCAGGATAATTTTTGGGAAGTGTCGGATCAATTGTTCAAAATAAATGATCGCACGATAGCGTTTATTTAATAAGAAAAATATACGTTAATGAAATATAAATTTTTCTCCGGGAATGAAGAGTGTTTCATGAATAGTAAAATTTTGAAATATGTTCTCAGAATATCAAATCGACTTCGAAAATGATGAATAGTAACCGATGAATAGTAAATTCCTGAGATGAATAGTAAAATTTGAAAATTGACCGGAAATTGAGTATTGTGACATTCTTCCCTTGTCAGAGGAATCACGTCCTCGTGATTCAATTAATGATAACTATAGTCCGAACCTCGACAAGGGTTCTAAAAGTTCATGCTCGTATATAGTCTAAATGATCATGTCAATGCTCATGCATATGAGTTCCTCATCCAACTAGGTACGTTCTCGTGCTATCGTGACCATATCCCATTCTAAAGACATGCTCTCTTATGGTTAGGTTTGATGAGGCAAGCTTTCCCATTCTCGAGCAAAACCCTCAAAAGACTTTTAGGTAACCGATTTTTACTTAATCCCACAACTCATCAAACAAGAACTGTCATACGATTAGGCTAAATCGGTTTAGGTAACAACTTGTTTCTAGCTTGATCTTTGCAACTCATCAACAAGAACTGTCGCTCGGATCAAACTGGAAACAAGTGGTTTGAAGAAAATCTTTTGAAAATTTGGCTCGATTACGGAATTGCTTACACATATGAGACTACTACTCCCTTCATTGCATGATTCTTCCTGAATTAGACATAGGTGATCAGGCTATGTATAATTTAGAAATATTTGGACTAATCGACTCATATGATGTTGGGTGTTGAGTCATAAGTTCGCATGTATAATGAGTATGCACTTATAATGATATGATGAGATGCTATGATGATCTAGTTATAGGCTAGGGTCAATGATACAACCTATTTCTCTATAACCGATGCTCTGATACCAATCTGTCACACCCCCAAATTACTTGTTTTACAGCGGAATGGAAAATCTTGGGGAGGACTGTCATAGCATCAAAGTTACAGTTATATCGAACGACCCAAAGTGTCGTTTTGAAAATATCGTTTGATTCAGTAAAATAATCAGAGTTTACAAAACATAGGTCCCAATAGATTTCCAAGGTATCAAAATAAGTTCGTTACAATCAAACGATAGTTAAGTGCATAAAATATAGGTGAGACGCGTCGACACCGCGACTCTATGATAAGTCCACATGCATGCCATGAAGTGAATGCCTTAGATACCTGAGATAAAACATGCTAAAAGTGTCAACACAATGGTTGAGTGAGTTCATAGAGTTTGGTTAACAAGTAAAGCTTTTAAAGAGCGTTCATGCAACAAAGGCAAAGTTTTTAGTCATTTAGAATAGTCCACAAAGCAAAGGCATTGTAAATCCACTCAGTTCCAAGTTCCGCCCATACAAAACTTGCAACCTGTGTGTTCACAACCCACTGCCAAAATATGTATGTCTAATAGTCAAGTGCACGATGTCATAATAGTTCACAATATAGCACCACGTATATAATAATTCAGGGATGCTCCGAACATGGGAGACTTTGCACTGCTCCAACAAGGGAGACTCCTTTGTCACTCGACCACCTAGGCGAGAATTATTGAGAACACTCCACCATTAAGGCGAGAATTATTGAGAACACCCCACCATTACGGCGAGAATTATTGAGAACACTCCACCGACAAGGCGAGAATTATTGTAAACACTCCACCGACAAGGCGAGAATTATTGTGATGCTCCGAACAAGGGAGACTTTATAGTGATGATCCGAACAAGGGAGACTTTATAGTGATGCTCCGAACATGGGAGACTTTAGGTCAAGGTCATAGCACGTACGGTTCAATAGGTTCAAACAAGTCATAAGTTCGTATTTAAGTTCAAGGGTTCCATTCAAAGGTTCGTAATTAAGTTCAAGTGTTTAAGTCGAGTTCAAAAGTTCAAAATAGTCAAAGAGCTCAAAATATATCAAAAGGTTCAAAATAGTTAAAGGGTTCAATATTATGTCAAACAAGTTCAAAATAGTCAAAGGGTTCATTATAAAGTCAAACCAGTTCAAAATGGTCAAAAGGTTCAATATTACGTCAAACATGTTCAAAATAGTCAAAGGTTCAATATTAAGTTAAAAGAGATTACTTATATGTCAAAATGTTTTAAATCAAGTTAAAGTGTTCAAATCTATGCCAATATGTTCCTATCAAGTTAAAAGAGTTCAAATATATATGTCGAAGGGCTCAAAATCACGGAAAGTGGTTCAAATAATAGTGTTCATAACAT
The DNA here is from genome assembly GCA_910596185.1 of Chrysanthemum makinoi. Classification (NCBI taxonomy): domain Eukaryota; kingdom Viridiplantae; phylum Streptophyta; class Magnoliopsida; order Asterales; family Asteraceae; genus Chrysanthemum; species Chrysanthemum makinoi. Next base: position 217,998,923 of record OU343221.1, on the reverse strand, counting down.
AGTGATCAATTTAGTTCGGGCACAATCTACTTACTAGCATAAGTAGTGAAACAAAAGGGTAACAAGTTCATGATAGTTCAAACAATATAGTTTAAGTTCATATAAGTGTAAAGTAAATGTATGAAGTTGAGCATGTATCTCCCCCAAAGAGTTTATAAAACAATTAAACGAGTAAAAGTGAGGCTACTTAACTCACCGATGGAATGATTATGATGACAAAAGTAGATACACTGAAATGAGGTGCGATCTCTATCCGCAACTAGTGAAGTGATGAGGTTTAAAGAACAAGGGTTTATCCTAATTACCCTAGGTTTTTATTTCAAAACCTTGATTAAGAGTATACTAATGTTGTGTAATTAACTTGTTCTTGAAAATCTTTGTGTTCCTTCCCTTTCTACTTCCTTGGCCGGTTCTAAATGAAAGGATGGAGAGAGTATTTGTTTTCTTTACACCTTAGGATATATTATCTATGTGTTAGTAGTATATTATTAAACCATGTAAGCATAATTGTAGATAGATATTTTGTACTCATAAAGTGTTGAGTCATCTATTTAGGTCGACTAAAGGCAAGACAAAAGAAAAGTTAGTGCATTTTGTGTCATTACATGTATGGATGTATAAGTAAAGTTGATAATTTATATATATAATTAAGTATTTAGGGTAGCGTTAGCTAGAAATAAATTTTTAATGGAACAAAATAAAATATATCGATGTCATAAAAATTATAAAAATACATTTCTTACAAAAATTTAGTGAAATAATAATTATCGAGTAGTATTTACGAAGACCGTTGCAATTATATAAATATAACAATTTATATACAAAATAAATTTAAAACACCGGGTAAACTAATAATATAATTTTTATGGTCTTAAAATGAGTATAAAAATATATCAGGATAATTTTTGGGAAGTATCGGATCAATTGTTCAAAATAAATGATCGCACGATAGCGTTTATTTAATAAGAAAAATATACGATAATGAAATATAAATTTTTCTCCGGGAATAAAGAGTGTTTCGTGAATAGTAAAATTTTGAAATATGTTCTCAGAATATCAAATCGACTTCGAAAATGATGAATAGTAACCGATGAATAGTAAATTCCCGAGATGAATAGTAAAATTTGAAAATTGACCGGAAATTGTGAATTGTGACAACGGAGAATATGTTATTGGAGATAGTGTAATTTCCAGGGTATAGTATGTTGAAGGTCTTGGTCATAATTTGTTTTCTGTTGGTCAATTCTGTGATTCTGATCTAGAGGTGGCCTTTAGAAAACATACATGCTTCGTTAGAGAACTAGATGGTGTTGAACTTTTGAAAGGAACATGTGGAACCAATTTTTACACCATCTCTATCGAAGACACGATCAAATCTTCTTGAATCTGCTTGTTATCAAAGGCTTCGAAAACAAAGTCTTGGTTATGGCATCGTTGTCTCAATCACTTGAACTTCGGCACCATTAATGATCTTTCTAGAAAGGACCTCGTAAGAGGCTTGCCCAGATTAAAGTATGAAAAGGATCATATTTGTTCAGCATGCTAATTGGGAAAAAGTAAGAAATATGCCCATAAACCCAAACCTGCAAACTCAGTTATGGAAGTTCTACATACTCTTCATATGGACTTATGCGGACCCATGAGAGTGCAAACGATAAATGGGAAGAAATATGTGTTAGTCGTTGTTGATGACTACTCTCAGTTTACTTGGGTTAAGTTTTTGAGGACAAAGGATGAAACTCCAGATGTCATCATCAAACTTATCAAACAGCTGCAGGTTCGACTTTACAAGACTGTCAGAATTATCCGAACGGACAATGGAACTGAGTTTGTTAACAAAGAACTAAGTCAGCTTTATGAAAGCATTGGAATCAGCCATCAAAGAAGTGTTCCATGTACTCCTCAACAGAACGGTGAAGTTGAAAGACGAAATCGGACTCTTATGGAAGCTGCAAGAGCTATGCTAATTTACTTAAAGGTTCCAATGTTTCTCTGGGCTAAAGCCATTGCCACTGCTTGCTATACCCAAAACCGTTCCCTTATCCACACCACTCATGGAAAAACTCCATACGAACTTGTCCACAATCGAAAACCTGATCTCTCTTTCCTTCGTGTGTTCGGTGCTTTGTGCTATCCAACGAATGATGGTCAAGATTTAGGTAAATTAAGAGCTAAGGCGGACATTGGAGTTTTTGTGGGAGTTTTTGTAGGTTATGCACCAAACAAGAAGGGTTACCAAATCTACAACAAAAGAACCCGAGATATCATGGAAACTATTCACGTCACGTTCGATGAGCTGTCTGGGCAAATGGCTCCTGGACAATCTAGTTCACGACCTGCATCTCAACATTCATCTTGTAGTCCCATCAGTTCCTCTCTTGTACAAAATCTCTCACCTGCAGTTCCATATGTACCTCCTTCTGAAGATGATTTGAAGAAATTGTTTGATCCGATGTTTGATGAATACTATGAACCTATTGCTAATGATCAGTCTACTCCATCAACAGTGGCGGCTCCTAACCCAGTCAACGTAGATAATCCTTTAGTTTCTGTGTCACTGAGTCAAGAAGCGCCTACTGCAGATCACTCATCGTCATCATCAAATCCTCAATCCTCGAGTGTACATCATGGAAATGTTTTTGGCAACTATGATGGAGATAACCCCTTTGCCACTCCAAAAGATGCACCGTTTGAAAACATCTTTACCCCTGATCAATCATCTGAACCATCTTCATTAGGGGACCCCAACTCTGCTACATCAGTTCCTCAACCACAACCACACGAGCATTTCAGAAAATCGACACATGATCATCCATTAGACAATATTATTGGGAATCCTTCTCGTCCGGTATCCACTCGTAAACAACTTGCTACTGATGCCTTATGGTGCTTCTTCAATTCCATATTATCAAAGGTCGAACCGAAAGATGTTAAAACCGCAATGTCTGAAGACAGCTGGTTCAATGCAATGCAAGAAGAAATTCACGAGTTTAATCGTCTTGATGTTTGGTAATTGGTACCTGCTCTTGATTGTGCTATGATCATTGCTCTCAAGTGGATCTTCAAAGTAAAACTTGATGAGCATGGTGATGTACTGAAGAACAAGGCAAGACTTGTTGCAAAAGTATATCGTCAAGAAGAGGGGATTGACTTTGAGGAATCATTTGCTCCAGTTGCACGTATCGAGGCAATCCGAATCTTCTTGGCTAATGCTACTAGCAAGAACATGGTGGTTTATCAAATGGATGTGAAGACTGCCTTTCTTAATGGAGATCTGAAAGAAATCATTTATGTCAGTCAGCCTGAAGGTTTTGTGGATCCAGAACGTCCTACTCATGTCTATCGCTTAAAGAAGGCTCTCTATGGCTTGAAACAAGCTCCAAGGGCATGGTATGACACACTGTCAAAGTTTCTCTTAACCAACGGATTCAGCAAAGGAGTAGTTGATCCCACATTGTTCACCAGAAAGTCAGGCAAACATTTAATTCATGTTCAAATCTATGTTGATGATATTATTTTTGCCTCGACCAACCCTAATGAATGTGACCGTTTTTCAAAAGAAATGGGATCCAAATTTCAAATGTCTATGATGGGAGAAATATCATTTTTCTTGGGATTACAAATTTCACAAAGTCCCGGAGGCATTTTTATTAATCAATCTAAATATGCAAATAAAATTTTAAAGAAATTTGGATTTGATACTTGTGACCCTGTTGACACTCCCATGGTGGAACGCACAAAACTGGATGAGGACCACTCAGGGATCATGGTTCATCAAACGAAATATCGAAGTATGATTGGATCCCTGATGTACCTCACAGCCAGTAGACCTGATATTCTATTCTCCAAGGAACCATTAATATGGGACTTTGGTATCCGAAGGACACCAATATGTCACTAACAGCATATGCAGATGCAGACCATGCAGGGTGTCAAGATACACGTCGAAGCACGTCTGGTGGTGCTCAATTCTTCGGAGAAAAGCTTGTAAGCTAGTCCTCGAAGAAACAAATGAGTACGTCTATATCCTCTACAGAGGCATAATACATAGCCATGTCATCTTGTTGTGCTCAAATCCTATGGATGAAATCCCAATTATCTGACTATGGCTTTGAATTCAACAAAATCCCTATGTATTGTGTAACAAAAGTGCCATTGCTCTCTCATGCAACAATGTTCAACATTCAAGAGCAAAGCATATCGACATTCGACATCACTTCATGAGGGAGGAAGTGAAGAAAGGTGTGGTGAAACTATATTTTGTGAGAACTGAATATCAGCTGGCAGACATCTTCACTAAAGCTCTTCCTAGAGAACGTTTTGATTTTATCCTTCCACAACTTGGACTTAAGAGTCTACAACCGGAAACTCTCAAACTCCTTCAAGAGGAAGACGAGGAGTAAAGGCTTTTCTTCATCAAACTCTTGTACATATTTATTCAAAAAGCAAAATACAAAATTATAAAACCCACAAAAGGAAAATGGAGAAAAAATAAAATTACAAAAATCCATAAAAATCAGAAAATCTTTGAAAAAGCCCCAAAATATTATTTTTTCCATCTATTTCTGGTCTTCGATAACATCGACGGACTTTGATTTGTCACTCAAAGAATGGCACAGGTCTTTAGATGAAGTTCGATTGTACAAAAACCTTTTACAAAAAAAATAATAAAAATAAAATAAAAATGGGATGCAGAAAAATAATAGTTTATTGTCATTTCAGGTAGTAACCAGTTTTCAAAGAAAGAACAGAGCCATGCTTAAATTAATTTTTGAATATTCATGCTCTGATTCTAAAAACAAATGTTTGTCACCAAAAAAGACAAATGTTTCCATCACAAATATTTTTCCTTCTAAATATTCTTCTGAAAAATATTTGTCATCTAATGAAAACAAAATTGCTTTGCAAATAACTCGGACTATATTTTTTTAAATCATCTAGACTTATCATTTGTCAAAATCTCTAACACTCAATCAACAACTTATGTCATTGATTGAGGGGGGAATGATTTCAATCAAATAAAAAAGTTATTTTTCAAACAATTGGCACGTAATCGAGCAAGGTCTAATTTTGGATAATCAAAAGGAACAATGTTGTTGTACTATTGGATCCAGACCAAGGCTAATGTTGTGTTTTCATAAGATACTTAAGCATGTTTAATCATTAGAGTTTAAAGTCTCTGAATTCGATCCTTATCAGTTAAATGTTTTAAAAGCAAGCCACAATTCTCCTCAAAAGCTTTCAAAAAAAACAATTTAAATCAATAGAGATCACATATCTCAAAGGATTTGAAAATTGTGATCGAGGGAGAATTTGTGATTTAAATTGGATATTAACTGATAATTCAATAAGTGGTTTTATAAAGATAACAACAAGAACTCATCCCTACATGTGCCAAACGATTTCAAATTTTCCATGAACATGTTAAGGGGGAGCATCTATCTCAAACCTAAAAGAATTGAAACGTGATTGATTTGTCTCTAAGTGCAGATTATCTCTAATATGTGCAAAACACTTTCGAATCTCAACGCACATATTGAGGGGGAGCGATCATATGAAAACCTCATCCTTCCGAAAATATTTGGTACAAAGTCCTTAAAAATACTCTATTTGATAAGGGAAGTGATGATGATATCTTTAGAAAAACATTGTTAATCAAAGATTGAATTTCTCATTCTTAATCTAAGATTTCAAAGTTCTCTTGCCTCCATGTGATAAAACAATTTCAAATATTTGATGCACAGGTTGAGGGGGAGCTTTTTCTAAAAATGTCAAAAACGATTCAGGTACAAAATGTTTGATCTTGTATCACGAGTACCTAGATTGATTTTCAAAAGGTTTTCAATCGGTTTCAATGGCAGAAGAACAATACCAAAAGACCAACCAAATTTACTTTACGCATGGAGATATAAGGATGTTTAGATTAGGTATTCGTTCCCACGATCCCGCTAGAGCCGGAGGGATCTACCCAGGGACAATCCATTGGATAGTGTAGAAGTCCTTAGGTATGATGAGAAAAAGGAGAAAAGTGAGAAATGGGAAGAGTGCGGACTGAGATAGAGCTAGAATTAGAATAAACCCAACAAGGTTCTAGTTATGAAATCTCGGTAAGCACTGAAGGGGTTGAAGAATGATAAAGAAATGAATGAGAAAAGGGTGAAAAGAAATAGCCCTCCATTATTTCAACCTTAGGGCAGAAACCGAGTTCAATTCATATGCTACTGTTGGTTACCAAGGTAACACCGGTATTGAAGACAAGACGTCATGGACCCAGTGATGCACTGCACTACAACTTCCCTAGCTACTCAAGTTCCTCTTAAAAGGACTTGTTTCATTCTCACGGGGAACTTACATAATCTATCAACTTTCTCTTAGAGATTATTGATATTGAAGAAGGAGGCCCTATCCCTAGTCTCCGGCATAGGAACCAAATGTGCACTATTGAGTCTAGACCCACGAGATCATCAATAAATCTCACTAGGACACAATCAATGAAGACTCACTATTTCACACAATGTGGAAAGTGAGAATACATCTTTAGAGTCCTACGCACTATCCTTGTGGTATTTCCATAACATCTGAGTGATATGCTGTCATATTCACAATGAAGATGCAAAACCTTCTAGAGCCAACATCAAACAAGCTCTTGATGGGTGGCATGTGAGATCTACCCTATAGATCAAACATGTGACAACTAGAAAGAAACGATGGAGCGATTCATAATATGAATCAATCCTGGTTCAAGAAATGGATTGACTGATACCTTTGAAAAACTAGTCGTTGTGCTCAAAAATTATTTTTCTATAGCACATCGACTGTGTACTTCATTTTTCAAAATCAAAAGGTGTTTATGATTGAAAATTTATTTCTACTATAAAACCTTCATTGTATTGCAAAAATTCTTTCTGATAAGCAATACACGATTGTTTTCAAATAATTTTCTTTAATAAGCAAACCTCAATTTGCTGGTTCACTCACTCTGTGTTGTCCTCTTTGAGACGTTCCGGTTTGAGAACGGCTAGAGCAGCTGCGAAACCCTGTCAAGGAGATTCTTCAGAATTACACCTATTCACAGGCAGTACTTGTACTGATCAACGGGGAACCATGGGCCGTGTACCTCAATTCAACGAAAGTGATCAAAGACACTCTCATGCTCTTTATTGCTAACTGTTGTATGCAGGTACACCCAACAATTGTAGCTGAGCAGAATTGAGAAGTCAATCCATAGCAGCATGCTCACACAACACATTCATTTCTAAAGAAATCATGATAAGTGCATATCGTCATCAACTAGCTCTGATATTTTCACTCCATGCTTCTGCTATGCTGCTGGAAACATTATGAACCTACAAAAGCTTCCGCTACTCTGATAAGAAGATATCATGATCCATAATGTGAGCATGTCGGTCCAAAAGTCACAACTTCACATGATGGTGACACAACAAGGGATGAGTCAGAGATTTATGGTGGCTGATGACCTCAAAGCTGGCTCAAAACTCATCATCACGTGGATCATTTAAAGACCTCCACTTGAATTAACTAAACATGCGAAACATGAAGAATCAAAGACTACAGGCTACAGAGCAAAGAACTCAATCAAGAATCCAAGAACAATCAAAATGTAATATCTGTTTGTATTCAATGTAAATTGAGGTGACCTCCCTTAGGGGGAGATTGTTAGGATTTAGTAAATCCGGTAGTTAAAGAGTCGGTCACCTCAAGTATATGTATTCGTTAGAAAGCTCATAGTCGTAGTCATTTTATGTTATCAAGTACTTTTTTATGTAACACCGTGGAGGAAGGACGGGTCTTTACCTACTGTATGCCTGATCCACAGCCCATAGGAGGCATGTCTTGTAAGAAACTATAAGTACCCTCTACCTCCCAAGGTAGAGGGTTGGAGCTTAATAATATCATTTTTCTTTGTCTCACTAAGTTCCCAAAACTCTTCCACTTTCTCTCTCTAAACTCATATTATACGCCCTTGTGATTGTGTATGTGTGTGATTGTGAAAACCAATATATTACAACAATAGTTTAACATAATTCATAACAAGTATAAGCCCCGCAATAGTCATAACAAACACGGAAATTATATGCTAGCACCTCACAAGTGGTGTCTGGATACTCTCATCTCTCGGGTGTATATGAAATATAGCAAATCGAAATGGAAGATAAACACTCATTAACCGGTCATAGTACATAGATTACCATAGGCTTGAGACTAGATCAAACCTCCACCGCTTTGGCGTAAGCACCTAGGAACAACTATCTAAGAGGTATTTAAAGGGTTGTAACGTTAAGCTTATGGTAGGGAAACAAAGGGTTTGGTTGGATAGACGATTTAATGGTGGCAAGTCAAAAATCTTAATGTTACAAGCATTAGAAGAATGGCGTTGCTAAGCCAAGACTCGACTCACTAAACTCTAGATACTTGAAACAAACAAACATAAATTGAAAAACATAAACATAAAGATAGATGTAGGATGGTAGCCTCCTTTTTTTTTTTTTTTTTTTTTTTTGCATACACTTTTACTCTACCATCCTCTATGATAACATCAAAATATAAGGGATTTATAGGCACATCCCTACAATTGAGTTTTTATTACTCTAACACTAATTTGACCTGAATTGAAAAGATCAAAACACTTGGAGTAAATTATTGCGTAAATAAGGGGAATTTGAATTTAACATTCTTTTCCGTCACTCCATAAAATTTAACTTTACCCATGAGTCCCAATCATCCCAAAACTGTGTACAAAAGATATGACTCGACTTAGCAACCATGCAAGTAACTAGATAATTGAACTAAGGGTTTAGTATGATAACAATAATGCACTAAAATTGAGTGCATACAAGGTAGGCTAAGGCGATTTGGGTGTACATTTGGGGGTGGATTGTAAACAATGCTCTTCATTGATATTCTGGAAAACCGAAACATCACGAGAACCGCGAAAAGGATAGACTCTGAGGGGTTAACTAGGGGTATCGTGTACTAAAGATGAGTACAACGCACGGGTGTGTGGGAATTACTCAACCGATGTGGAAGAAGTAATTATAATACGGGTATCAAACAAGGGTTATCCTAATGCCTCTTATCATTTAATTATTCCTAACTACACAACTGTAGTCTCACTAGCGATCTCAGGATGCATCACAAAACAAGTTCTAGAATCTATTGTACTACCGGTAAACTCTCAAAGCATTAAAGATGAATGCTTTAATTCCTATAGATCTAGGGGCGAACCTCACATTTTTGGGGTGGAATTTAAGTGGTAAAGGGTTTTTGTGCTAGTCATATAAATTCCTATCCATGAGACGCTTTATTAAGACTAAAGACCCACTCGTACATGTCATGAATTTTTTTTGAATTTGGTGCTAAAATTACCCTAACCGATATCTCTCATAGCTTATTACACAAATGAAATAAGACAAGACAAATAATCAAGGATAAGCATAGTTTCAAAGTTCTCGTTTTATTCTCCTTCCCTACACTTAAACTGAACATTGTCCCCAATGTTCCCCAAAAGTATCAAAGTTATGATAACGGAAGGTAATTAAAAGAGAAAGAAACTAATACTCCCCTGATTAGCTCGGTAGGATCCGTGTGAAGTAGTGGTTAAATTCTTTCCAAGAAGAACGTATGCGTGAAAAGCTCCATCCAATCTTATGTTTCTTCTTCTTGATAAATAAAACCTGCACACTTTAACAAAAATAGACAAAACCTTCACGAAAAATCGGCGGTAAAACTACATATGACTCACTACACTAGGATATAATGCTTGTGGAATGGATGTTTGCAGATTTTCTTGAAAATTAAGACCTGGCAGTTTCCAAAAATTTATAAGTAGCACAGAAAATGAGAGAAAGTTAGATAAGCTATTTATGCTCCTCCTGGCGTCGTCAGGTTGTAATCCAGACGCCGTCAGGTTATCCTGACAGAAACTAGTCTGCTGCGTTTTTCTAGAAAAATTACACCTTTAAAATCTGGAATAGTTCCTGCAAAAACATCCATTGTGACTCGATACAATCATTTGACTCTAACAAACACACATATATATCATTTTCAATAATTGTAGTTCTCATGTTCACGTTCTTTTAAAAACGTGTGTAATCTTCCCTACAGTTATCCTTTTTGTAAAATGCCTTTATATGTAATTAAGACGAGGTTAAAGAAAAAATAAAGCATATTCACAAATTCAAACATGAGAATAAACAATCAATGAAAAGATATATGACACACATACAAGCAAACAATTAAGTATGGGTTGCCTCCCACAAAGCGCTTTTCTTTATTTATGAGTCTTGTAGCTAGAATCGAAGTCGTGCCCCTACGTACCTATGTAAGTAAGCTTATCCTCAAGAATGTCATAGGGATTAAACTTATCTTTTAACTTCTGATAAGGTTTTAAAATGTACCTTTTTAAGGGGCCGTTTAAGCCCTTATTTGATCACTTTTGTATCCGTTATTACTTAATATCGTTCATTTTCACTTTTTAGGTATCTTGAAGGCAAAATGCTGGAATGACACTTATTCGGACGAAAAGGCGAGAATATACGAAGAAAATGGCCAAAGTCAAGAATCGAGACACTCAGGCTGCTGGAACTTAAGGGGACGGCGTCAGGATTTACAAGTGACGACGTCAGGCACTACTAGAGACGCCTTCAGACAAATTTTGGGATGACTCAGTAGCCAAGTTGCTCATTTACAAGTGACGGCTTCAGGTTTTAAAAGAGTAGGGCGTCGCAACTCAGACGGCCTAGATTTGATCCAGACGACGTCAGAGACTGAAGGGGACGGCGTCACAAGCATAAGGTGACATCGTCGAAAGACCAATGTGGCCAAGACGAAACCCTAATAACGGCAACCCGACGGCGTCACAAATTAAAGGGTGACGCCGTCGCATTTGTAATCTTATATATAGAATCCGAATTTTTTTGTTTTCAGTGTGTAGTCTTTTGAGTAAAAACCTAAACCGAACCAAGGTTGTCTTGTACAGTATTTTAGGGTTCCATACCCTATCTTACATCAAGATAAGTATTTTACTTCATTAATTTAATTATGTCTTCCTTTGATTGTGTGTATGCTTGCATGTTCCCCATGTTCGGCTAATTTACTTGTGTGTTTGCTTAGGTAATATGAAACTTAGTTATTGAATATTGATTGGTTGTCTCTTATCTTAATTGTGATTGACCTATTATTGCGATAGGTCATTCGTTGTGCTAATAATGCTTGATTAATCTTTGTTGAACCTTAGTTTATAATCACCTAGAGTAATTGTAGGCTATACATCCAAAGAATACCTTAGAGTTAAGTTTATAAATCCTAGAGATTTTGTAGTCATTAACCTTTGGTAGCTTCAAAGAGTTAGGGATAAATACATACCCTACGACCTTAGAAACACAACGCGATTAAGAATAAGGACGTGACAATTCAACCATCAATAGGAGATAACTATGGAGTAATAAAGCCTAAGAAAATACATTTTTAACTATCACACGAGCACACAACAATAGACATAGACTACACTACAACGATTAGGTTCACTGCCTAGGGTGTTGAAAAACTTGCTCGACGAAAAGGAAGTTCCTTTGACCCCGAACGCGCTGTGTAAGCGTATCAAGTTTTTTGGCTCTGCTGCCGGGGAATAGAATATCTAGTTAGGAGTCCACCTCGTTTAGGTTTCCTTGCTTGATTCCTATCAAGTAAGCTTTTTTTTCCATTTTTAGCTTTCTCGTAGTCTATCCCCTTCTTCGTGACCTTTGTTCGTAATCCTATCACTTTTCATCATGGAAGGTGATAATCCGCCAAACAACACTTTACCACCAAACAAGTACCCACTGCTTGATCCAGCCTTTGCCAACCAACTTCGAGCTCGTATTTTTAGTGAAATTGGAGGGCTTAGGAAACTAAATTGGACAATTGAAAATACGCTTGAGGAAGCCCTTAAGGAATCTACTAACACTTTAGATAGTGATTCGACCTCAAGTGATTCGGATGATGACCTAGAAGATGGAGATTATAAGGTGTTAGAAATTATGGATGATTGTAAGGAGGAGGAAGAACTTAGGGATTATTTCAACCTAAAGGGAAGGAAACCGCCTATCACTATAACGTAGTCAACTTCCCGAGACCACCTTTCGAGCCTCGCATAAGAAGGGGTAACCCTAAAAACATCAAGATACCGTGTATGATTGGATACTTATTTAAGGATCACACCTACATTTACTATAAGGCACCCATGAATATAATGTCTAGGCTCTATTACAATTGGATCATGAGCAAAAAGCTAGAACCTATGAGGGACCCCTTTCACCCTAGGAAAGCAAGTAACTATGTTGGGAGGGTTAAAGGATTGCATGTCTTTGTAGGTAACTTCACATATAGGTGTGATTTCATGATCTTGGAAAATGTTAAGGGCATCATTGATGGGTTTTTAGGGGATGTAATACTTGGGAGACCATTTATAGAAGAGTCTAAGATGGTTTATGATCGAGAGGAAGGAATAGTCGAGTTCTCAATTGGATCCGAGAGTGTTAAATCTATAATGCCCCACAAAAATAGGAAGTTTGAGGGTATTGATAATTTAGATGTGGACAACATTCCGGCATTTGAAGTAGACTGGAAGAACAAGGTTTACTACACTTCTTGTCTTGAATTAGGCCCTAAATATATTCGTGATGAGAGAAGGGTTAAGGAGATCGAATGGGCCTCTAAGATTAGGACAACGTAGGGGCACGACTTTGAGTCTAGCTACAAGACTCATAAATAAAGAAAAGCGCTTCGTAGGAGGCAACCCATGCTTAATTGTTTGCTTGTTTGTGTCGTATATTTTTTATTGATTGTTTATTCTCATGTTTAAATTTGTAAAAATGCTTTATTGTGTCTTTAACCTCGTCTTAATTACATATAAAGGTATTTTACATAAGGGATAAGTGTAGGGAGGATTACGCACGTTTTCAAAAGAAACGTAAACCTGAGAATTTCAATTAATTAAAAGATATACATGTGTGTTTGTTCGAGTCAAATGCTTGTATCGAGTCATAATGGATGTTTTGCAGGAAATTTTTCCAGATTCTAAAGATGTAAATTATCCAGAATTTTTTCCAGAAAATCGCAGACCAGTTTCTGTCAGGATAACCTGACGGCGTCAGGAAGGAGCAGAAACAACTGATTACTTTTTCTCGTTTTCTGAGCTACTTATAAATTTTTGGAATTTTCCAGGTCTTAATTTTCTAGAAAATCTGTAAACATCCATTCCATAAGCATTATATCCTAGTTTAATAGAGTCCTATATATATTGTTACCGCCGATTTTACGCGAAGGTTTCGTTTGTTTTCTTCAAGTGTGCAGGTTTAATTTACCAAGAAGAAGATACATAAGATGAGAAGGAGCTTTTCACGCAAACATTCTTCTTGAAGAAAGCTGTAACCACCACTTTACACGGATCCTACCGAGATAATCAGGGGAGTATTAGTTTCTTTCATCTTTTATTACCTACCATTATCATAACTTTGATACTTTCGGGGAACATTGGGGACAATGTTCAGTTTAAGTGTAGGGAGGGAAAATAAAACGGGAACTTTGAAACTATGCTTATCCTTGATTATTTGCTTTGTCCAATTGCATTCGTGTGATAAACCATGAGAAATATCGGTTAGGAAAATTTTGGCACCAAATTTAAAATTTTGCATGACATATAGGAGTGGGCCATTAGTCTTAATAAAGCGTCTCATGGATAGGAAGTTATATGACTAGCACAAAAACCCTTTACCACTTAAATTTCATCCAAAATGTGAGGATCGCCCTTAGATTTGTAGGAATTAAAGCATTCATCTTTAATGCTTAGAGTGTGAACCGGTAGTATAATAGATTCTAGAACTTGTTTTGTGATGCATCCCGAGATCGCTAGTAAGACTACACTTGTGTAGTTAGGAATAACTAAATGATAAGAGGCATTAGAATAACCGTAACATAATTACTTCTTCCACATCGGTTGAGTAATTCCCCCACACATTTGCGTTGTACTCATCTTTAGTACACGATACCCCTAGTTAACCCCTCAGAGCCTATCCTTTTCGCGGTTCTCGTGATGTTTTGGTTTTCTGGAATATCAATGAAGAGCATTGTTTACAATCCACCCCCAAATGTACACCCAAATCGCCTTAGCCTACCTTGTATGCACTCACTTTTAGTACATTATTGTTATCACACTTAACCCTTAGTTCAATTATCTTGTTGCTTGCATAAGTTGCTAAGTCGAGTCATATCCTTTGTACACAGTTTTGGGACGATTGGGACTCATGGGAAAAGTTAAATTTTATGAGATGACGGGAAGGGAACGTTAAATTCAAATTCCCTTTATTTGCATAATAATGTACACCAAGTGTTTTGATCTTTTCAATTCAGGTGAAATTAGTGTTAGAGTAATAAAAACTCAAGTGTAGAGATGTGCCTATAAATCCCTATCATTTTGATGTTATCGTAGAGGATGGTAGAGTAAAAGTGTATGAAAAAAAAATAATAATAATAATAAATCGAAAAAAATAGAAAAAGAGAAAAAGAAAAAAATATAGTGTTGAAAAAAAAATGAAAAAAGAACATACGGGCTACCATCCTACATCTATCTTTAATTTATGTTTGTTTGTTTCAGTTATCTAGAGTTTAGAGTGTCGAGTCTTGGCTTAGCAACGCCATTCTTCGCATGCTTGTAGCATAAAGATTTTTGACTTGCCACCACCAAATAGCCTATCCCACCAAACCCTTTGTTTCCCTACCGTAAGCCTATCATTACAACCCTTTAAAAGACCTCTTGGATAGTCTTTACTAGGTGCTCACGCCAAAGCGATGGAGGTTTGATCTGGTCTCAAGCCTATGGTAATCTATGTACTAGGACCGGTTAATGAGTGTTTATCTTCCATTTCCAACTTGTTATATCTCATATACACCCGAGAGATGTGAGTATCGAAACACCCCATGTGAGGTGCTAGTATGTAATTTCTGTGCCTGTTATGACTTTTGCTGGGCTTATATGTGTTGTGAATCGTTCTAAACTAATGCTTCATGACCTATAACTTATAAATTGATTGGCTAAAAGCACATTTTCTTGAGGACAAGCAAATACCAAGTGTAGGGATATTATATAAGGTTTTAAAATGTACCTTTTTGAGGGGTCGTTTAAGCCCTTATTTGATCACTTTTGTATCCGTTATTACTTAATATCGTTCCTTTTCACTTTTTAGGTATCTTGAAGGCAAAATGCTGGAATGACACTTATTCGGACGAAAAGGCGCGAATATACGAAGAAAATGGCCAAAGTCAAGAATCGAGACACTCAGGCTGCTGGAACTTAAGGGGACGGCGTCAGGATTTACAAGTGACGGCGTCAGGCACTACTAGAGACGCCGTCGGACAAATTTTGTGACGACTCAGTAGCCAAATTGCTCATTTACAAGTGACGGCTTCAGGTTTTAAAAGAGTAGGGCGTCGCAACTCAGACGGCCTAGATTTGATCCAGACGACGTCAGAGACTGAAGGGGACGGCATCACAAGCATAAGGTGACGTCGTCGCAAGACTAACGTGGCCAAGACAAACCCCTAATAACGGCGACCCGACGGCATCACAAATTAAAGGGTGACGCCGTTTCATTTGTAATCTTATATATATAATCCAAATTTTTTAGTTTTCGGTGTGTAGTCTTTGGAGTAAAAACCTAAACCTAACCAAGGCTGTCTTGTACAGTATTTTCGGGTTCCATACCCTATCTTACATAAAGATAAGTGTTTTACTTCATTAATTTAATTATGTCTTCCTTTGATTGTGTGTATGCTTGCATGTTCCTGTTGGGTCTATTATAGATTTGATGATACAAAACAAGAAGAATGAAACATGAAGGACTAAAAGTGACAAGAAGGGAAACTAAAAAAAGATGGAGGATTTGGAAGATTCTAAAAGATATGCTTAAAAGAATATTTAGTTTCCTAATTGTATTATGATTCCTCTTGTAAACCCTAGATGTCTCTAGTATATAAAGAGACATAGGGTCATTAGTTTAAACGTACGTACAAGATGTAAACACCAAAGGGGTATGTGTGTGTGAACCTAGGCGTAGGGATTTGGAAAACGCCTAGGGTTTAGTTGTTTAGTTGGTTAGTCAGCCTCAAGGTCAAGTCCTTGATCCCTGTTACAAGGTGTGTAACATGTTCTACCTTGATCAAGTAGAATTGGGGCTTTAGATGTTTGTATGTTAGAGATAATAATGAAAAACCTTGTTCATAATAATGTTGATTCTATGTTTGAATATTCCGCCTTCATTATTATGTGTTCCTAGATATAATATTAGACCTAGTCTAAGAGCTACAACGATCTATCAGTTCCCCATGTCCGGCTAATTTACTTGTGTGTTTGCTTAGGTAATATGAAACTTAGTTATTGAATATTGATTGGTTGTCTCTTATCTTAATTGTGATTGACCTAGTATTGCGATAGGTCATTCGTTGTGCTAATAATGCGTGATTAATCTTTGTTGAACCTTAGTTTATAATCACCTAGAGTAATTGTAGGCTATACATCCAAAGAATACCTTAGAGTTAAGTTTATAAATCCTAGAGATTTTGTAGTCATTAACCTTTGGTAGCTTCAAAGAGTTAGGGATAAACGCATACCCTACGACCTTAGAAACACAACGCGATTAAGAATAAGGACGTGACAATTCAACCATCAATAGGAGATAACTAGGGAGTAATAAAGCCTAAGAAAATACATTTTTAACTATCATACGAGCACACAACAATAGACATAGACTACCCTCACCTTAGTTTAGATAATTAGATAAGTAGAAGAAATCGGTAGAAATACCAACCCCCCAAATTCAAACCCCGAGATTCGTACCCTTCCATTTCCTAAAAAAACATAAAAAAGATAAAAAATAATCTTCCTCAACCCCAACCTTAGCGTAGTAACTTCTCACTAGAATTCCTATTCCCCTAGAGAACGATATCAATTCTTGTGGCTTACCCTAATACTACACTACAACGATTAGGTTCACTGCCTAGGGTGTTGAAAAACTTGCTCGACGAAAAGGAAGTTCCTTTGACCCTGAACGTGCTGTGTAAGCGTATCAAGTTCCTAGTGGTACGCTTAGTTCGGTACGCCTTTTCAAAATTTTCTCAATTGGGGTCATAGATTGTCATCCTAATGTGCCATTCTCCATTACCATCACTAGGTGGTCTATCCCAATTCCATTTATGAATAGGTTTCTCACTCTCAAATTTCCACTTATTCATGACAAGATTGACGGGCAAGCTTCCTAGGAACTTGGTCATCTTCCTAAACACGAAGGCATCCTCGAACGGGTTCACTTCCATGTCCCTAGCCAATTCTTTTTCATGGAAAGTTGAATTACTAACAAAGACCTCTTCTAGATAGAAAGGTCGTTGGGGACCTATAAAATCTTTATTAATACAAGGCCCATATCTAGATGGCGTTCTATCTAACATGATCTCATGGGGGATTTCTTCCTCCTTGTAGTAGATATGCTTTTTGACATCGTAAATTTACCTAGCACTCCTTTCTCCTGCCACTATCTTAGACATTTTACAATCAATTATGGCACTAGCGATGGCTAAGAATCCTCTTCCTACTAACAATAGGCATGTCGGGTATTTATTCATGTCTACACATGGAAATCCGCCAAAAAAGTCAATTCTCCTACGTGTACTACCATGTCTTTTATTATCCCTATCGGATATGCAATACTACCGCCCGCTAGACCTAAGATGGTTTCCGTTGGTTCTATCTTACCTAGGTTAAGGCTTCTATAGAGGGAAAACGGAAGAAGATTGATGCTTGATCCTAAGTCAGCTAAAGTGTCGAAAGGTTTGGAGTTTCCAAGCCTACACAGAAGAATGAATAGCCCGGGATCATCTAACTTCTTAGGTAACTTATTTTGCACAAATGCGGACCCACGTTCTCCTAGCTTTAGTTCTTGCTTATATTTTTCTTTCAAAGCATTGTAATAAGGTGCATGAGCCAAGACTTCAAGAGGGATTGCTTGGAACCCGTGTTGATGCGTTGACCGGATGGACTTTCGGGTGTGAAGGGCATGGATATGCACTCTCCCAAGGTGAGCAATAACATGAAGTCGATGAAATCGAATTCACTTTTGGGTTCTTTATAGTGTCGCTTGGGAGTGCTCCAATTTCCTGGTCTTTTAAGAGAGCGTCAAGTTTGGTTGTCATCTCGCCTTGTCGTTGCTTGAAATCGGCTTCAAGCTTAGTCAAACGAGCTTCTTGAGATGACATAAACCTTGACACTATTGCCTCGAGGCTAGTGGAATTCCCAGTATTGGGAGGGTTGGACCTATTGGGTGGACTAGATGAGTTTTGGGGCGGGTTTGAGTTTTGGCTCCACCTAAGGTTAGGGTGCTTTCTCCATGAGGGGTTGTAAGAATTACCTAAGTTTTTTTGTTCGGGCTTGAAAGTTTACCACTTCTCTCCCGCTTCATCGGTACGCGTGGAGGCGTAGTCCGCAAAAGCTTGTTCAAAGAGTGTTGTGCAATCACGAGTGTCGTGGGGACCACTACATAGCTCACACAAGGAGGAGATTTTGTTTACTTGACGCGAAGACTTAGGATTCTCGTAGGATCTCATTAGGAATTTGACATGATCTTCAAGTTCGAACATCCTACGATCGGAAGTTTGTGAGTTAATGGGAGGCAAGGAGATTGCCTTCACGGTTTTGGGCAACTCACGGGGGTCATTCCAACTTTCGTTGTTATAGAGGGCAATGTCCTCTATTGTATCCCACGATTCTTCCGGGGTGAGATCACTAAGTTTACCACCGGCCGCTTGGTCGATGGATTGCTTAGTTGGGAAGTTGACATGATCGTAAAAGATTTGGACTTGAAGCCAAAGATCAATGCCGTGATGAGGGACTTTATGGAGCAAGTCCTTGAATCGAGTCCATGCTTCGTAGAGAGATTCTCCTTGACGTTGTTGGAACATCAAGATTTCATTCCTAAGCTTAGTAGTTCTCCCCGATGGGAAAAATTGGGCAAGGAAACGAGTAGTGAGATCATCCCAACTTGAGATGGAGCCGACGGGAAGTCGCTCAAGCCAATTACTAGCTTGGTACCGTAGAGAGAATTGGAAGAGACGCAAGAGCGTGGTCTCCCATGTGGTAGCATCAACGATTTTAAGGAAATCCTTAAGATGCTGATTAGGATCTTCGAAACGAAGTCCATGGAATGCACATCCGTTTTGCACCAACCGGATGGTGTCGGATCGCAGGGCCGTAGTTTGAGCTTGATCGGGGAGCTCAATGGTGTTCCTATATCCTTGGTGGCTTGGTCTAGAGTATTCACCAAGAGTGCGGCCTCTTGGCGGGTCATTTGGTGGCGGGTTGATGAGTGGTGGTTGATTATCACCTTCCATGATGAAAAGTGATGGGATTACGAACAAATTAATGAAGAAGGGGGATAGACAACGAGGAAGCTAAAATTGAGAATATATCTTACTTGATAGGAATCAAGCAAGGGAACCTAAACGAGATAGAATCCTAACTAGCTATTCTATTCCCCGGCAGCGGAGCCAAAAACTTGATGGGCATACAAGGCGTGTTTGGGGTTAAAGGAAACTTCCTTTTCGTCGAGCAAGTTTTTCAACACCTTAGGTAGTGAACCTAATCATTGTAGTGTAGTATTGGGTAAGCCTCGGGTATTGATATCGTTCTCTAGGGGAATAGGAATGCTAGTGAGAAATTACTACGCTAAGGTTGAGGTTGAGGAAGATTATTTTTTTTATCTTTTTATTTTTTTTAAGAAACTAAAGGTAAAATCTTAGGGTTTGGATTTGGGTGGTGGTACTTCTACCGATTACTTATGTCTTTTTGATTGTGTACTCGTATGATGATTAAAGATGTGTCTACCTAGATACTATTACTCCCTAGTTATCTTTTATTGGTGGTTGAATTGTCACGTCCATATTTTTAACGCGTTGTGTTTTCTAAGGTCGTAGGGTGTGCTTTTATCCCAAACTCTTTGAGACTACCTTAAGGTTAATGACTACGAAATCTCTAGGATTCATAAACTTAACACTAAGGTTATCTTCAGATGTTTAGCCTACAATTCCACTAGTAATTATAAACTAATGTTCAATAAAGATTACTCAAGCATTAAAAATACAACGATGGCCTAATACACTCCTAAGCCAATTGCAATTAAGATAAGAGACAACCAATCAATAATTAATAACTAGGTTTCATAGATCTAAGCAAACACATAAGTAAATTAGCCGGACATGTTAAATATGAAAGCATATACACATTCAATGGAAGACATAATAAAATCAAGGGAATAAATAACTTATCTTGATGTAAAATAGGGTATGAGAACCCTAAAATACTGTCCAAACCGGACTACAATCATTTTAGGTTTTTACTCTACAAATCTACCTCTCTAAAAACTGAAAAACCGAATTCTATATATAGTTTTACAACTGCGACGGCGTCGCCTTATAGGTGGGACTCCGTCGTATCGCCGTCATTAGGGTTTCATCTTGGCCAAGTCATAAATGGGACGGCGTCACGTTGTGGTTGTGACGCCGTCAGTCTTCACTAGTGACGTCGTCTGAATCTGGATCTAGGCCGTCTGAGAAGAAAAGTCTTCGTGACGCCCTTACTCTTCAAAGCCTGACGCCGTCAGGTGCAAAATAGCAAATTCGCTCCTGAGTCGTCACAAAGTAGGGACGTCGTCGCCCTCTGTTTGGGATGTCTTCAGGTGTAAATTCAGCAGCTTGAGTGTCTTGATCTTTACTTTGCCATTTTCTTCGCATATTCCCTCCTTTTCGTCCAAAAAATGCATCATTCCAGCATTTTGCTTCCAAGAGACCTAAAAAGTGAAAAGGAACGAAATTAAGCAGTAACGGATATAAAAGTGGGCGATTAAGGGCTTAAATGACCCTTAAAAGTGTACGTTTTAAATCCTTATCAAGTACAAACTTCCAAGACTTAGAGTACTAACTGTAATCATGAATTTCCCAACAATCCTCCCCTAAACTTGTGATTGGGATTCTGAATGACAAGTTTCTTCAGGCTGAGAGGATTCTTCCAAACATCACTGTTGTCTGCTAGGTCTTCCAGCTTGGTCAAAGATCTTTAACAGCAACTCCTTAGCCATTTCCACTGCATTCCCCATTCTCAATCCTGCATCCAACATCTGTAAAAGTGTTCCAAGAGCAAGTAGATACGTTCTCTCAACAAGCATGTATATGTCTGTTCCATTGCAGGTAGTCACAAGATGCAGTCCACAAGAATCCAGCGGTTGGAATCACTTGTAACTAGTATTATCAAGTGTTAGTCATTTCATTGTAATAGTTGCGTAATTATGGCTTTTATGTTAGTAATTAGTGCTAGGCTTATGTAGAAAGCCCATAGGCCTATGTAAAGGCCCAAAAGGCCAAGGCAAGGGATGCCCTAATCCCTTTGCCTATAAATACTATGTAACCTCTCATTTGAGAGGTGTTGATCTCTTTCATATTTACGCATAACCTTTCATATTATTTCGTATGTGTTTGAATCAACCATCTCTCTTTATCTCTTGTTTCTATCATCTACATACTTGTGTTCATATTATGATGACCTAACAGTGGTATCATACGCCATCCAGTTGGGTGAAACGTTTGTATTTTGAAGTTTGTACTCGTACGCGTAAGGTTGGCTCGTTCTTCATATTTCTCTCGCATAAAACTTTGATTTTTACACTTGAAAACTCAAGATTCTTATGAGTTAAGGTTTATATATTGTTAAGGATTCTAGTTTTTGCAAAACGTTTCAAGCTTTACGTGTTTTATATTATTTTTAAACTCGTTTTTATTTCGTACCTATAGTTTACGCTTAAGCTCAAAACTTATTTTGGTTCATCAAGTTCAAAACTTTCTTGTTTCTTTAGTGTTTTTGAAGCTTTTTTATCATTAAAAACAAGTGTACAAAACGTTTTGGTGCATAAAAATACGTTTTGGTAGATTCTGTTGGTTTTACGCCTAAGAAAACCTTTTTCTTACGTGTAAGTTAAAAACCCTCTTTTTTACGCCTAAGGAAACCCTAGTTCTAAGCGTAACTTTTACGCCTAAGTCAGAGTTTACGCGTAAGAAATCATCATTAAGTTCTTCGAAGCTGTTGGTAACTCAGTGTTTTTCTTGCTTGGATAAGCCTGAAAAACACTTCGACTTGTGGATATCTCTCACACTTGGACAAGTGTGAAGGATTTTGGTTTAAAACCTAAACTTACGCCTAAGCCAAAAGCTTACGAGTAAGCCTTTACGCCTAAGTTCATTCTTACGCATAAGGTCCTTTAGTTTACGCTTAAGCTTACGTTTAACCTCTAAGTTTACGTGTAAGTAGGAGTTTACGCTTAAAGGGAGTTTACGCCTAACTTCAGCAGTTTACGCCTAAAGTATTGTTTACGCCTAAGCACACCTTCAACAACAAATCAAGTTTCATTCAACTACAAAGATCCATCATCAACACAAGTAGAGTTTAAAGAAAAAAGTTTTTTTGGCGGGAAAATTTGAGTAAAATTTAATTTTTAGGGGAGACTAAACGTTCAATTTTTACGTGAAATTCAAAATTTGGTTTAACTATGAAAATTTTGGTCAAAAATTCAAATTTTTGGGCCGAAATTCGAATTTTTTCGGTCAATTTTTGACAAGGACTGAGCATCCTTGTTCTTGCAAAAGTTGAGTTTATGATCATCAGGTAATGCCATAAGTAGAAGACTTCTGACCTTGAGATCTTTGAGTAATTTCTTCAGTAGTGACAGGTTCACCTATGTCTTTAACAACAGTTTTGCCACTGACTTCTTCAGAAATAGTGGATTTGCAGGAGTCTCCATTTAGCACAATGTTCCATAGCTTGAAGTCCGGTACCAAGAAGTACTATTCTATGCGCATCCTCCAGAGATCATATTCATTTGACTGCAACTTAGGAACTCTGGTAACAACATTGGATTTTCTTGAATCAAAAACTATTTCTTCTTCTCTGTGATACAAGATCTTCTAAAAACAAAGCTTTCAGGACACAAGCTCTGATACCACTTGTGTAGCCCCAAACCTTGGATCTAGAACACTTCGCTTGTAATGAGTAGTTGCCTTGGATAGTTCCAAAACAACAAAGAGAAACTTTGTATGAATACACACAAGTATGCGGAATCTACTTGAGTATACTTTAGAAGATTAAAACAAACAATGAACACATAATGTAACAACCAATGCTTCAATATTATTAATCAATAATACGGATAATCTCAAAGTATCAGGGTTACACCTTGAAGCTTTACTTAGAACGGCTAGGGTTAAGGTAAATGCTAATGTGGGTGAGAGATATGTTCTGGCCTAGCTAGGATCTCCTTTTATACACCAAGGAGTCCTTTACAGAGATTACTATGCATTAAACGTATCATATCTTCTATTGGAATAGAAGATATGCTCTTACAAAACATACACGACATACTATATATAGAACAGTACTAACTGTAACACTATCAGTACTAACTCTAATACTATCCGTATTAACTAGTTAATACTCTTCGATTATACTAGTAACTATCAGTACAAACTTCCAAGCCTAAGAGTACTAACTGTAATCATGAATTTCCCAACAAAGTCGTTTTGTAGATCTGTGATTTGTTAAATCTGTGGTGGTGATCTTTATGATGGTGGTGGTTTGTGAAAACTTTATTGAAACTGTCAAGTTGTAGCTATTTGCTTGTTTTTGTTTTGTGAATTCTAGTTTTGAAACTCTGAATGGCAGTCTCTTTCAAGCTGCTATATAACATCAAAAAGGGAGGAGTTATCCTCGTCCTCCCTATTTATACAAAGAAAACCCTCCCTAGATCTGTGATGTTAGATCTGTGATTTGTTAGATCTGTGATGGTGGTGTTAGATCTGTGATTTGTAGATCTGTTGTTTGTTTAGATCCGTGGTTTCTTGGCTGTTTGGTTGGTTTAGATCTGTGGTTTGATCTTGAAAGCAATTTTAAAAAAAAGCAGTTTTAAAAAATGCTTATTGAAAGCAGTTTCAGTTTTTGAAACTGCTTATTAGGAGAAGCAGTTTTCAACAGCTCTAAAACTGCTTTTGGTTGCTGTTGATAAAAAAACTTGGTTCTTTGAAATGGTTTCTTGAAACTGCTTATTATGAAATAAGCAGTTGATTTATGTTTTAAACATATGAGATGGCGATGATGATTTAAAAAAAGGAAAAAAAAAAGAAACTTGTCGATTGGCATGGCATAACCGAATGGACGGCACACATTTTGCAACCTTCAAATTTGCAGTCATATGATTAAAAATAACAATCTGAGCCGTCTCGATGTGTCATTTTTTTTATAAACGTAAACTCTTATATGTAATAACGTAAAATTATACCTCGTTTTTGTTCGTGTAAAACGGTGATGAATTCATCATAAACTTTTATAAACCCGTAATAGCCGCACTTGATCTTCTAGCTATTTGTTTTTGTTTTGTGAATGCTAGTTTTGAAACTTTTATAAAACCCGTATTGAAACTGAAGTTGTAGCTATTTTCTTGTTTTTGTTTTGTGAATTCTAGTTTTGAAACTTTGTGAATGACAGTCGCTTTCAAACTGGTATAAAACCTCAAAAGTGCATAGTGAAAACACTAAAAATGTGTTTCACAAAGAAAACACAAAGTGAAAACACACCCGTGACTTCTACTCAAACAAAGGACAAAAGAAAAAAGTTAACTATGATTACAAAAAAAATCAAGATCTACAAATTCAATTCAATGCTTTTGTGACTTTTACAAGAAAAAAAAGTTAAGTATGAATTTGTGCTTCTGGAAAAAAGTATACAATTCAAGTTTTACATTAAAAAAAAAAAAACTTGAGTCTCTACTAGGGAGGGTTTGTAGTACCCTAATAGTAGAGAGGTTTGTATAGGGCATCCTTTAAGGCTAGCTGGAGTTGAGTCTGATAGGACAACAACTCATACTAGGAGGACGAAATACAAATTCGTCTGCTTTATTGAGAAGCAAGACCCGTTTAAAATAGTGAACAAATTGTTCCGCATATAATGAGAAAGAAAATGCAACCTGCTTGAATAATTTAAGTATGAAAAATGTACCGGAGATTACAACAACAACAACAACAAACCCAATCCCGCCAAGGCAGGGTATGGGGGAGGTAAAATGTAGACAGATCCTACCCCTACACCAGGGTAAACCCGTGTGTAGAGAGACTGCTTCCAACGAGACCTCCGGCAAGTGCAAGTGTGCTAGTGCTAAAGGATAGATATAGCATACGACAAAAACAAAAGGCAAAAGCGAAGTAAAGAAAGAAAGCAAACAAGCAAACAGGGCAAATAGGAAAAGAATCACGCACAAGCACACGGAAAAGCCAATAGCAAAGCGAAACAGATATAAAACCAAAAGCCCAGGCACACCAAAAACAGACCAACAAAATGGGGCAACACATAGCAAAGCAAAGAAGCACACGAGGCATACAGCTAAAGTAAAAAAACCAAAACCAAACGCAAGGGCAAGACAAAGCAGGCAAAACCTAAGGGGGCAACAACAGAGCAATGCAAACCACGCACAGGGCAAGACAAAGCAGGCAAAACCTAAGGGGGCAACAACAGAGCAACGCAAACCACGTAACACCAAAACCAAACGCAAGGGCAAGACAAAGCAGGCAAAACCTAAGGGGGCAACAACAGAGCAACGCAAACCACGCACAGGGCCTAAGACTACGGCAAAGCAAAATAGAGTCCACAAAACAAAACACGCAAGGAGGCAAAAGGGGCACTTAAAAGCCAAGCACCTAGCACCACAACCCGCAAATCAGACTAGCACCTAGCACCACTACCCGCAAATCCTAATTCTATCCCTCCACCCCTTCCTATCTGAGATCATGTCCTCGGTCAAACTAAGCTCCGTCATGTCAAGCTTAAGTCTATCCTCCCACCTGATATTGGGTCTGCCTCTCCTTCTCACGCCATCTACATCAAGCGCTTCGACCCTTCTAACTGGCGCTGACTGTGGCCTCCTCCTGACATGTCCAAACCACCTCAACCTTCCTTCTCTCATTTTCGAAACAATATTCCCGACCTCAAGTTTAGCTCTGAAAACTCCGTTCGGGATCATGTCAAGCAAGGTTTTACCACAAGTCCATCTTAGCATCCTCAGTTCTGCCACCTCTACCCTGTTAGCATGTGCCTTTAATATGGGCCAACATTCAGAGCCGTACAAGATAGCCGGTCTAATCGCCACCTTATAGAATTTTCCCTTTAACTTAAATGGGATGTTCCTGTCGCAAAGGACTCCTGACGCCGCCCTCCATCTCGCCCACCCTGCTCTAATCCGGTGGGTTACGTCCTCATCTATCCTCCCTGATTTGTGAATTATCGATCCCAGGTATCTAAAAGACTCCTTGGGTGGCAGGATCTGATCACCGATATGAATATCAATTTGTTCGTGGTGACCTTGCTCAAACCTCCCAAAATCACATCTCAGGTATTCAGTCTTCTCCCTGCTCACCCGAAGGCCATTGTCTTCAAGAGCCTCCCTCCAGTGCTCAAGTCTGGTGTTTAACCCTTCCTCCGATTCTGCCACCAACACAATGTCATCAGCAAAGATCATGTTCCACGGGATGCCCTCTTGTACCCCTCTAGTTAACTCATCTAGAATCAAGGCGAAGAGGTAGGGGCTAATGGCGGATCCCTGGTGTAGCCCAACTTCCACAGGGAAAAACTCTGAGGTCCCCACAGTGGACCGTACACGAGTCTTAGCACCCTCGTACATATCCCTAATGACTCCCACGTATCTATATGGGGTACCTCTGTTGATAAGAGTTCTCCAAATCAACTCGCGCGGAACGCTATCATAAGCCTTTTCAAGATCAATGAACGCCAAATGCAAGTCCTTTTGTCTTTCTCTATACTTCTCCATGAGACTTCTGAGAAGGTGAATAGCCTCAATCGAGGACCTTCCTGGCATAAAACCAAATTGGTTTTCCGACACCCTCGTCTCCCTTCTCAACCTTCTCTCAATAACTCTCTCCCAAAGCTTCATGGTGTGACTGAGAAGCTTAATGCCCCTATAATTGCTGCACACTTGTACATCTCCCTTGTTCTTGTAGATGGGGATGACTTCACTGAGTCTCCATTCTTCTGGCATCTTATCCCCGTGGAAGATCTTGTTGAATAGGCATGTCAACCAATCTAACCCCCTATCTCCCAGACACCTCCAAGCTTCTATGGGTATTTGGTCCGGCCCTACCGCTTTGTTTCTTCCCATCTTCTGTAGTGCGATCTTCACTTCTGGTTGACTAATCCTCGAATAGTAGCACTCTGTTCGTTGGCTAAGGTTCTCTTGATCCGCGCTGTCTTCAGCCCTTCCTACATTGAAAAGAGAGGAGAAGTACTCTCCCCATCTCTTCCTGATATCCTCTACGTTCACAATGGTCTGTCCTCCTTCATCTTTGATATACTTTACGCATCCTAAGTCCCTCCTCCTCCTCTCTCGGGCTTTAGCGATCCTGAAGATGTCGTTAGCCCCCTCTTTGGAGTCCAGTTTCTTATACAAATTCTCATACGCCTTGTCCTTTGCCAGAGCTACTGCCTTTTTCGCTTCTCTTTTAGCTACTTTATATCTCTCTTCTGCCGCAGTAATGTCCGGTTGGCGACCCTCTCGGCACAAAAGAAGCTCTCTGAACCTAGATTGTTTCTCGGCGACTTTGGATTGCACTTCCTCGCAAAACCACCAAGATTCTCTGTTGGCCGGTTGGGACCTCGATGTTCCTCTAGCCACCCCAAGGGAATCCTTTGCTGCATCTTTGATAATGCCGGCAAGAGTGCCCCACAACTGGTCCGCGTCTCTAGCAGCCAAGTCGTCCAACTGAGTAGCAAGTCCCTCTGAGACTTTCACTCTAAACGATTCTGCCGCCTCACCGTTCAAATTCTTCCAGAGAATCCTCGGCAACCCGGTCACTAATCTCCTTGGTTTGTTCCTCTCGAAAAGCATGTCAGCTGCTACCAATTTGTGTTGAGATGAGCAAGTCTCGCCTGGGAAAACCCTACAGTCCCTGCATTTAGAAAGATCACTTCTTCGCACCAACAGATAGTCAATCTGGGTGTTGTGACCCCCGCTCTGGAAAGTGATCAAGTGAACATCCCTCTTCTTGAAGAAAGAGTTCGCTACTACCATGTCGTGAGCGGTAGCAAACTCTAAAATCGATCGTCCTTCGTCATTCCTAACTCCGAAGCCGAACCCTCCGTGAATCTCCTCGTAACCATCTGCATCCGCACCTATATGTCCGTTCAAGTCACCACCTATAAACAAACGTCGATCCGACGGGCACTCCCTCACGAGCTTGTCGAGATCGTCCCAAAAACTCTTCTTCTCTGCTTCACTCCGGCCCACCTGTGGTGCGTATGCACTGATAACGTTGACGGTCTCCCCATTGATAACCAAAGTAATCGCCATGATCCTATCGCTCCTCCTGGTCACTTGCACAACATTATCCTTGAGCCCTGCCGCCAAAATAACACCAACTCCGTTTCTCGCCGACCTAGAGCCGGAGTACCAGAGCTTGAAGCCGTTTACCTCCCTCGTGCTTGATCCCTTCCATTTAGTCTCTTGGAAGCACGCAATGTCAACCTTATGTCTCCTCAACACATCTGCAAGCTCAAAGAGCTTACCGGTAAGAGACCCAACGTTCCAACTACCCATCCTAATCCTAAGGGAAGACGCAGCCCTAGCAGAACCCCTACCCACCCTACCATCCCCGCTACCTCCACTAACCCCGCCCACTACATCTACTCCACCTACCCCGTCTACCCCGCCCAACCCGGCAAGACATGACCTCAGGTTACCATCACTAGCCAAGGGGTCTATCCTAGACCAATCAAACTAGACAAACAAGCACACTATCAAGACACAACAAAAGGAAACAACACAAAGAAGCCAACAATCAATAAATAAAAATATGCAGACCACGAGCCAAACAAGCAGGCCTATGTAAAAAGAAAATAAGTAAAAATAAAAACAAAAATAAAAATAATAATAATAATAATAATAATAGGAATAGAACTCAGCTGGGCCGGCAAAAATTCCGGTGATCGGAAAATTTTCCGGTGGGAAACAGCAGCCGGCGGCCGTAAGTTGTGATGGCGGCTGGAGGTAATTCTCACTTGGTCCCAACAACCTGCAACAGCGGAACACTAGCAGAAGAACAAGAGAGCCGTAACTTTGCCGGAAAAGTGAATTCCGGCCAAGATCGACGCTGGCGCGTGGCGGCGCGTCGGCGGTCCGGCAGCAGTTCTATTTGTACCGTTTAGCTCGGATTGATACGAGGAAGATGATGATGGTATTTAATTGTAGCTAAGCTTGATGGTGGGAGCTAGAAGATGGAAGAATCGTTTGAGGGGAAGAATAAAAGGAGGAGAGAGAAAGAATAAGTCTTGTACCGGAGATTCAATATTATAATTAAAAATAGCAAGCCTAATAATAATATCATATATATTCGATCTTATCAAATCATACCAAAATGTCAACTCCTTGGAAGGAGTCAAAGAGAGGAACCGTCGTGTTTATACTTCATAATTGTCCATTTTAAGTCGTTGAACAGAAAATGATGGACGCATTTTTTTTATTATAAACATCATGCATGTGATGGTCATTAGTACAACAAATTATATTAACAAATGATCGATTAACCAAGTTGTTAATTTACTAATTATGTCCTACAAGCAATGTCTAATCTTTAACTGTTTCTTAATATCGAATTGCATGATCATTCTTATTCACAAACTATTACAAAGAAAAGTGCATTAATAAGAAGCTCTTTAAGCTTGAAGTCATCATGTCACCGGTGATGATCGAGCCATGCATTATTGTGAAGTTACTTAATTTTGTTCATCATTTCACTTGTACTTCACAAGGTAATATTACATAAGTAACTTCATCAATTCCGTTTCAATGGTTTCCATGTCTTTGATTCTCCCTTTTGTTATGCATCGTTACTATACTCTGGATACATGCATGGTCATTACAAATAATAAATTCATGTGCCAAAACACAGATTTCAAAATTCACCAAAATTAACTTAAATAAATATGGGATAGAGTTTTTCATTAAAGAGCATACGTATTTCGTTGCAAAATCTTGAATTGGAAGTCGGTCGGTCGGTCGACCTCCTTTAGGCTTGTAATTGGTCTAGGCTGGATTAACCGGCCGGATTGACATTTTCGGGAAGTTTTTGGTATTTCAACGAGTTTTAGGTATTTCCGGTGAGTTGAGGCATTTACTGCAAGATTTTCCTTATACTACTAACTGTAAATAGATATAAACAACGATAATAAGTGATTAAAACAAGTTTTTTGGCGTGTTTATGGTATCTCCGGCAAGATTTGCAGGTTTTCAATAAGTTTAACCACCCTTGACCACCATTTACTGATTTGTTTGACCTATTTGCACAAATCAAAAAGGTTGATGGCCGATTAGCTCCTAGGCGGCGATTAATCGGCCTTGTGATATAAAGGAAACCTATATATATGTGAATCATATCCTACCATTTCTGTTTTGGTTCTCATCTGAGGATATATACCATTTCTGTATATCTTTTAGTTGTTGATGAATCATGGGCATGTCCAACTGATTCCATAGTTTGGATTCTTGTTTGTACTTATCAAAGTTTGAGCGTAATATATTCTTCACTTTTTTTTTTAATCTTATATGCTGATCTTAAATACCATGCATGTTTATTTCTAACTTAGTTAAGAGTTAAGACGGTGCTTTCGCAAAACTTTTTAAAGACTTGGTAATTTAATGAATAGCTGGTACGGGCACGCAGAGGATGGTTTTATTTCGTAGATACACAATAAGCCAACAATCACAATCTCATTTTCAATCTCGGAACCTCTGTAACAAGTTCAGCATACTAGCAAGTCCAATGCTGCTTACTTTAATTGTTCTGATAGTTAGCAGCGTGGAGGTTACCGAGTCACGGTTTTTTGTTAAGACATTGCCAGGCTTGGTTGGTGATCTTCCTTTTACTCTTGAAACAGGGTAAGGTCATGAACTTTATAATAGAATCTAGATCTATATGATTATTTTCCTTTGGTAAATAGTATGGTAGATATACTAACTCTAAACAAAACAATATGGTTTAAGTTACATTGGAGTTGGAGAATCTGAGGATGTGCAGTTGTTTTACTACTTCATCGAGTCTGAAGGGAACCCGAAAGATGACCCTCTAATGCTTTGGCTCACAGGAGGCCCTAGTTGTTCTGCTCTTTCGGGCCTTTTGTATGAAATAGGTAAATATTAATTACATCTCCATATTATTGCCAAAACATATCTAACATAATTTCCAAATGTATTAGAAAATTAAATTGATTCATCTGTAGTCAGGTTAACCTTATAAGTTACTTCTCTAAGCTGCACTTAAATGATATAAGACACTTTCATATCCGAACTTTTTGGGTCAGTAGTACTTACTTTGTATTTCAAATTTGTACAGCTTAAAAATTACTGAAGAGTTTCAGTATGTTAGCTACAAAGTGCTTACTTTAGTGTAGTTAAATTTTTAACCATTTTACATCGTTTTTTTAGCGGACAACATAAACCATGGTATGCTCTACAGTGCTAATGAACATTAAGTACAATAATGGATAAAAATGAGGGTAGAATGTACATATATTTATAAGTCTAATATATAAGCTTAAAACTACTGTATCCCTTGTTAATCTCACCCTTTACTTTCAAAGGAGCAGATAGAAAACTGACCCAGTGTACATACTACAGAAATTTAATTGTAACTGACAATTACTTTGGTGGTTCTGTGCAGGCCCGTTCACTATTAATGATGCTAAATCCAGATTTGAAAATAAGCCAATACTTGAGTTCAACATTCACAGTTGGACAAAGGTGTTCAATATTTAGAGTGTTTGTTTACTTAACCATACACAATCATTAATGTAATTAAACTAAGTTACCACTTTGATGCAAAATAAGAAACAGTCACTCTCACGAAATGTGTAAACTTTACATATTTAGAAGACAAAAAGATTTCAAGCCAATACGATAACGATTGACTCAAATTAGTAGAATTTCAGTTGATTTAGAGTAGAGGAATAGGAATTAAAGATGGCCTTTTTTATCAAGCGTTTTCAATTTTGTTCGTTTCTATCAAATATGTAAGGTTGGTTAAATCTTAGTAAATTCTAAATGTGTGTGAGGTTATGAACCTTATGAGTCTTATTTCTTGATATATGAAGTTGTCATTACGTTGTAGGCGGCCAACATAATATTTCTTAATCAACCGGTTGGATCTGGATTCTCCTATGCAAAAACTCCTGAAGCTTACCTAACAAATGATACATCAACAGCAATGGATGTTTACAATTTTTTGAGGATGGTATGTCAATCCTTTTGATGAAAGCACTTGCTTTTCCACATATTTTACTATATCATGCACATATATAGGTGACATATTGCAGGTTAGGAAATGTGTTAGAACTCGTAAATGTTTAGGCCTGATCCAAACAGTCAACTCGTGTCGACTGATCAACAGCTTTTACTTTACAGCTTTACTCATTTGACCCATTTTTATATTGGATCGTAATTTTCATCTTCTACCTTGTACACATGTTGCTATCTTATCCTTGAAATCGACAGGTCAATAATTGTGCAATTCACCTAGTCAGTATTTAAGGCATGTAAAGATCAGATGCATCTCATGTCATTCAAGCATCAGCGGCAGATTGCAATTTGTTTGTTCTGGAAACTAACTAAAATAAACGTTTTCTGGTATGTCTATCGTGACAGTGGCTTGTAGATCATCCAAAATTTCTGAACAATGCATTGTATATTGGCGGTGATTCCTATATGGGCATAGTGCTACCGATGGTCGTTGAGAAGATATATAATGGTACATCTAAATAAGTCATTGCCATATCGCCACTTTATAACATAAACATTTGACTCGTAATATGAATCATGTCTATCTCTTGAAATAGATAACAGTGTTTCCTTGTTTCGTAGGTAATGAAGTTGGAGAAAGGCCACGGATGAACATCAAGGTACAAATTAGATATTCATTTGAATTATTTATATTTCTTAATTATCAGCAGCTATATTTTGTTTTAATTCCTCTTTACGATACTAAAGTGAACTGTCGGTGAATGGGCTTGACTGCACTAAATTTGTTCTTTCGCACGTGTTCCATAAAATATTTACATAAATTTCTATAGACACTAGATCTGATATTTTTTTTCCAACTTAGGGGTATCTGCTTGGTAATCCTTTGACAGACCGAAGTGGAGACTATAATTCAAGAATCCCATTTGCTCATAGTAAAGCACTCTTATCAGATGAAATCTACAAGGTAAAAAGCACAAAATAAAGTGTCGAGATGTTTCTTGCACCAAACAACAATTCAATTATATCAAAAAATGAGTTGTACATGTGTACAGTCATGTAAGGATAATTGCCATGGAGATTACTTGAACGTAGATCCTAACAACAGTTTGTGCATACATGATCTTCAAGTGGTGGCAAAGGTAAAAGGGTTAGATTATTATTAGGTAATAATGTTAGCATCTAAATATAATGAAGGATATATTTAAATGATTTCATATTTTCAATCTGTAGTGTCTTGACCGAATTTTCATTGGCAACATAGTAGATCTTGCATGTGAAAGTCCAAATACCTTGAATTCTTATATGTTCACGAGGGACGTGAGATCTGTTGACAAGACCTCCCGGAACTGGTCGTCACCTCAAGCTAAGATGCCAGCAGTTTGTCGAGTACGATTCTTTCTTTGGAATAAGATAAATTATTTTAAAAAATGAGATAGATGGACTTCTTGAAACTGTATATCAATCGCCATTTTTTCTAATATATTTGTCTTTTGCTTATACATATCCCAGGAAGACACTTATTCTTACTCCGCCATTTGGGCCAATAGAAGAGATGTGCGAGAAGCTCTTCACATTCGTGAGGTTTTCTTAGTTCACTTGAGTTCTCATCATGTTTCTTTCGACTATGTCAGTTAATAATTAATCTCATGATCAATTACCAGGAATTTGATGATATCGAGTGGGTGCGATGCAATGATACTATGACATTTGATTTTGATAAGAAAGACTTATCTTATACACACAATGTCGTGAGTAGTGTCAACTATCATCAACGTCTTGCTGACAAACATAGTCGAGCTCTTATATACAGGTAATGACCTTTATTATTCTGCTTCTTCCCATTTATGTGTTGAGAGTAAAAGTTATTCCATAACGGCTTGTTTTTCCCCTTTGTGCTGTACAGTGGAGATCATGACATGATGGTCCCATATTTGGGTACAGTAAAATGGATTGGATCACTAAATCTGTCAGTCATAACTGATTGGAGACCATGGTTCGTTGACAAACAAGTTGCCGGGTTAGTGGTGTTATCTCACTAATAGCATATTAGCTAGCAGCCATGAACTTTTTTTTATTAAGATGAATACTTGAGATATTATATATCGGCCTCATGATGCTATATATTTTCTTGCAGATACACAATGAAATACTCGAAAAACAACTACAACTTGACATATGCTACTGTAAAGGTGAGAAGTCTGCCACCTACTACAAGTTTTATTTCATTGCAATGCATTTCTCTTTACTAGACGTGCTTTAAGTGACTTGATCCTGATGTTTTACCTTTTTGTGTTGTCGAAGGGAGGAGGTCACACAGCTCCAGAGTACAAACCTAAAGAGTGTTTAAGCATGCTTGTGAGGTGGCTCGCAAACGACATTGTGGATATTTAACTGTAGTCCGTAGATTTTGATACGTGTTTCTTATGTTGTAAATATCCATTCGTATGTTGATTTATATGTATATCATTATGAAGTAGAAACATTGGGCTGTGACAGAGTTAATGTTTCATTAACAAATCCTAAATTAACATCTGGTAACATGAGTTCGTCTTTTTTGTTTATCAATAAGTTGTTCATCAAAGGATGTTCATCAATAAGTTGTTCCTCAATACATTGTTCATCAAAGGATGTTCAGCGTAAGTTGTTCATCAATAAGTTGTTCATATACAAATATTCATCAATAAGTTGTTCAACGGGTGTTCATCAATAAATTTTTCATAAAATGAATAAAACAAATTCAACAGGCCAACCAGCAGGAATGCGTGCGTCCTACATCAAATATGGTTGTAAATATATGCGAGATGGGTTCAACAATATAATTCTTGATTTAGATGCTTGTGATATTAATCATCGATGTTATTAAATTCCTTTCTCTCTTTTTCTCTTTTTCTCTCATATAACAAAAGCAAATCCAACTCAGATATAGAAATACTCTAAGCAAGACGACAGTGAAGACGGTGATGGAAACTAAGCAAGAAGGTGAGCAAGACGACAGTGAAGGGGACGAAAAGAGAAAGCATGTTCCTCGTCGGAATGTGGTGAACTTTTTCTTTACCAATTTCCCACCCGAATGGAGCAAGGTCAACATGTATGAACTCTTTTCTGAGGTGGGAGAGATAGCAGAGGTCTACGTTGCTAGGAAGGTGAGCAAGGCGGGTAAAAGGTTCGGGTTTGCTCGTTTTTTCCGAGTTGGAAATATTCAAGCTCTTGAAAAGCGATTAAATCGGATTAGTATTGGGAGCTTTAAACTTAAAGCGAACATTGCTAAATATGAAAAGACTTGTTCAAAGTCAAATCAAGGATGCAAGAGAGATGGACGGGAGTTTGATATCCCTCCAAAGCTGCATAAATTACCTAACACAAGTAGTAATACAAGGTTTCATAAACCACAGGAGGGTGAATCTTTGATGATTCATTCACTTATAGAACTTCAACCCATATGGTCTTGTTTTAAAGTAACAGATTGCAAGGTCAAATACATGGGTGGTTCGATATTTTCGCTAGAATTCAGAAACAAAGAGAAAGAATTCGATTTGAATCAGGCCGGCCAACTCTGAAAGTGCAGAACATATTGTTGAAAATGGCACTGGTAGTCAAGTGGGTGAGGGATGTGTTGATAGCATACCCTCAAAAATTAAGGAGACATATGGGATTACCATGGAGAGTGGCATGGCTGAAAAAGTTGTCACTCCTGGTGATTTTCCGGCAAAAGGTGAGAGCACGAAACCGATGGCAGCGATTTTTCTCATTTTCCCGCCCAAGCCTATAAAACATAAAATTTGAATTTTGAATCAAGAGTTGGGATTCCCGATGAGCCGGTTGTACATGCTACAAAAGAGCATGAGATGTCACCATCTAACATTGGGGAAAAAGGAAATGTCTCCTACTATAATTTAAAAAAGATAGTAGCATATTCTTAAAAGCTTCGTCCAAACATGTCCATTGTAGGAATACGTGAAGGATTTGTTAAGTTTCAATCACAAAATTTATTTGAGTCCATCTCAAATAATCAACACCAAAACGTTGGACGCAGAGGATTCTCTTGAAGGTAGAATGCATCGATCTGAAAAGGCGTCTTCAATAAAAAAAGAAAAAGATAAGGACCGTGAAAGAGCAAAAAATTTGCATGAAATCGGTGAAAAGGAAAAAATCCCTCTCCAAAACTAAAATCAACCAAAGCGCTTAAGTTGATACGTACAGGGGCGTGTTAATTTGTTTGTTTATGGAATCATAGTTTGTTCGTGTATTTTCGAATGATGTTTGGTTTTTCGAGCGTGAATCTTTAGGTTTAGTATATTTTTAAGTGTTCGGTTTCTTTATTTCAATCCCGTGAATTGGTTGTTTTTGGATGTTTCTTTAGGCCTTTTTACGAGATTTACTCTGTTGTTGCTATTTGGGTTTTGTATCTCTTAGCTTATTGATAGTTTTTAATATAAAATTGTCGTCCAACAAAAATAAATTTTTCATAAAATGATGTTCATTAATAAGTTTTTTTTATTTTCTTTTTAATCATAATTTATGACGTTTTTACCGACTAATTCAAAAGGTTTGTACCCACTGTCACACAGACTCAAACCAGGTAAAGCTATCTTTTTTCAGAAAAGGTGTGGCCACTTAAGGTTCTTGGCACCTGACAGAATTTAAACTTGAAACACCACACATTTTAAAATAATTGTCACAAGCTATTTTGCCAATGAACCACCTTAAATGGTTATGTTCATTAATAAGTTGTTTATATAAGGATGTTCGATCATATTGGAAATAGGTAGCTGGATTTTTTTAATACGAAATTGCCATTGATAGATTGGGAAATGGGACAACACGTGTCAAACTTTTCATTTGATCATCTCCTTTAATCATAATCTTACTTGTGTTACATCACCGTTTTAAATTTTATGTTCATTTTGACTTTTTAAATTTAACTTTAACTTTAAATATTTTTATTTGTATTATATAATATTTGATGCGAAATATATAAATAGATTTTGTTTTAAATGTATTTTTCATTGATATAATTTTCATCGAGTATTATATAATACAAACAAACATACTTAAGGTTAAATTTTGATTCAAAAAGTCAAAATTGACATAATATTTGAGACGGAGGGAGTATAAATTTACTTTTTAAATAATTAGCTACATATTTATTAGATATTCATTTTCTACCCTAGTTCAGTTATGTTGATAAATTTGGATACTTATATTTTAATTTATTTCTGTATAAATAGATACAAGTTATAATGCTTGTGCATGCAAAGGAGTTTTTTCTAAAATTTGTGTGTTTAACCATAGTTCTTAATTTTGGATTATAATTATTTTTCGCTGACATAATAAAGGTCCATATTTATATATATTAAAAAACTTTAATCACAAAACTTTATAAACCAAGTTTAGTTACCGTTCGTTTATAATTTTATATTTTCTGTTTATTTGTATGTTTGGCTAAAACTATGTTCTTGGTTGCCATAAATCTATTTTTCTTGTTATATTTGTAATATAGGAATTACCAATTGAGCTTTTGCCATCCAATTTGCTTGAGGAAAGGGTTTTTTTTAGCTTATTGATGTAGAGGTTGATTATATGTGAACTTTAACTAGGACTAAATGGTATGATTTAATCCAAAGCGTTATTCATATAGATCCTGAGATAATTCATTTGGATCAGATAGGTGCTAATAGTTTTTTGGTTAAGTTTTATACTAACAATGTAGATAATGTTTCTTATGGTTTTACTTCAGAGGAGCAAGCAAATCTGCGTGCTCTTCTTTGCTCTTCGAGTAGATCAGGATGTCGTCTATAAATACTATCACAAACTTATCCAAATATGGTTTACACACGCGATTCATGAGGTCCATGAATACAGCTAAAGCATTGGTCAAACCAAAAAGGCATCACTAGAAAATCATAGTGTCTATAACGAGTTCTGAACACGGTCTTCGAGATATCCTCTTCTCGAACTCTAAGTTGGTGATATCCAGATTGTAGATCGATCTTCGAGTAGAAGCTCGATCCTTGAAGCTGATCGAATAAATCATTGATCCTGGGTAAAGGGTATCTATTCTTCACAGTTAGCTTGTTCAGCTATCTGTAATCGA
The DNA here is from genome assembly GCA_910596185.1 of Chrysanthemum makinoi. Taxonomy (NCBI): domain Eukaryota; kingdom Viridiplantae; phylum Streptophyta; class Magnoliopsida; order Asterales; family Asteraceae; genus Chrysanthemum; species Chrysanthemum makinoi. The sequence goes on along the minus strand of OU343221.1, from coordinate 217,960,397 downwards.
TGTACATTCTAAAAGATCCGTTCTTCTTCTTAACGAACAAAGCCAGAGCTCCCCATGGCGAGGAACTTGGTATGACTAATCCTTTCCAGAGCTCCCCATGGCGAGGAACTTGGTTTGATGAATCCTTTCTCTGACATCTCTGATAACTATTTTGACAACTCGTCCAATTCCGTAGGGGCTAATTGATAAGGTGCTTGTGCCACAGGTGTAGCTCCTGGCACTAAATCTATTCGGAATTCAACTTGTCTAACTGGTGGTATTCCAGGCAAGTCTTTGGGAAAGACTTCAGGAAAGTCTCGAACAATCAGCACGTCTTCTATTCGCTTCCCTTCTTTTTCCTTATCATCTTTCTCTGTAACCTGAGCCAGAAAGAGATAAAATCCTTTCTCGATGTATTTATGAGATTTGGTACATGAGATGATATTTAGTCTAGAAGAATTTCCACGAGTTTGCCCGTCTCTGTATATCGTCAAAATTTCTTTACCGAAAGGTACACGAACAATCTTCTCATCGCACAGTATAACATCACGGTACTTAGACAACCAATCCATACCAATGATGATGTCGAAACTACCCAGTGAAATTGGCATAAGGTCGATATTGAATGGGTGATTAATAAGGTTTAGTATACAACCTCAGAATATGGTATCTACTTTTTCCATGTTATCGTTGGCTTCAATGTCGTACACAAGACTTAGGGCAGTAGGGGTTTTATCAAGAAGGGGGCTAAAGGTAGTGGATACAAAACTTCTATCAGCACCAGTATCAAATAAAATAGGTGCGTAACGGTTACTGAGAAGAAACGTGCCCGTAACGACAGTCGGGCCCTCTTTAATTTCATGTCCTCCAACCACGTACACTCTTCCCTGAGCTTCTCTAGTATTGCTCTGCTGATTCCCATTACCCTGATTACCTTGATTTCACCCTGCTCCTCAATTTCCCTAGTTGTATCCATTTCCTCCTGCTCCTCGATTTCCTTGGTTTCCTCCATTCTCTTGGTATCTCGGTTCTCGACACTCATTCTTGTAGTTTCCTTTCTTTCCACACCCAAAACAAGTGATATTAGCCTTCCAATCCGACCCAGGGGTTGCTTGACCCACTGCAAGAGTCTTAGATCTACAGTCTTTGGCTATATGTCCAAATTTTGAACATTTGCGACATACCACAGTACACCGACCAGTGTGATGAAGCTTACAACGGTTGCACAAAGGCTGATTCCCAGTATAAACTTTCTTTTCTTCAGACCCAATAGCAAAGACCCTTGCGATTGTTCTGGTTATTATTACCCCGTCGAGCGATCTTACCACTTCCTCTTGTTGTTACACCCTTTCTCAATTTCATCACGAATCACCAAGTCCATTAAACGATGAGCTATTGTGATGGTCTCATGGAGATTAGCGGGGTTTGAAGCAATCACATCCTTCCTAGTAGACGAAGGTAATCTATTCGTGTGGCACTCTATCTTGAATGCCTCATTACGAACCATCTCGTGGCATAACATTGAAAATTCTTGGAAACGAAGGGTGTATGTTGGCATATCGGTGTCCTTCACCTTATGGTTCCAGAATTCAAACTCTAATTTTTTGACTTCATTACGAGGACAGTAATTCTTAAGCAGCATTTTGTTAAACTCTCCCAAGGCATAGCATATGCCACATCAATTCCGGTGATTGAGGTGATTGTTCCACCAAGTCAATGCTTCATCTTTCATGGTAAATGAAGCACACTTCACTTTTGATTCCTCCTCACAATTGCAAACCTTAAACACATATTCCATCTTTACCAACCAAACGCATTAAAACAACAAATCCCTCAGTCCCGCCAAATTCAGTTGGCATACAGCTTCGGAACTCCTTATACGTACAACCACGGTTATTGTAGGTAGGTCTTGAAGTTCCAGCAGAAGTGTTCGAGTGATTTGACTCATCTAGTATCTCAGCGACACACCCACAAGTTGATCGATCAAAGCTTGATTGACAGTAGCAGTATTAGGTGGAGTTTGATGGTCGACATTATGATTGTCGCCATTCAGATTGTTGTCATTCTGGTTGTCGGTGTTCCGATTGTTAGTGTTTTGAACTGGAGGTCGACCATGATGACTTGCAGTTGCAGTAGCAGTATTAGCAGTTTTCGATTGTGTGTTCTTAGTTGATTTCTGTTTTGGTGCCATTGATCTAGATCACAGAAATATGAGAACGATGAGATCATAAATAGAGTAAATAGTATCACACAAGAACATGGACATCACATATAGAACATCGGAATGAACACCAACACCAACCACAACAGTAATAACACAATCCGCACAATAACAAAGGTTTTAAGCTTAACATAGCATCAAGAGTCAATACAAGTTTTCTCAAAAGTACAAACCATACAATAGATGATAACGATAGATGATAAGGATAAACAACAAGATAGAAAAGGTAAAGACATATGATGGAACTATAATCTCTAACTGAGGACTCCTTAGTTTAGAGTGTAACCATTAACAAAATCCATAACTAGTCACGCCCTCAACGTAGCTCTCTCACAGTAGCATCAAGGTCATCCAAATGCTTCCTTTGGGCTTATATCTCTATACGGTCTTCATGTCGTGTCCTCATAAGGTAAGCACTCTGAGTCTCCAACTCAGTAAGCCTACACCAAATAGCTTTGTCCGAATCTCTAGCTGTCAGGTAGGCTCTCTATAAATCTCCCCTCTTGGCCCTAAACTCCTGAAACATACCCCTCAAAGTAGCTGTCCTACCAAACAACTCACCAGTATCTCGGTCGTACTGATCGAAACAATCAGGCACCAACTCAAGTTGTCGATCGGTATGTTGATCGATGGCACTGCCATGGAGCTCAATATGGGCCCATATCCTGGCAGCCTCATCCTCATCCACAGTAGCTAGTACAACTTCTGTCAGTAACACTGGAGCAATGAGGGAGTTAGGCTCTGAATATGACTCTAGAAAGGCAGGCTCTGAGGTGGTATAAGACTAACGCTGCGGGTTGGGGGTCCGTCATAACACTCCATATCCCTCCATACAATACCATATGACTCCTCCTGCTGTCTGATCTCAAATACAGTAGGAGCAACAACAGTATCCAAATCTATAGTGGTATCTGCGGTAGTGCCCTCAATCAAAGCAAACTGAGGCTGATTTGTAGGGGTAGTATCATCAGGAACAATCTCCTCCTCCTCAGGGTCTTCCTACTCTTCCGGCTCATCCTCCTGAGGGTCCTCATCCTCATACTCAGGAGATGGGTCACAGAACCTACATCTCTGAGCGGGAGGTGAGTCGGGTGATGAATGTGGTGATGAGGGGTGTGGTAATGAAGTAGGTGATACACGAGATTGGGGTCTACGGCGAGTTGGTGATGGAGGTGGCAGTGACAGGCAACAGAGCTGGAATGTGAAACGATAATGATAGAGGTGGTGTACAGAGATACGCGCAGTTTGGCGATAAATAGGGGCAACAGCGCTGGAATGTGAAACGATAATGATAGAGGTGGGCGTACAGAGATACTAGCAGTTTGGTGATAAATAGGGGATGAAGTCTAGATGTGGGATATGGCCTGATGAAGTGTCGTCCGTCACGCAGAGATGCATCGATGAAGAAATGGTGAAATAGGAGAGTGACCTGTGGGGGTATCAGATGAAGCATGGATAGGTGAGAGTGGAACAAGTTCTGTCTCTTTGATCTCTAGAGACTGTCTCTCGACCTGGTGTGCCCGTTGCATAATCATGTACGGGTCGTCGGCCTCTGGAGTGATCTGGAAAGGTGTTAGCCTACTACTAGTAAGCAAGACATACTAAACGACATCGAAGAACAAGGAAGGCATAGTCTGTGACAATGGTAGCATGTATGTATAAGTGTATATAAAGATAATCAAGCATGTAGCTTAGATCCAAAATGTATAAATTTCTCATATTAAAGTATACCACAAAGTTTTTGCAAAGCACAATACTACGCAAAGTACTACATCAACTAAAAACAATCACATGTGAGGCTCCAGTTTGGCAGGAAAGCACGTGTCGGTCATGGGAACAATTTTGTAAAAAGTAGTTATAGTCTAGGTTTTGATAAGTACTCAGTTCTTTATAATTTTAGCTCTGATACCCATGTGTAACACCTCAAAAAATAGTACTACGGAAGACATAACTAGTAATGGGATGCTACTAATTGGTACACAACACAAGCATAGGGAAATAAAATTACCTCATATGTTTTACAAAACCATTGCATAATCCGAAAATATTAAGGTTTAAACTTATTCAAAAAGTACGGAAATAAGGCCCATAAAAACATATCTAAATCGGTCCCAAATAAGATATCAGATTCGTATTGATCCATAACCATGCCCCTTTCTAAGCGCCTCGAAAAGATAGTTACCAATTATCCTACATCAATTACCTGAGAAAAACATGCTAAAAGTCAGCACAACGCTGGTGAATCATGTTTAATCATAAAACAATAGCATTGGACCATATCAAAAGTGTACACGCTATAATGCGAATAGTGTCACACAAGTTTAGCAAAGTTATCTATTGCACTGGCTAATTCATGCAACCGAAGCTTGACACCGTGCATAAGCACCAAAACTAAGAATAAAGTCCCTAGCGAGTGTTTATCCCGAAACCCCCGTGCAATCCGACAGTTATACGTCCGACCGGTTAGCGCTACCGACCCTGGACTGGGTAGTCACCCCAGATAGATCTATCCATATCATTAGCACTTCCCTGTAGGAATTAACGGTTCATAAGTGGGCAAATAATGGGATGTTAAGCCTTAGCCTCGTCCACGTAATAATTTCAGTAAAACCACAAGTATCAATTCAATTCCAATCAAGAAAAGGTTTTGCATGTTTCTCACCCAAAGATTTAATAAAACAAGTAATGCGAGTAAAAGTGGGGCTATGAAACTCACCTCAAGCACAACAATGCAATCACAAAACATTATCAGGGGATAGTACAGCACAACGGTATCAAGCAGTATCACAACATAATGGTACAACTCTTGACACAACCTAATACAATAAGACTTGTCTCAAAATATGACACATGAAAAGTAATCAATTGTGCGAGAGTTTTCAAAAGTCAAAGCGTTTCTTTTTCCAAAATAATCTTGTATCATCATTATAAAAGAGTTTGGCATCATCATTCGTGTAATGGTAAGAAGTACGGACTTAAGAATACACACGCCAAAAAGGAGTAAATAACAGAATAGTCGGGAAGAGTATTGACGAGAACTCGAGTCGAGAAGAAACTACGAAACGAAGTCGAGAAAGTAATGATGAAGAAATATGTCAAATAAGGTAAGTCGGTTGATAAGTGTCGGTATTTACCCATATTCCCAAATATTTGTATAAAACACAATTGTTTTATGAGTAGAAACAAGTTTGGACTTATAATGTAATAACCAAAGAGTTTTTGAAAATAAAGTTTAAGTATAGATATTTTACAAAATTTCGTCATGAATCGTTTCGTTTATCGAACGTTTCCAAGCCAAAAGACTTTATTGCAAATCTATTTCCCAAATAAATTTAATAGAAAACGAATGCAGGAATAAAGATTATTAGCAGATAGACATTATTTCCATATTGTATACCCGTTTTGAATCGAATACATTAAATTTATTACGATTCTAACGTACTATATTCGTTTCGAGTCTAATAAATCCAAAATGTTCAAAGTCCAATTAGTCCAAATCAAAATATAATCCGTAACAAAGTGTATAATCCGAATCCGATGTTGCAATCCCAAAAGTAGTCCGACTACCAATCGATATTAAGTCAAACTCAAAATACGGGTAAAATTCAATGGGTCCAAGTGGTTAAGCTAAAAGCTTAATAAGGTATCTGGATGGATTATTGAATCTTTATTGGATTCGACAACCCAATAAGTCCAATAACTATATCGGTCGGGTCTATTAACACTAAACTAATCCGTAACTTATAATCAAATCAAAATATCCAAGTCTCACAAATGAGTAGTCCAATATAATAATCCGAAGTACAATGTGTCTCGAAAAGTTAAACAAACCCTCATGTGTTCCAATTTTATCAAAGTCGATATGTGTTACTTTATATTAAATTAACTTTACATTTAAATAAATTTAATAAGCAATCTCATTTTATTAATTACATTTTTACATTTTAGTTTTCTTTGTCTTTCTTTTATCCAAGTCAAACCAAACACACGGGTTGTTTTACACTTCTCGAGCCACAGACAAACGAACATCCCTCGGTACACGCAAATTGAGGCAAGCATTATCACAACAACTCCAAATAAGTCAAAACACCTAATAAGCCACAAAATAAGTCGTAAATCAAAAAATAAGCCAGAAAAATAAGCGGGAAAATAAGCAAGTCCAACACAACCTAAACTTCATGTATCAGGTCAAAACCATACATGGCTAACAAGGACAAATCCAATCCGAGTCCAAATCAAACACGAGTAAAATCCAAATACCACCGAGAGCAAGAGTGGTCTCGACTCAAACCTAAACGGACCAAACATAAAAACAGAATCCAAATCCAATCCGAAACCAACTCAATACGGGCATCGGCCCATTACCTGGTGGAATGTCCATCTCGTACGCGACCCAAAAACCAATGAGAAACAAGAATAAGCCCGAGAAGAAAATAAGTCGGCAAGGAATAAGCTCATCATGAGCTAATCAGAATTTTTGACACCAAAACTTTTAGATCGAAGGAAAACACAAATAAAGATGATAATACCTTTTTGTTTTAAACTCGTTTTACATATAAATCGATTCACACAACCTTGTGTGAATCGTTGTTTTCAAAATCCATTTACAACAATCCGGTTTTATAGTTTTTATTCGAATAAAACATATGTAAAAATGAGGTTTTTGGTTCATGCTTGACATACCCAAAAAAAGAAGAAGGTGGTGATGGATTTGGCACAACCACGAGAAAAACTTCACAATCAATCACCCAAATCGATACAAGTGCCTTGGATCTTCACTTAAAATGATGAAGGAGGTGGCGGCTAGGCGGCGGCGTGTGATAGTGGCCGGCGACCGAATGGTAAGAGATGAGGGAGGTGATGCTAGGGTTTGAAAACGAGATAAAACCCTATCTCATATCCGTATATACCACAAAACTTATAATTACAACATGCAAAGTTTCCAAAACTTTAAGGAGGTGCGGCGTAAACATAACTCAAGGGACGAAAAGCGTTTTTTTTATCAAATAACCGTTTGCGACTAGTTTAGGCTTGATAAATGTCACTCAAGATTTTAAAACTTGCGCGGTTAGTCTTAAAATAATTTTTCCAATAAAACCGAGTAGTCACAATACTAGTTTTGCATAACAATAATATAAATCGTTAACAGACAGTTTATTAAGTCAAGACTCGTGTCGGTATGCATTGTGCTTAATTCTTACGTTTCACGAGATACCCTCTCATTTTACGAGATAACCTCTCGTTTTCAATCCAAATAGGTCTAGTGAAACTTGCAATTGATAATTAATCAAAAATAGATATGATGTGGTATAAAAATATATTTAAAAAATTATCGGTTGTCACAAGTCTCAACTTCAAGATCTTTGCTAAAAGGTCTCGGGTAGGTTGTTTTATTTTACGTTTAATTCTTGTTCTTGTGTTGTGATAACCGAAAGAAATATACGGTAATAACAAAATTGTTATATTTCGTTCTTTAAATTTCGGATATTAAAAGAGGTTAAGCTTCAAAAAGATCAATGATGATAATACTTTCGTTTGTTTGACCTTCAATTGTCATCATATTTCTTTGAATAACACGAAAGAAATTAACTGAGATCATATGATTATTGTCTTCAAGTTCGAGTTTTGAATGATTGTGAGTGTTTGGGAGTGAAGTGAGGGTTATTGGTAGTGTCCAGATATAGGTTTTGTGTTGTTGGACTTGGTCTTGGTTTTGTGTGTTTTGGTGATTTGGTTTGAGTTTTAGTATTTTGTTTTTGAGATTCGGTATTAATTTCATATGATGGTGGTGAAGCGTTCAAAAAAATGATGGTGGTGAAGATGGTGATAGTTTGTTATTTATAATCATCAAAAATCCAATTGAAAAGTCAAATTTAAAGACTTGTTGGTTTAATTATTTGTAAGCAACTGAAAAGATAAGAATTTACACCCCTTTCATATTCATCTTCATGATTTTCTAGCTTTAATACCTCCACAATTAAATTTAAGTAATACACAGATTTATGAGTTGTGTAACTCCAGGATTGTTTGTATTCTTTGGAGTTGCACATGATTGTGTACATTCAATTGAGAGCTCGTGTGGATCTTTGGCATGTTTGTATCATATTTTTTTTTGCACATTCCCACTTGCACATTAAATTAAAGGACTTAATATTTAAGTAAACAAGAAAAAAAGTATCAAAATACCTTGATTAAACTCGTGAGAATCATCAATCGCCTTTGAAAACCAAAATTTGACAGTCAAAACCCTAAATTTGTAACCGATTTGAACAAAAAAAACACGATTTGAAGAACAACTTGTGGAAAACTAGAAGGGGGGGTTGAATAGTTTTGCCAATTAAAACTTCCTTTTAATCTATTTAGATTGACTTATGAAGGATCGTAATATTTATTGTGTTAGATGATTCGGGTGGTCTTGGAAGATCAAAATACATGTTTTCCATTTTAGAGATAAAGTAGAGTGAGAGGGTGTTCTTGCTAGAGGTTTACACAAAGGAAAGATTAGATTGAAAAATGAAGCACCACCCCTTCCATGGATGGAAGGGGTATTTATAGTTACAAGAAATACGACCTCCTATCGGCCTGTGGATCAGGTATACAGTGGGTAAAGACCCGTCCTTCCTCCATGGTGTTGCACTAAACTAATCTACGCTACAAACTAACTAATAAACTGCTAAATAACGTAAACAACGACAAATCTACGAGCTAACATATGCTAGACCATTATTGGGGTGACCGACTCTTTAACATGAAATTTCCAATTCCTAACAATCTCCCCCTAAGGGAGGTCACCCCATGGAATATATTTTGCTTCCTAGCATTCTATCTTTGACTTCGTTCTTGAGCTCGTAGACTTGAATTCTTCATTTCAGCAATCTTTGTGCTAAAGTAGCGATTCTTCAAAGTCCGCATAGATTAGTACTTTTAGTGGAGGTCTTTGGTCTGATTCACATCTTTGATGATCTTCGAGCTTTCATTGAGATCATCAGCCACAGTAAATCTCTGGATCACCCTTTAATGTGTTGCCATCATGTGAAGTTGTGACTTTCGGACCGACATGCTCACACTTTTGAATCATGACATCTTTCCATCGGAGTAGCGGAAGCCTTACTGGTTCATGATATTTGCGCAGCGTAGCGAAGCATAGTATAAAAATATCGAACCGGTTATGTAGATATGCGCCAGTCATGATTTCTTCAATTAAGTGTGGTTGCTGTGAACATGCGGCTTTGGATTGACTCCTCAATCTGATCAGCTGCAATCGTCGGGGTGTACCTGCATACGACAGTTAGCAATAATGCGCACGAAAGTGTCTTTGATCACTTTCGTTGAATTGAGGTACACGGCCCACGGTTCCCCGTTGATCAGTACAAGTACTGCCTGTGATCGGTAGGATTCCTAAGATTCTCCTTGACAGGGTTTCGCAGCTGTTCTAGCTGTTCTCAAACCGGAACGTCTCAAAGAAGACAACACGGAGTGAGTGAACCAGCAAATTGAGATTCACTGATTGATGAAAAATGATTTGAAAAACAATCGCGTATTGCTTGAAGAAAGAGTTTTGCAATACAACGAAGGTTTTATGAGAAAGATCAATTTTCAAACAAAATACTTTTTGTATTAGAGAATGAGTACACATTCGACGTGCTAGCGAAAAGAAGAGATTCGCACATCGAACGGTTTTTCTAAAAGTATTTTTCAATCAGATATACCTTTTGAATTTGAAATGAATACACATTCGACCTGCTAGAGAAAAGAAGGTTTGCACATCGAACGGTTTTTCCAAAAGTATTCGTCAATTCCATTCCTGGACCAAGGTTGATTCAAGAATGAATCTCCCCATTGTTTCTATCCAGTTGTCACATGGTTGATCTATAGAATAGATCTCACATGCCACCTACCAGGAGCTTGTTTGATGTTGGCTCCAGAAGGCTTTCCATCTTCATTGTGAATATGTTAGCATATCACTCAGATGTTCTGGCAATACCACAAGGATAATGCGTAGGACTCTTAATATATACTTACTTTCCACATTGTGTGAAAAAGCAAGTCTTCAAGAATTTAGTGTCCTAACGAGATATTGTGGATGATCTCTTGGCTCTAGACTCAATAGTGCATTTTTTTTGGTTCCTTTGCCGGAGACTAGGGAGAGGGTCTCCTTCTTCAATATCAACAATCTCTAAGAGAAAGTCGATAGATTATGTAGGTTCCCCGTGAGAATGAAACAAGCCCTTTTAAGAGGAACTTGAGTGGTTTGGGAAGTTTTAGTGCAGTGCATCACTGGGTCCATGATGTCTTGTCTTCAATACCAGTGTTACCTTAGTAACCACCAGTAGCATATGAATTGAACCCGGTTTCTGCCCTAAGGTTGAATTGATGGAGGGCTATTTCTTTTCACCCTTTTATCATTCTTTTCTTTTTCATTCTTCAACCCCTTCAGTGCTTACCGAGACTTCATAACTAGAACCTTGTTGGGTTTATTCCAGTACTAGCTCAGTCTCAGTCTGCACTCTTCCCATTCCTCATTTTTCTCCTTTTTTCAATATTCCAAAGGACTCTACACTATCTAGTGGATTGTCCCTGGGAAGATCCCTCCGGTTTTGGCGGATCGTGGGAACGAATACCTAACCTAACCATCCTTATAACTCCATGCATAAAGTAAATTGGTCGGTCTTTTGGTATTGTTCTTTCCTTCATGAAACCAATTGAAAAATCATTTGGAAAAACAATCAAGGTACTTGTGATACGAGATCAAAGCATTTTGTACCTTAATAGTTTTGATCATTTAGAAAACCTCCCCCTCAACATGTGCTTGTGATTTTAGAAATTGTTTAGCACAAGGAGGCAAGAGAACTTTGAAATATTTTCTTTGATCAAAATTTTCATACGAAAAAGCCATTTGATTTTCATTGGTAAATTCTCCCCCTCAATATGTGCATAGGATATTTGAAAACATTTTTTATCACATAGAGGCAAGAGTTCTTTTGAAGCACATCCACAATCACAAAATCCATTAAGAAAACCATTTGAAAACACAATCAAGGTACTTTATAATCTCTTTTTAAAAAAAAAAACTTTTGTACCTCGATGGTTTTGCTCCCCCTCAATATGTGCTTCGAGATACGAAAGCGTTTAGCACATACGAGAGAGCAGCCTGCACAATTGAATCAAAACGATCACCTTTTATCAAATTTCATTATTAAATCACAAATTCTCCCCCGATCAAAAATATCAAACCCTTTGAGATTTTGGATCCCAAGTGATTTAATAAAGTTTAGAAAACATGGGAGAAAATGTGGCCTAGTTTAAATACTCATCTGGTTTTTGGATAAATCCTCCTCCTCAACATGTGCATTGTGTATTTGAAATCGTTTGGCACATGGAGGCAGGAGTGCCTTTAAAGGACTAAAACCAATTCCATTTAAAATAGATTTGAGATTTAAAACACGATCTTTACCCCGATCAGAAATATCAAACCATTTGAGATTTGTGATCCCAACTTATTTAAATCATTTAGAAAAATTTGGGGAAAGACGTGGAAAGATTCAATTTTGAAAGATGACAGATAAGGACCATTTTAAGACATTAAAGATTGTTAGTGTCAGGTATGATAGTTTTTAAGAGATCTTTTAAGTAAAACAAAACAATTTCACAATCAAACAAGAACAGAAAAAATTTCATTTTGAAAGACCTTGATTCTAAAGAAAAAATCATACCATGACATAACATTAAATCTTTAGATCACCACTTATATTGTACAATCCGGACTTTTATGAAGCAATATTGATTGAAAATAATTTATTTTAAATCACTCTCCCCCTCAATCGATGACAGAAGTCAATAATTGAGTGACTTAGGTTTTGTTAAAAAGAAGTCCGGTGATTTTCAAAATTTTTTAGTCCAATTTATTTTCAAAACAATATTTTACCATTTTCAAAACAATTTTAATCAAAGTTTATTCAAAATTGTTTAAAAATGGTATCCTGCACAAAGATACGTTAGTGGTTGAGAAGCTTCCGTTGTTGTTGCTGTAGGGTTGGAAGAAAAACCGTCTGCAAATGCAGTGAGACTTCTTCTTACGTTGCATTTTGAATGCCAACTGAGGTCCAATTAAGCTCCGTTTCTTCACTTGCTGAAGAAAACCATCTGCTGATGCAGTAAGACCTCTTACGTTGCATTTCATGCCAACTCTCCATTGAAGTCCAGTTAAGCTCCGTTTCTTCATTTGTCAACCCAAGATATAGTTACCCTTTCCTTTCGGCATCCAATCATCTTCAATTGTGGGATCCGGATCGGGAACATTCTTATAACCAATATACCTGCATAAGTTAGTGAACACACATACAAATATATGGTGGTCGACAACACCTAAACAGCAATCGACTAATAAAAGTCAATGTAACATATCAATCAGATCATATAAATGTATGGGAATAATGTGTTCATCAAACTCTAATCATCTAATCCTAGCAATCATATCCTAGGCACCTAGTCCTTCAACATAGGTTAACATCATTTTTAATTAAGCATATTAGGATAATTAAGAAAGCCCGTTAGATGATGTAGATTTGAAAAACATTATCCCCCTCAATCCATGACTCATTTTATGAAAATTCTAAAAGCGCTGAAGTCATTGATTGAGTTTTCAATTTTACAAAAACTCTGAATCTGATTGTTTTTAAAGCAACTCATTTACCACCATTATTGAAAACGACAAATATTTTTCTGAAGAATTTTAGACGGAAAAACATTTGTGTAGGAACAGCAGTCCTTCGACATACTTTCCTTGTTATGTTTTTAGGATAAGTGCACGAAATATTTTGAGAATAGGTAGCGCAGCACTTTCCTTCCTTTAAAAGAACGGGTTGCTATCTGAAATAATAGCAAACCATAGTTTTAAGCACGGGTTACAGTCAGAAGTAACTGCAAGCCATTATTTGAAGCCCGGGTTACAGTCTGAATTAACTGTAAGCCATTTTTTGAAGCCCGGGTTACAGTCTGAAATAACTGTAAGCCATATTTTTTGACATGTATTGGAAAAGAATATTTACACCTCCTGCTCGAACTTCATCTATGGTCCCGTGCCATTATTGAATGACATTTCTAAGACCGCAGATGTTATCGATACCAGAAGACATGTCTAGAGAAAACATATTTTTGGAATTTTTCAAATTTTCTGATTTTTATGGGTTTTTGTTGGTTTTGTATTTTTGTATTTTGTTTTGATGGTTTTATATTTTTCTATTTTTCTTTTTGTTGGTTTTATATTTTTGTATTTTGTTTTCTGAAAAATATATACAAGGATAGAATAGATGATATAGTTAAAGAAGATGATGATACGAGTACCGAGATAAGGATATCGAGCAGCCCCGTTGTAGAAGATAGAAGTCATCATCCCTTAAACATTCACCACCAAAGCTTCCAGGGCTCTTGAATCGAAGAAAGAAATTGAACCAACTGAAAGTGAGACTCTGGTAGCTTCCCCCCAAACCGAAAATCCTTAAGATGAGCAGATTCGAAGCTCTATTTCAAGCTTGCATTAGCCAGGTGCACAAGAAAGCACACCATTACCATTGATCCAGCTGCTCCTTTTAAGACCGATAATCGAGAATCTCCGTTCGGGGTTATATCATCCATAAGAACAGCAACGTATCATCCCACACATAAATAATCTTCTCAAATTTCATAACCACTGAAGTCTGAAGCGATCCATTCCAAAAGGTGTCAATAGAGCAATTCCCCCAAGTAGTTGAATTGTTGCAGTCAGCCTCTTTGTATAATGCTCTAGAACTCTCCCAAATACACTTCATGAGGGGAATGAAGAACACCTTCCCGTGTTCACATTTTTCTTCCCTGATGAACGTGTATGAAGCTCAAGAACCCGAAGTACACCAATATCCAAGAACTCTCCGAATACACATCAACAGGGTAATGTAGAACACCTCCCCTATGTTCACATCTTTCGTCCCTGATGAATGTGTATGAAGCTCAAGTATCCAAAGTATACCAATACACAAGGAATGAATAATTGATAACATTGAAGAAGCAGGCCAAGTCACTGATTATCTCTGCAGGTGACAATCTCTGCGGATGTCAACACCGGAATAAGTGATTATATCTCGAATCACGATTAAGCACTCAAGTGAAACAGTGAGCATCCCCAATGTACACAATCTCTCCCCGATCATTGCGACACCATCGAAATCACCACATACTAGTGTACCTCTGTTATCTTCAGAAACTTTTTCTAACATCACTTCCCCCACGTAGTTGGAATAATAACACAAAAAGCCTTGATGAGTAAAACCTTGAGTTTCTCTGCGGTCATGACAATTGTTTTCCCGGGATATCTTCAATCACTTAGAAGTATTAAGCTCATCAAGTTTACTCGCCATGAGTCAAACCTTGAGTTTCTCTGCGGTACTAACATTTGTCTTCCCGGATGTCTTCATTACTTAGAAGAGTTAAGTTCATCAAGTTTACTCGCTTTGTGTTTATATGTGAGTCTCCTTACGCCTTGCTGGTTTTTGACACTTCAGAATCAGCAACTCTTTGTAAGCCCAAATACTTGAAATTTGTTGAGAAGATTGCTTGAAGTCTTTGTGAGAATCAACATGCTGAAGACTCTCTCTGACTATTTATATCAACCCTTCTGTAGACAATTTGAAGTGACCACTGAAGAAGAAAACCCGCTATACCATACTTGAAACTGAAGTCAACTTCCCCACATTTGTATCTTAAGCTTGCACCTAATGATGGAAGAACGGTGTAGAGAATTTATGCTTCAAGCAAATCTCTAAGTACTCACTACCCAAACAAAGTATGAGACATTAACACCTCTTGCGATTATCCACACCGTCATATGCGTGTGACACTGAGTAAAACAAAGTAACTCCTAGTTGTGATAGTTAACAGTCTTCAACCATCCACACCGACTGCTGGTAACTAGATAAACCAAGTCTTCAACTCAAATTCTTAAGCCCGAGCAAGTTATCGAATAAGAACACGCCTTTGTGAAAGTCAACTTCAATCTCAAATAAGTGATAAATGATTAACTCCGAAGTAATCAACTTGAGTCAAATGTCCAAAACGAAATAGTCAATAACAACGTCTCGAGGAGTCACTGCTAACGAATATGAGCAAGTCTAATTGGGGATTGAATCAGACATATAACACACTCCCAATTAGTGCTCCCCCCTAAACCGACAATCTGTTTGATAAATGCCCAGATAAAGAAGAAGTCTTTAGATCGTTAAATGCAACTCGTCTTTAGTCTTCTAACATGTAGCGAGAAAATGTAGAACCACTCTGTAGACTCGACCTGCTTCAAGATTGTCCAGTTGGGGAATAGATAGTTAACATCTTCATTTCACCAAAAACACAAGAACATCACCAAAAAACATCCCAATTAACTTACATCTTGCAAATCCCCTTAATTAAGATCTCTCCCAATCAAACAAGAACAGAAAGATGTTCATCAAGGAAATCAGAAATCAGCCCGCAACGAATACACGAAATGGTAACACCAAGCAAACAATCACATCAAACAAGAATAGAAGGTTGTTCGGAATCATCATGTTAATGTGCACGTGAAGCATTAACCGGAAGCACTTTGTCAATAAACTCATATCAACTTGTGAAGATGTCAACCAACGGCTCTTAGAAGAGAAAAATCCATGTGAAGATGACCCGATAAGAAGAAGCTCGGTTCTTACATGAGTTTAGAGCCGTATGACCATTTATATTCTCTAATATCAATCAACAATGCAAAAATTCACACTTCTTCTCCCCCTCAAGAATTGCATACGGAGATGCCATTCTTGATTAAACAAGTGAACATTATCCAAATGTAGTCTATTCACACTTCTCCCATAAAATCAGCACAGGATGTTGCCATCGTCATTATAGTTGAGAAAGTGGAATCAGAAAACAATCAACAGTAGCCGGTTCACTTGATGATGAAGCGCGCATGGAAAAAGTAAGAAGCATGTTGATGAGAATGGTCATTAATAAGAAGATTTCTCTTCTTCAGAAGATAAAGCGCACTGACACGTACACTTTTCTTTTCTTTGGAGTACGAGGCCTGAACTGATGTGAACAGACGTCATTAGAAGATTTCTCTTCTTTCAAAGATAAAGCGCACTGAGACGTACACTTTTCTTTTCTTTAGAGAACGAGGCATGAACTGTTTTGTTCATACGTCATAATCTCTCTCTTTTCAATCTCGTTTGGCAAAACATGTAATCAACCCCATTATCATTCAGTAGGCTCTTTGTAGTGACAGCTGATGGAGAAAACCCAATATGATGAATTTGACCCTGAAGTAAAATACCCTGAACTCGTGACTTAAACTTGCACATATGTAACAAAGAGCGGTGCCGAGACTTCATGCCCATTTGAATCTCTAAGTACTCTATACTCTTCAACCAACCAACCATCGAGTATAAGACGTATATCACCTCTTGAAAATCCACAATTGAATGTGACACTGAGCACTACAACGTAACTCCTTTAAGTGATAGTTATTTTGAGGTGATAAGAGCCCAATTCCCCCAAGTGGTAAAAGAAAAGGTAAAAGTCACCCAACAATAACTAGATTTCCAAGTCTTCATTTTTGATAATAAGCTTGAACAAGGATCTCGAAGTATCTTCATCCAACCATCCCCTTCATCCAACCATCCCCGATATCTTTAGATACTAAGTACACTTGCCAGTGATAATTCACTTCAACCTCAAATAAATAATACTGAATTAACTCCGTTGTCACATCTTCTAGTTAAATGCTCAATTCTAGCCTCCTTTAACGTTTTAAGTGAACTCTGATAATGGTTTCATCCCGACCATGGTTTAATAAGCATAACCCCGTAAAACTTTGAAGTAACCAAACCGTCATGACGAAAATCCAAACACACATCCAATTCATGAAGTACACCCTTTTATCCTTTCTTTGAAGCAGAAACCGTAGCACCAACATCAAATAAGATCCCGAAACACATTTTCCTTTCTCCAGGATGGTTACATCAATACGGGATTTTACAATTCTATGGTTTAAACCGAGAAATAGTTTCTTTCGCGGGATTTTACAAAATCAAGACAAAACCGTAAACAATGTCAGCTTGAATATGTTATGACAATATTGGTTTCGGTGAATATCAGTTTTATGGGAACATGCAGCGGTTCATCAACGGTTCATTATCCAACATCAACAACCTCATCAACAATCATCCAATACAAACTTTGGTAAATACATCATTCACGCATTCTGTCGGCTATTGTAGTGACCACACGGAGAAGTAAACCCGATATATCAAACTTGATCATGAAGTAGAATTCCCCAGATTTGTTACTTAAACTCGTACTAATCCTTGTGAAAAAGAAACGGTGTACCCGATGTACAAAACCTCTTGACATTCTCAACTGAGTGAGACACCGAAGTGATAGCTACGTTGTGGGTAAAGTGTGAAAGAATCACAAACGCAACTAAATAGCCAAGTCTTTATCATACTCTTTAAACGCCCAAACAATTCATCTTCGCGGAAATGTAGAAAGAATGAAGACGAAAATAAGTAATCACGCCCGGAAAACCTCACTTCAAGTCCAAATAAGAAATACCGTCTAAACAACTCCATAGTCAACCTTGTTCAAATAAACAATTTCAAGCTGTGACGAAATGTTATCCATGAAAATGTATACACCAAAGTACCAAATCGCTTAACTCAACAACTCACATCATCCCATTAAATCCCATCAAATCTCATAATCTCAAGTTTCATTGTCAAGTCTCTTCAACCAATCACATCTTATCAAAATCAAATAAAGTCTCATAAATACGATCCAATTCTGAGAAGGCCATCCTTTTAGCAAAATCATTTACAACACTAGATGTTAACAAATATATCACCCGTTGAAAGTTTATGACCAACCTCCGCATTATCAGAAGATATCGAGAGTTATGTAACTAATCCGACTATTTATGTCACATGAGCTTGTACCCGTACTTATTAACAATCTTAAGTTCGATTCACCCTTAACAATAATCATGTACATTCCCACATAAACATCTCGTCAGAGAGTCACTTCGGCCCATGTTACCTAAATAATCCAACTCCATTCAATCACAAACACAACATACACAATCCACACCATACCCAATTCGGTCCAACTCCAAATAACATCCGAGTACAAATTTTGAGTAGTACACATTGAGTAACATAAATTAAACATATACTCAAATTTAATACCCAATGTATCAAGTTGGTCGTACATATGCTTAGTCCAACGTTTGATATATCATGTGATCCAATCTTTAAACATTTTTCTGATGTTCTAATTTCAAGGAGTAAAGCACCTGATCCCTTAATCTACCATCCAATACCCACGAATGCAAGGCCCAAATTCAGACGAGGAGCCCATGAGAACATGAAGAAGAATAGTCCAATAACCACACGACTAACACATGAGGTACCGTAAAGTTTAGGGGGATATATATAATACCACTAAATCACATCACATCCTAATCTTACTCAAACCCTAATACTGCTTTGGTCCGCCCCCATACATAGTTCATCAAACCCTAATTAATCACACACAAAAATACATCCGCCTCACATCTTCTCCTAATCTCTCTCAAACCTGTTTCCGCCCCATTCACAGCTATCATCCCAAAATACCATCCAAAACCCTAAATACATCACATAAACAATCCGACCTCCTTCAAACATATGAAACATCCTTCGAATGGACCTTGCCACAGAGATGGCTGGAGGTCGTCAAGGCCACAGAGATGGCAACGAGAGGATGAAATGGCTACGAGATCTTCAGGGAAAGGTCTCAGGTAGGTTTATTATATGATATTCGTATTATTATTTTGAGTTTAAAACGAACCAAAGTCTTGATTTAACATGTTTGTTAACATCAATTCTTTAAGTTCGAATATAATCAAAATAAAGCTTTTCCCTTTACTTTTGTTTTTCGGATATCAACAATTAAGAAAAACAAATTTAGATCCATGAGGCACAAGGTCTTTTGTGTATAGATCCTTTGAGATCTATGTGTTTGAAGAAACCACACACAAAAACGATCAAAGCTGAGATCGGGCTGTCTTAAAATAATTATGAGTCATTGATGTTTTTAAGAAAGTGATCAAAGATTGATGTTTGATGAATCGGATCCGTGATGATATCTTAATTTCGTGCTTAAGACTTTATGTTCTTGATGTAACCCATGAGTTCCACGAAATTAAGTAGGCTGAGATTCTTTTGTTTTTGAAATGAGTATATGTTTGATTGATTTTTCCTTATCATGGATCTATGATGAATGTTGTTTCTGTGAAGTACCCATGTTGGTCTTGATTAGGCTTCGAATAAGCATGAGGCACATCTGAGATTCATTACCTTTTATTTTGGATATTGTTGACTGATGATGTTTGTAGCAACTGAGGTCGTGAGTTTGAATAATTGGTAATTGGTATTTTGTGATTTAATGGTTGTGGTCTTGTGGTCGATTCTCCTTCTTCCTTTCTGTCTTAACTATGTCAAAAGCCCAACTCGCTACCAATATAATGCACCAAGTCGCCACGACAAGTCGCTAGGCTAACTCGCCACGGCCAAGTCGCTAGGCTAACTCGCCACGGCCAAGTCGCTAGGCTAACTCCCCACGACCAAGTCGCTAGGCTAACTCGCCACGACCAAGTCGCTAGGCTAACTCGCCACGACCAAGTCGCTAGGCTAACTCGCCACGACCAAGTCGCTAGGCTAACTCGCCACGACCAAGTCGCTAGGCCAAGTCGTAGCGACTTGTAAAGACAAGTCGCTAGGTAAAAACATTGCATCTGGACATATTTGACAAGTCGCTAGCAAGATTTAGATATTATCCGATGAGTTTTCCGACTAAGTTCCGACCATATTCAAATCAACCCAGAAAAATGTCTTATTTGACGGCCATTTAACCCACTCTAATGACCACAGTTTGACTATAAAAATCAGACCAGATGACCATTTATTTGACCAAAGACAACAATCAAAATATAAATACGGAAGGCACAAAGACAAGATATTGTAAACATGGGACTTTTAATATTAGACCAAAACAGAAAAAGATAGAAGAACCATATTTAAAACTGTTATACCAAAGTAAGACAGAAAAGCTTATTTTCCGACCACCAAAAGTAAAAAAACAGTTTACCCATAAAATCCGACCACATAAATACACAAAAACGGGTTCAACCAAGTATCAAAACCACAAGAAATCATCAAAACACAACAACCTTGGCTCTGGTACCAATTGAAGGATCGTAATATTTATTGTGTTAGATGATTCGGGTGGTCTTGGAAGATCAAAATACATGTTTTCCATTTTAGAGAGAAAGTAGAGAGAGAGGGTGTTCTTGCTAGAGGTTTACACAAAGGAAAGATTAGATTGAAAAATGAAGCACCACCCCTTCCATGGATGGAAGGGGTATTTATAGTTACAAGAAATACGACCTCCTATCGGCCTGTGGATCAGGTATACAGTGGGTAAAGACCCGTCCTTCCTCCACGGTGTTGCACTAAACTAATCTACGCTACAAACTAACTAATAAACTGCTAAATAACGTAAACAACGACAAATCTACGAGCTAACATATGCTAGACCATTATTGGGGTGACCGACTCTTTAACATGAAATTTCCAATTCCTAACAACTTATGACAATCTATTTAGATGTGTGCGTTGGATGTTGATAAACAAGCATATAAAGGTAAGTAATGAAAAGATAAGAGTAAGAAGCACAAAACCACAACACGAGTATTGATATGTGCTTAAACACATATCTTTTGTTTATCAAAACTGACCCAAAATAACCAAGAAAGAGCCGTTTATTGTTAACATTCGCGTGTTTCTTGAGTTTTTGCATGTGCAGGTACGGATATGACAAAACAGACAAAAGAAAGCCAAAACCGAAGAAAACCGAGCACGAGAGAAAGAAGAATGCAAAAATCTGAGGTTGGGAAAGGAATTTGCAAGTTTGGACAATCAATTCTCAAAATGGCAGTTTTAGTCCCTGAAGATTCAGAATTGTCATGTTTGGTCCTTGGAATTTTCAAAGTTGGCAAATTTGGTCCTTGGTTTATTTGAGATGGACAAGAAAGACCCTTGGAAGACATTTTCAGAATTACAAGATTGGTCCTTGGATTTTCAGCTTATACACTCTTGGTCCTTATGTTACTTTTTGGATCCAATACATGTCCAAAATCCTAATCCAAATGTTAACCCTTGGCCCAAAGAACTAAACCACGGCCCAACTATTAATACCCGGTTTATCCAATCCATACCCGGATCCCCAACCCTTATACCCGACCTTTACCCGTTCCCACTTAAACCCACGGTCAAACAGTCAACCAAATCAAATAAATATAAAAAATCAAACGCGCCAAAATTCACCCCTCTTTTAACCCAGGCAAGAACCCTAAAACACCCTTAAGCCTAATTGAGCAAACTTACCATCATTAAGGTTAAATTGGTACTTTCGTCTGACACCTACTGACACACGGATGCCATGTCACCAATCTGTGTGTCATTCCACTCTTATCCTGCTTCCTGATTGGCTACTCATACGTGGGGGTGTCTATCCAATGGCTTAGATTGATTGGATGAGGTGGAGAATGATCTAAGGGCTAAAAGATGATCCAAAGAAGCACAAATGCCAAGTTCCAGATCCTTCCAAGACCTTGAGCTCAGCTATAAAAAGACCTCTTCACCAACGAATTGGAGACACCTTTTTCTTTTCTATTTTTCAGTAGCACAATTGTATTTCATTTTTAGTTTTAATGTTTTAATGCATTTTTAGTTTTTGTAATTCCAATTTGTATTCAGCTTTCTAGTTTTAATGAAATTTCAATTTTAGCATTTTATTTCTTAAATCATTGAAAAGTGTTAAAATGTTCTGAATTCAGTTTATTGAATTTAGTCTAATTCGAATTATTGTTTTTAAAAGATAGGTACAGCTTATTCTTCTCATTAATCAAAAACATAAAAAAATCAAAAAAATAAAAAAAAAATATCTCAAAACTTTTTTATAAGCTTGTACAAAGCTTATGCTACTGTTCCATTGAGTTCATTTAAGCTTGTGATAGCTTATTGTGAGCTTACTTTTGTTAGAATCTAAAAACTTACTCAAAAACCAAATTCAGTCAATAAAAAATTAAAAGTGCAGAAGTGGAGTGGTAATGGATCTGGTTTGCTGAATTGGATATGGATTTGGGTTGATGCAGAGATGGTTTAGGGTTGGATTTGGTTTAGAATAGTGGTGTTTGGTTCTGGTTTAAACTGCATAATAGCTGGACATCTTGTGAGTTCTAACTCTCTTTCCATTTCACTGTTGAATCTGCATACTTGTTACAGCTGATATTAGTTTGTTATCCTTGCTTGATTTTGATGTTATTTGACTTGTAGAATAGTGATTAATCTTTGTGTTCAGCTTTCATTAAATCTCTAGTAAAATTGCAAATCAGTTAGATAAAAGGGTGTTTGGATTATGTGTTCACATCTGAGTTGAGGATAGATCAGTGTTTAAGTTCAGTTCGTTGAAGTTTTATCTAGGTGTAACAGACTCAAAGCAGTTCACTATTTGCACTATAGTCCACTATAAGTCAAAAATCAATTTAAATCTGGCCTAAGTTCTTAACAGTTAGGATATTAGGAGATTATAAACTTGAATTGTGTTTAGAATTCATAGGAGTAGCTTAATTTAGCTTTATTACATCATAAAACAACAATTTCAGTTCATTAGATTGAATCAAAATTCACTTTGGTCAACAATTCATATCTGTCTTCAAAAGTTAAAAAAAAGTGTCAAAACCAGTTTTCAATAAACTTTGTGGATTTTTAATAGCTTTATTTCTGGTCCATATTAAGTGAAATTTTGGAGTTAACTAGTTCTATTGCTCAAGATTATAAAACTGGTTTTTACCAAATTTTTGGAAGTACTTTTAAGCACTCAATCAGCTGTTCAAACAGCCCACATATGCCCTGTTCACACTCAGCTAATACTAAGTGTGAGCAGGCTTTTTGCAGAACTTGCACAGGGTTCATGTTAGCTTGTTAGGGTCTGATATTTGTTCTAGTTGTTTATTGCTTGGTGGTCTTGAGATCTCAACTTCTGTTTCTCAGTATGGCTTATTAGATAAGCAGTTATACTAGCTTAAAGTAGGTTGGTTAAATTTGTTTGGATTCCTAGAAAATCATTTTGATCAAATCAGTGTAGTTTGCTTCTCATAGGTATAGACTAGTTGTAATTTGTTGGTCTCAAGTAGTTTTTGCATAACTTAAGTTCTGAGATCATTTGGTGTTCTATTTTAGCTTTTAGCTTAATATTAGTGCTTATTAAAAAGCACTTTTCACTACAGCTCCCATTTCTTGCACACTAGCATAGGTTTTGATATTTTTTATAGATTTAGAATAATATTTTAGACTTTTCCTGAATTTTTCATAATTTTTCATCACTGTTTGCTATTTTTCTTAATTAAAATCGTTTTTAGGACTTTTTAAATAGCATTTAATTCAATTAATTCAGAAAAGGTTCCAAAAAATAATTTTTCAATTTTCCTAGATTAAGAAAATTATAAAAAGCCAAAAAAATATTTTTCCAAATTTTTCCTAGTTTAATTTGTAATTTTTAGAATTTAAATTAGTTTAAATTAGTTTTTAATTCAAATAAATTCCAGAAAAATCTTAAAAAATAGTTTTAATTCTTAGTTAATTTTCTAATATTATTCTTAGTTAGAAAGTAATTTTAGATAATTTTTAGGACTTAGAATAGACGTAGTTGCATTTTATTTACGTTTCTTTTAATACGTTTTAGTATAATTCGCGTATTTAGGATTCCCCGTAGTGTAATTTCCTTTAATTTTTTTCCCATTCCCCGTAGTTTTAATAAAATCAAAAATCTAAAACATCGAGCATTTTAATAACGAACCAATAACGACGTTGCCCATTCGCACCTCGTTGGGAAACGACTCGGATTTCCTAATCCGTATCACTATCACTCACGGGTTTTGATTCATTATCCTTTTTCCTAAAGGGATTTTAAATCATTACTTGTGGTTATTTTTGATATCGATATTGTGGTTTTATCCATACACACACACCCCTAAACCTCAACGAATCAAATTTTGGCCGCTGCGGGAGGTTGTGTCGCTACAATATCGTTAAAGGTTTGACGATTAGTGACTCGAGATCCTTCCTTTGTGAAGTTACTATTTTTATAAAAATCAAAAAAAAAATATTTTCCTTTTTCTTTTGTATATATATATATATCATATTAAAAATACAAAAGATTTTCTCTTTTGTTTTTGAGCTAAATAGAATACATCAATTATATAACATTCTCAACGGATGTGTTATCATTAGTAAGTTCCCGAACTAAAGATCAAAAACTTGCCTTTGTGTCGCTTGTGAGTCGATTTATTTCTATTTGATAAACAAACTGTGTGGTGGGTATAAGGACGGCCCGACATTAAATTGCGGCTGAAAAGAAGCGGGTTTTAATAAGCTTCGCGCTGACCTAAAAAGCTTCTCCGCTCGCTTGTGCGTTTGTCTTATAGAGGTGATTTATTCACTTGGGATTATTGGTTAAGTTCACTGTGTTTTCGAATACCGTTCATTTTAATTGCCTTGGTTTTTGAAAGTGCATGCGCACTCGTTCTAATAACTACAGACTGATACGTGAAACTGCTACAATTACAAGAAGGCGAAATAGACGTGCTCCATTAGTCGAACCCGAGATTCGAACTAATCCGACTCCGCCCATTGTCGAAATGGCGGAGGACAACCGATCCATGCTAGAGCAACTCCAGGCACCCACCGAGGGTTATGGAGAAGCCATCGTCGTCCCTGCAATCGTTGCCGATAACTTTGAGCTTAAACACGGATTGATAAATTTGGTTTCGTCAAGCCAATTTTACGGATTTGAGAGGGACGATCCTCACTCTCATATCCGACGATTCAACAAGCTCACGTCTACGATCAAATACCATAACGTTCCGGAAGAGGCTATCAAGCTACTACTCTTCCCGTTTTCACTTGAGGGAGCCGCCCGGATTTGGCTCGAAAAACTACCCCCTCGATCGATAACCACGTGGGAGAATCTAGTGTCAAAATTCGTGAACGAATTCTTCACACCGTCTAAAACAACAAGCTTAAAAAATGAAATAACGAAATTCACACAAAGATTTGATGAATCATTTAGTGAGGCATGGGACCGATTCAAAGATTTTCTTAGGCTATGTCCCCATCATGGTTTTACGGAATTACACCAACTTGATACGTTTTATAACGGATTGAATGAGACTGATCAAGACTCTCTCAATGCCGCCGCGGGTGGTAATTTGTTGACCCGATCAACGAGAGATGCCTTGTCGATTATTGAGAACAAATCTAAAGTTCGTACCTCACGTAGCAAATCGGTTGCTGCCCGAGTGAGTGTTACACCATCGTCCTCGTCTTATGAAAATACGTCTAGCACCGATGCTAAGATTGATAAGCTTACGGATATGATTCAGGCTTTGGTTAAGATTAAGACCGCTAAGATTAATTCTTCTCCACCCGCTCAAGTCAAAGCGGTGGAATCGACTTGTACTACTTGTGGTGGCCAGCATGCTTACTACAATTGTACCGCCACCGATGGAAATCCTTTCGAAGCTAATGCTGTAACCGGAGGTAACCAATACCGTCCTCAAGTTGAACCGAATCCTCGTGTTAGTAATCAAATGGGACCTCCGGGATTTTCTCAATCAAACAATCAGACTCGTTTTAATCAGAATCAAGTTCGTGGACCAAATGTTCAAAACCAATTCAAAGCTCCACCAAATCAATACCCGAATCAAGGAGTCAATTACAATCAAGGATATCAAAATTCGAGTTATCAAGCTCCACCTTTGCCTTCAAATGAATTCACGAATTACGTTCAACACAATAATGCTACCATCCATACCATGCAAACTCAGATTTCAAGTTTCAGAAATGAGTTTCAATCTTCGTTGACTAGACAAAGCAATGAGTTTAGGAATGAGATTCGACTTCAGAACAACAAATTGGATGCTTCGCAGAATAAACTTGAGAACATGTTGAATGCTGTTTTGTGTAAGATAAGTCAACCCTCGAGTTCGGGATCTCTTCCAAGTGACACCATTCCCAACCCGAAGGGTGAGTTAAAAGCTATAACCACACGGAGTGGTAAGGCTTATGATGGACCATCGTTTCCTACTCCGCTGGTGAGGGAGGAGGAACGAGAACCCGTGGTTATTGAAGAGAATGTGCAACCCGCACCCGTCCCACCTTCGGTCGTTCAGACTCCAATTCCGGAACCCGATGTTCCGAAGACTACTTTTAAACCCTCGCTTCCTTATCCGTCTAGACTTCAAGATCAAAGGATTCGTGATAAAACCAAAAACCAAATGGAGAAATTTGTTGAGATCGTTCAATCTTTGAATTTTAACATCAGTTTCACCGACGCTTTACTCCTAATGCCAAAATTTGCCGCCATGATCAAAAATTTAGTGAGTAATAAGGAAAAGTTGGCCGAAATAGCAAAAACACCGTTGAATGAGAATTGCTCGGCGGTGCTCCTCAAGAAACTACCCGAAAAGTTAGGAGACCCCGGCAAATTTCTTATCCCTTGTGAGTTTCCAGGAATTGTGAAATGCTCCGCCTTGGCCGATCTTGGTGCGAGTATTAATTTAATGCCTCTTTCGATTTATAACAAGCTTTCTCTCCCGGATCTCACTCCTACTCAGATGACTCTTGAACTCGCGGACCGATCAACCTCTATTCCGAAAGGAATCGCCGAGGATGTCTATGTGAAAGTAGGACCACTACATTTTCCCGCCGACTTCATTGTCGTTGACTTTGATGCTGATTCCCGAGTGCCTCTTATTCTCTGGAGACCTTTCTTACGAACGGGCCGTGCGATGATTGACGTTTATGAAGGAGAAATTACTTTACGATCTCATAAGGAAACCGTCTCATTTAACATTAACCATCCTTCGAGATACTCCTCCAATTATGACGATGCTTCTATTAATCGAATCGACGTTCTCGATATTGCTACGGAGGAGTATGCTCAAAAGCTTCTTGATTTTATGAGTGGCAATCCCACCATTAATTCTGAAAATGTTGAACCATCTTCTGAGCCTATAATTGCCGACTCTTCCCCCTCTCTCACTCCATTCGAGGGAGGTGACTTCCTTTTGGAAGAAATCGATGACTTTCTTGCTAATGACGAATCGATTCCTCCGGGAATTGATGATGGTGTTTATGATTCGGAGGGAGATATCTTTTATCTTGAGCAATTGTTGAATGAAGATCCATCACCGTCACTCCCTCCGAAAGAGATTACGATTGAAGAAATCAAATCCGTACAAACGTCTAATGAAAAACCTACGCAGCCCGAGCTCAAGGATTTACCTCCTCATCTTGAATACGCTTTTCTTGAAGAACCGAACAAGTTTCCCGTCATCATTGCTAAAAACTTGAAAGATGAGGAGAAAACCGCACTTTTGGATATTCTTCGTAAACATAAGAGTGCCATCGCTTGGCAAATTTCCGATATCAAAGGCATAAACCCTCGTTTTTGTACTCACAAGATCTTAATGGAAGACGATTGTAAACCCGTTATTCAACAACAACGTAGGGTTAATCCGAAAATTCATGAGGTTATCAAAAAGGAAGTTCTTAAACTCCTTGACGCCGGAATCATTTATCCAATCTCCGATAGCTCATGGGTTAGCCCTATCCATTGTGTCCCGAAGAAAGGTGGAATGACCGTCGTTGCCAATGAAGATAATGAATTAATTTCCACACGCCTCGTCACCGGATGGAGGGTGTGTATTGACTACCGAAAATTGAATGATGCTACACGAAAGGACCATTTCCCGCTACCTTTTATGGATCAGATGCTCGAACGTTTAGCGGGGAATGAGTTCTATTGCTTTCGATGGTTTTTCCTTACTTTCAAATTCCGATTAATCCGCATGATCAAGAGAAAACGACTTTCACGTGCCCTTATGGAACGTTTGCTTACCGACGAATGCCATTTGGCTTATGTAATGCTCCCGGTACATTCCAAAGGTGCATGATGGCTATTTTTCACGACATGATTGAAAAGTCTATGGAAGTTTTTATGGACGATTTCTCGGTTTATGGAGATTCTTTCACTTCTTGCCTCTCTCATCTAGACCACATGCTCAAACGGTGTGAAGACACCAACTTGGTCTTGAATTGGGAGAAGTGCCATTTCATGGTTCGAGAGGGCATTGTCCTCGGCCATAAAATTTCAAAATCTGGGATTGAGGTCGACCGAGCTAAAGTCGACGTTATAGCTAAACTCCCTCATCCCACTACCGTCAAAGGTATTCGGAGTTTTTGGGTCATGCCGGTTTCTATCGCCGTTTCATCCAAGATTTCTCTAAGATAGCCCGCCCTCGGACCCATCTCCTCGAGAAGGATGCTCCGTTTATCTTCACCGATGAATGCGTTGAAGCATTTAATTTTCTCAAAAAGAAATTAACTGAGGCACCGATCTTAGTTGCCCCGGACTAGGATTTGCCCTTTGAGCTCATGTGTGATGCAAGTGATTACGCAATTGGGGCAGTCTTGGGGCAACGTAAATCAAAACATTTTCAACCCATACACTATGCGAGTAAGACATTGTCTGAGGCCCAACACAATTATACGACTACTGAAAAGGAATTATTGGCCGTTGTTTATGCTTTTGAGAAATTCCGACCCTACCTTGTCTTATCAAAGACCATAGTGTATACGACCATTATCTGCCCTAAAGTATCGTTTGGCAAAGCAAGATGCTAAGCCACGATTACTTCGGTGGGTTCTCCTCCTTCAAGAGTTTGATGTTATTATTCTTGACAAAAAAGGAGCAGAGAACCTTGCTGCCGATCACCTTTCTAGACTTGAGAATCCCCATCAAAGTGTGCTCGAGAAAAAGGAGATCACGGAAATATTTCCTCTTGAGACACTTGGGATGATTGCTAAGAAAGACCCAAACACCCCATGGTTTGCCGACTTTGCAAATTACCATGCGGGCAATTTCCTCGTGAAAGGGATGTCGTCCCAACAGAAGAAAAAGTTTTTCAAAGATGTTAAGCATTATTTCGGGGACGATCCCTACTTGTTTAAGATTTGTGCGGATCAAGTAATCCGGCGGTGTGTTCATGGCCAAGAGGCCCTTGATATTCTCAATGCTTGCCATAACGGACCCACTGGTGGACATCATGGTGCAAGCTACACCGCTAAGAAGGTTTTTGATTCCGGGTTTTATTGGCCTACCATATATCGAGATGCTCATGATTTAGTTAAGTCTTGTGATTCTTGCCAACGTCAAGGGAAAATTTCACAAAAGGATGAAATGCCACAAAATGCTATTCAAGTTTGCGAGATTTTTGACGTGTGGGGCATCGAGTTTATGGGGCCATTTCCATCATCTAAGGGTAATAAGTATATCCTCGTGGCCGTCGACTACTTGTCTAAATGGGTTGAAGCGAAGGCGCTCCCCACCAATGACGCCCGAGTGGTTGTTAAGTTTCTGAAGAATTTGTTTTCCCAATTCGGAGCACCTCGTGCTATCATCAGTGATCGCGGTACCCATTTTTGTAATGAACAATTCGCTAAAGTTATGGCTAAATATGGAGTTACCTATCGTCTTTCTACCGCGTATCATCCGCAAACGAGCGGACAAGTTGAGGTCTCGAATCGTGGTTTAAAAAGGATTTTAGAAAGGACTGTAGGAGAAAATCGAGCTTCATGGGCCGATAAGTTAGATGATGCATTATGGGCTTTCCGCACCGCATACAAGACACCCATCGGGTGCACCCCATTTAAGTTGGTGTATGGAAAAGCTTTTCACTTGCCCATCGAGCTCGAACATAAGGCATTCTGGGCCTTGAAACATGCAAACTTTGATCTTAAGACCGCAGGTGATCACCGGAAAGTTCAATTGAATGAATTAAATGAGCTTAGGGATCAGGCTTACGAGAATTCTTTGATTTTCAAAGAGAAGACTAAGAGGATTCATGATGCTAAAATCAAAAACCGCGTTTTCAACGTTGGTGATCAAGTTCTCCTCTTTAACTCTCGCTTGAACATATTCTCGGGCAAACTCAAAACCCGTTGGTCCGGACCATTCACCGTTGCTCGGTTTTCCCTTATGGAACAGTAGAGCTTTCTCAGCCCGATGGCCCAAATTTCAAGGTGAATGGTCATCGTGTTAAACATTATTTTGGAGGGGACATCCCATCTATGGTTGTCCCAGATCTCCAAACTTTCCCTAAGGACAACTGAATTCGGGGATCGAGTCAAGCTAGCGACTCGGTGACCAAAAACAGTAGCGCTTCGTGGGAGGCACCCCATGCTTATCTCTATCTTCTTTTTATTTTCTAATAAGTGACGTGAAGGGGTTAGCCTCTTCAATTTCTCGTGTTTGGTTGTTTGTGAGGTTATGTGTAGGATTTTCCTGATATGAAGACTCTCGTGCTCGAAGTTTGTCTTTTCTCTACTCGAGTTTCATGATCGATGCTGATGGAAATCCGATATCCGAAATCTTATCGACTAACGTTTATCTTTTAGCATACTTAATAAACGGCTTTTAGATTTTCGTTGATACCCTTGCTTTTAAACATTGAGGACAATGTTTCGTTCTAGTCTGGGGTAGGGTAATCTTCGATTTGATTTGACCGCACTTGCTTATTTTTGTCAAGTACTCTCGCAACCCCGTTTTTCCTTAAAGAATTATGCAAAAATGTGAAAATTTTAAAAATTTTTCTAAGCTTTTGCTAGTTTTATGATTGAAAAGTCTTCGCTAGTCTCTTAGAAGTTACTTTAAATATGCGTTTTTCTTGAAATAGTCTTTGCTAATTGCTTAGACAAGAGGCTATAAAATGCGATTCTAGCTCACAAGGCCAAGAATTTGCAAGTCTCCCTAAGTGATTTCAAATATGCGAAGCTTAAACAAGGATTTGCTAGTTTCTAATAAGTGACTTTAAAAATGCGAGACTTGAGATTATTTGACGAAACAAT
Source organism: Chrysanthemum makinoi (assembly GCA_910596185.1). Classification (NCBI taxonomy): domain Eukaryota; kingdom Viridiplantae; phylum Streptophyta; class Magnoliopsida; order Asterales; family Asteraceae; genus Chrysanthemum; species Chrysanthemum makinoi. The sequence goes on along the minus strand of OU343221.1, from coordinate 217,929,134 downwards.
TGCTAAGTTAATATATGTTTTGACACCTTGTTGACTTTCACGGGTGAGAGTAGGAATAGAATTACGACTTGACCGGGCGTGTTGAGCCCTAGCTTGTTCCCTTAACCATAGATAATCTAAAAATTATCGGCTAAGCATCCGCGGATCTCATTATTTGGGATTTTAAATTTGCGGAGATCGAGGAATGATAGAGTTACTTATGAGTTTAGATGCTAAGCGTGGAGTAGTTGGTTCTCTTTAGAGCCCATCGAAGGTACTTATGGCTTTTTGTTCCCACAAAATTGTTTCACCCCATATCTGCTAATAATAATTAGAGATGTCGAGTTTTTGGCGATAGTTAGTTCTTTATTCTTCTTTAGAGAATCTTTGCCCATGAGAGTTGGGTACACATCAAGGTACTTGTCGGTGTTGGTGTAATAGACAACTGAATCCTGATAGTTTGCTGCTATTGTTTCTATTGTTATAAAAGCCGTAGGATTCGGAGTTTGGCACAAAAATTAACATGAAATAAAGCCCAAATGTATTAAAGTTGAAAAAATCCAAAGCCATAAAAGATGTCATAGACTTCCAAAAAGGCAGAGGAATAATCCAAAGTCATAATAAGACTTCTGATAAAACGGTAATCCCGTTGAGTTAGTGGTTGAAAAGACCAAGGGCCTGAATTGCAAAAATGCAAATGTGCTGAAATAGTGTTAAGCCAAATTTTGAATCCGGGAGATATCTCTCTAAATCATGTTAAATTAGGACCTTGATGTGGACCTCATTCTTGTGTGCAACGGTTTTCGAGGGAAGGAGGATAACTAATTAGCGACTTAGCTTTATATCTTTATCTGAATAAAAGTTATCGAAACGAGAAACTTGAAGAAATTCATTTCTCACAAAAATAAAAAAATCTAGAGGAAAATAGGAAAATGGGAGCAAAAGGTAATTACACAAGTAACTTCCATGGGTAGTGTTAGCATCTAGAGTCATATGTAACAATGATTTCGATTTTACGCTTAGTTTGGGGACTTGTGAAAAATCAGGGACGATGTATTCTATCCGTATGGTCACTTCACTCTGTGTTGTGTTTCCTACTCCGTGATCCTAATGTGTCGTTTGAAAAATGTTGGAGTTATTGATCGACATGAAAGTTCAACAAACCGTCACTCATAATTGGAATGTGCTTAATCGTAATATCTATATGTGAGTGAAAAGGTAAACGGGGCGTTTTTAGAATTAAGGGTTCTTAATCTCTTTTGAGGAATCTTTGCTACTTCTTCATAGGTTTAGTAGAAAGAGATTGAAATCCTTGGTTTTAGAAGCGTGAGTTGATTGCATTGCGTGGGGACACGACAATAGTCTCGTCTGGGGTATTTTGATATGTGCTTAAACACATATCTTTTGTTTATCAAAACTGACCCAAAATAACCAAGAAAGAGCCGTTTATTGTTAACATTCACGTGTTTCTTGAGTTTTTGCATGTGCAGGTACGGATATGACAAAACAGACAAAAGAAAGCCAAAACCAAGAAAACCGAGCACGAGAAAGAAGAATGCAAAAGTGAGCTGGGAAAGGAATTTACGAGTTTGGACAATCAATTCTCAAAATGGCAGTTTTAGTCCCTGAAGATTCAGAATTATCATGTTTGGTCCTTGGAATTTTTAAAGTTGGCAAATTTGGTCCTTAGTTTATTTGAGATGGACAAGAAAGACCCTTGGAAGACATTTTCATAATTACAAGATTGGTCCTTGGATTTTCAGCTTATACACTCTTGGTCCTTATGTTAATTTTTGGATCCAATACATGTCCAAAATCCTAATCCAAATGTTAACCCTTGGCCCAAAGAACTAAACCACGGCCCAACTATTAATACCCGGTTTATCCAATCCATACCCGGATCCCCAACCCTTATACCCGACCTTTACCCGTTCCCACTTAAACCCACGGTCAAACAGTCAACCAAATCAAATAAATATAAAAAATCAAACGCGCCAAAATTCACCCCTCTTTTAACCTGCAAGAACCCTAAAACACCCTTAAGCCTAATTGAGCAAACTTACCATCATTAAGGTTAAATTGGTACTTTCGTCCTAACACCTCGACACACGGATGCCATGTCACCAATCCGTGTCATTCCACTCTTATCCCCTGCTCGATTGGCTACTCATACGTGGGGATGTCTATCCAATGGCTTAGATTGATTGGATGAGGTGGAGAATGATCTAAGGGCTAAAAGATGATCCAAAGAAGCACAAATGCCAAGTTCCAGATCCTTCCAAGACCTTGAGCTCGCTATAAAAGACCTCTTCACCAACGAATTGGAGACACCTTTTTCTTTTCTATTTTTCAGTAGCACAATTGTATTTCATTTTTAGTTTTAATGTTTTAATGCATTTTTAGTTTTTGTAATTCCAATTTGTATTCAGCTTTCTAGTTTTAATGAAATTTCAATTTTAGCATTTTATTTCTTAAATCATTGAAAAGTGTTAAAATGTTCTGAATTCAGTTTATTGAATTTAGTCTAATTCGAATTATTGTTTTTAAAAGATAGGTACAGCTTATTCTTCTCATTAATCAAAAACATAAAAAAATCAAAAAAATAAAAATAAATAAATAAATAAATAAAATATCTCAAAACTTTTTTATAAGCTTGTACAAAGCTTATGCTACTGTTCCATTGAGTTCATTTAAGCTTGTGATAGCTTATTGTGAGCTTACTTTTGTTAGAATCTAAAAACTTACTCAAAACCAAATTCAAATAAAAAATTAAAAGTGCGTATGGAGTGGTAATGGATCGGTTTCTTTGAATTGGATATGGATTTGGGTTGATGCAGAGATGGTTTAGGGTTGGATTTGGTTTAGAATAGTGGTGTTTGGTTCTGGTTTAAACTGCATAATAGCTGGACATCTTGTGAGTTCTAACTCTCTTTCCATTTCAATCGTTGAATCTGCATACTTGTTACAGCTGATATTAGTTTGTTATCCTTGCTTGATTTTGATGTTATTTGACTTGTAGAATAGTGATTAATCTTTGTGTTCAGCTTTCATTAAATCTCTAGTAAAATTGCAAATCAGTTAGATAAAAGGGTGTTTGGATTATGTGTTCACATCTGAGTTGAGGATAGATCGTGTTTAAGTTCATTCTTTGAAGTTTTATCTAGGTGTAATAGCACTCAAAGTTCACTATTTGCACTATAGTCCACTATAAGTCAAAAATCAATTTAAATTTGGCCTAAGTTCTTAACAGTTAGGATATTAGGAGATTATAAACTTGAATTGTGTTTAGAATTCATAGGAGTAGCTTAATTTAGCTTTATTACATCATAAAACAACAATTTCAGTTCATTAGATTGAATCAAAATTCACTTTGGTCAACAATTCATATATGTCTTCAAAAGTTAAAAAAAAGTGTCAAAACCAGTTTTCAATAAACTTTGTGGATTTTTAATAGCTTTATTTCTGGTCCATATTAAGTGAAATTTTGGAGTTAACTAGTTCAATTGCTCAAGATTATAAAACTGCTTTTTACCAAATTTTGGAAGTACTTTTAAGCACTCAATCACTGCTTCAAACCCACATATGCCTGTTCACACTCTATCGAGTGTGAGCAGGCTTTTTTGCAGAACTTGCACAGGGTTCATGTTAGCTTGTTAGGGTCTGATATTTGTTCTAGTTGTTTATTGCTTGGTGGTCTTGAGATCTCAACTTCTGTTTCTCAGTATGGCTTATTAGATAAGCAGTTATACTAGCTTAAAGTAGGTTGGTTAGGCTGTTTGGATTCCTAGATAATCATTTTGATCAAATCAGTGTAGTTTGCTTCTCATAGGTATAGACTAGTTGTAATTTGTTGGTCTCAAGTAGTTTTTGCATAACTTAAGTTCTGAGATCATTTGGTGTTCTATTTTAGCTTTTAGCTTAATATTAGTGCTTATTAAAAAGCACTTTTCACTACAGCTCCCATTTCTTGCACACTAGCATAGGTTTTGATATTTTTCATAGATTTAGAATAATATTTTAGACTTTTCCTGAATTTTTCATAATTTTTCATCACTGTTTGCTATTTTTCTTAATTAAAATCGTTTTTAGGACTTTTTAAATAGCATTTAATTCAATTATTTCAGAAAAGGTTCCAAAAAATAATTTTTCAATTTTCCTAGATTAAGAAAATTATAAAAAGCCAAAAAAATATTTTTCCAAATTTTTCCTAGTTTAATTTGTAATTTTTAGAATTTAAATTAGTTTAAATTAGTTTTTAATTCAAATAAATTCCAGAAAAATCTTAAAAAATAGTTTTAATTCTTAGTTAATTTTCTAATATCATTCTTAGTTAGAAAATAATTTTAGATTATTTTTAGGACTTAGAATAGACGTAGTTGCATTTTATTTACGTTTCTTTTAATACGTTTTAGTATAATTCGCGTATTTAGGATTCCCCGTAGTGTAATTTCCTTTAATTGTTTTCCCATTCCCCGTATTTTTAATAAAATCAAAAATCTAAAACATCGAGCATTTTAATAACGAACCAATAACGACGTTGCCCATTCGCACCTCGTTGGGAAACGACTCGGATTTCCTAATCCGTATCACTATCACTCACGGGTTTTGATTCATTATCCTTTTTCCTAAAGGGATTTTAAATCATTACTTGTGGTTATTTTTGATATCGATATTGTGGTTTTATCCATACACACACACCCCTAAACCTCAACGAATCAAGTATTTATAGTGGTTCGGCTACGAGGACA
>OU343221.1:217744611-217924307 GCA_910596185.1 Chrysanthemum makinoi | reverse complement strand
CTCTATTGCCAAACAATATTACTTATACTTTAGACTTGGTGCGTGTTGTGACTAGATGATTCGCGCAAAACCGTCAAGTCTAATCACACAAACTGGTCACTTGTGAATGACCAGCCGTAACAGACTTAAAACAGTTCGGAACAATGCAATGAAGATCCGAGGAGTATAGTGTTTCCCGGGGGTTAGTTATGTGCCAACGAGCCGTGGCGAGAATAGTCAAACGCTTAGTGATCGAGAAGATTTGAATGGAGAAGAGATTTATGATTATAACTACGTAAATAGCCAACAAATTACACGGTAAATGCAAATTAAAGAGATTAAAAGATAAAATATATTAAATAAACGCGTATCACTATAATTAAATGATGTTTTGTTTTAAGTTTTTATAAACCTAAATTAAATCTACGCAACGCATAACCAAAAACGTGAAACTACATCAATATTAACCCTAAAAATATGAAAATGATATTTTAACAAACCTAATGATAAAAGAAAAGTTTTAAAAAGAATTATTTTTAAAACTAATTATCTAATTAAAACTATTTTAACTATTAAATATTAATCTAAAATACAAGAAAATAGGTAAAAGCGGGAAAATAAAATTATGAAATAGAAAAAAAGTCTAAAATATCAAATGAATTTTCAAAACTATTTTTGTAATTTTTCTATTTTTTAGAATTTTCTAAATTTTAAAACTATTTAAAACTCTTTATTCCCTAAATTACCAAATCTAAAATCGAAAATTACTTTTTCTACTTTTTATATTTATCTAAACTTAAGAAAATTGAAAAATTATTTTTTTGAACCTTTTCTCAATTTTTTTATATTAAAAGCTATTTAAAAATGCTTAAAAACTAGTTTAAATTAAGAAAAATAGCAAAACAACTTGGAAAAATTGAAAACTTTCCTCTAAAATAATACTAGGAATATAAGAAAATGGAAAACAAGGGGCTTATGTGGATTATAGAGATCATCAAGGTTATCAGTGCTTATTAATATGAGTTAATAAGCCAAATGAGACAAATTCCACCAAGTTTATACGAGCTCTTGCTATGCTATGAAAAAGCAATATTTTTTGAATGAACAGCTAAAACCTTGATCACAAGCTAGATCCTGTGATTGATTAATGCTATCAGTCTAAAGTGGGTAAGGCAATGCACGCAAGAATAAGCTCAACTAAAACTACCAATTGAATTTGGAAAGACCCGGGTGAGACCAAGTGTGCCAAAAAATCAGGCTATGGAAAGCTCTAATGAGCTCTATGCACTTGCGCAGATTGCTGAGAAAATCTGATGATGCCGAGAGACAAAGGAGCAGGGAGCTAGGCCTAGATTGATGAGCTTGTTTAGAGCTTTTAAAGATTTGGTAAAATTATACAAAAATGATTATAAGAAAGAGGACCAGTTGAAGTTTTCAAATCAACAAGTTTCATCGATTGAGGCTTAAAATTGAATCCAAGAAAAATCTTTTATTTTGGCTCAAAACCTGATTTTATGTTTTTGACTTTTAAAGCAAATGAGCAAGTTTGACTTTGGTGAACTTTGGATCCAATTTTATCACTGATCTAGGTGTTATATGATGTTATAAACCTAATGCAAGCAACATTTAATGATTCTAAACACAAAACAATGGTTTGGATTTCCAAAAATCTCAACAGTGAACTGTTGAGATTATTTAAGTTAGATTTTGACTTTCTGTGATGTTGCAGACCCAACCTAAGACCAATATGAGTTTATTTAGAGATGATAAACATACATCAACAGATATGAACCACTGAGCTAGCTTCTATTGCAGTCTAAGACTCAAATCCAAACACCCTTATATTTGACTGTTGTGAAGATTAAAGGAGACAAAAAAAAAATGAGCACCTTGTAATTATGATCAATCTACATGCATTTAACCTAATTACAACTTTAAAACGAAATGAACCAGTTTTAACTACAAAATCAGAAAATGCAAAGAACTTGAAATTGCACTTACAAGGGTCCTATAGCCACTGTGGCTTGAATCCAAGTACCAAGGTATCTCTAACCTATCCAAAACCCCTACCCTAGCTCATTATCAACCCAATCCACCACTGCATCAACCCATTTCCATCTGCATTGCAATTTTTGACCCTGTTTGACTTTTGTTGACCAAGTCCCAAACTTGATTGAAATTTGAACTTAAGCTTATACAAAGCTATAAGAAGCCTTTATAAGCTTATTAGAGCAGAGAATAAAGCTAGTTAAAGCTTTTGTCTCAGAATTTGAAATGGAAAGATTCAACAGTTAATGCAAAAATGTGAAATTGGATAAAAACTTGGAATTACTGATTGAAACTTGATTACACTATAATTATAACTTGAGTTTATCACTTGGGAACACAAAATTACAGTTTTGAAATTTAACTAATACATTAAAAAGAAAAACGACTTAAGCAAATTTAAAGCTAAAAATAATCTACTCCCCATCTTGCTTCTTTCTCATTCTTTTATAACCCAATCTTCTTTTCTCTCACTTCTGATTCTTTCCCATCAATCTAAGCTTGGATGGCTTGAAATGATCTCAACCGTTTAAATGGTGTTTTGGCGCCAAATTTCTTGTCTGCCAATTGGGGGTTGAGTGAGGGGTTAGGGATGCATTAAATGATGCTTGGATGTTAGTTGTGGAGTGGGGAACATGGTGGAGGAGGGGGGATGGGATTACCTGGGTGTTGCAGGAAGCAGTTGAGATGAAGAAGACTTTGGCGGGTTTGAGATTTTTGACCAGGTTTGACCCAAGGGGTAATAATAGAAGGGGGGTTCACAATTTAACTTTGACAGGGGTCCAAGGCTAGGCAGGGGTTCAAAATGAGTTTTAAAGAGTTAATATTGGAGGGACCTTGGTGTAAATTCTGAAATATCAAGGGCCAAGGCTGCCAATTTGAAAAGTTATTCCAAGGGACCATAAGTGACAACCTTCAAAAGTATAAGGACCAAAATTGCCATTTTGCAATTTTCCAGGGGCCATTTCTGCCAATTTTCAAAGTTGAAGGACTAAACTTGTAATTTTCTCAAACTTTTCATATTTTTCACCAAAGGACTAAATTTGACAAGTTATGATTTAAAAGGACCTTTGGTGATTTTTCTTTTGAAATTATGTGCTCAGGGACTATTTCTGACAATTTCTGAAACTTGGGGGACTAAAACTGCAATTTTTGCAAATTTGATATGTTTTTCATCTGATTTTGATATTTTTTGCATTTAAAACACATAAAACACTGATTTGTGATATTTTGATCATTTTGATGTGTTTCTGAGTGTTTTCGATGATTTTCGTTTATTTTGTACAAAAATGATGAGTATTTACACACTCATCAATACCCCACACTGAGATATTGCTAGTCCCTAGCAATCTTTTGAGAAAATTTAATGGATTTCATCTCTTTACCAAAAGCCATTACTTCTGAAGTAGCCAAATGTTTCAGTTCAAGTAAGAACCATGGTACACCGATAACCATGTGATTTTGAGCAAACCACCGCTTTAACGGATTTGATGTATCTTTACCAGAAGCCGTACCCTTCTGGACTAGCCAACTCTTAGATAAATTATCAATATTATCTTTGGTGAGTCGATTACCAATTATGGTTTTTCCACTGCCTTTACCACAAGCCATAACCTTGCGGGCTAGCCAACTCTTCACTTTTTAGGATATGGTGAGCTGAATACCATACAATTTTGGGCAAATTGCAAGCCATATAAACGGATTTGAGAAATCTTTACCAAGAGCCGTTTGCTCCGGGATTAGCCAATCCTTTTGTCTTACAGACAAGGCGGACTGATAACCAAATGAGAAAGTGTAAAACACTTACTCCAAAAAAAAAAATTGGCCAAAAACGGGGGAATTGGGTAGATAATATATGAAATTCGTGAGAATTCCCCCACACACTTAGAAATGAATATTGCCCTCAATATTCAAAGTACCGGCGGTTATGCCGAAACAAAGAACGTAAAGGCAATACTACGCCATTATTTAGAGAAGATTTAGATTTTTTTTTTTTTTAGAAAATTTTTATACAACATGGGGCAACTCCCCCATACTAGGGTGGTAGAAAATAGAAAGAAGTCAGAAATACGGGTGAAAACCCATATAGTGTGCTATTGTTTTTGATTACCGAGTCGCTAGCTTGACTCGATCCCGCATTCATTGGTTCATGGGGAAAGTTTGTAAATCGGGACAACCAGGGGGAATGTCCTCTCCAGAATAGTGCTTCAATCTATGTCCATTCACTTTGAAGTTTGGCCCGTCTATTTGAGATAATTCGACGGTGCCATATGGAAAACCTTTGTAATGGTGAATGGACCAGCCAACGGGTCTTAAGTTCCCGAGAAGATCTCAATCTAGAATTAAAAAGAAGGACTCGGTCACCAACGCTGAAAACGCGGTTTTAATCTTTGAGTCATGGATTTCTTTGTCTTTTCTTTGTAGATCAAAGAGTTCTGAGGCTTGATCACGGAGTCATTTAATTCGTGAGTTGATTGTTGAACTGTCGATGATCACCAAGACTTGAGGTCGACATTTGCATGCTTCAAGGCCCAATAGGCTTTGTGCTCAAGCTCGATCGGGAGATGACACGCTTTCCATACACGAAGCTAGTAAGGAGTACACCCGATGGGTGTTTTATAAGCGGTACGGAAGGCCCAAAGTGCATCTTCTAATTTGTCTGACCAAGAGGCACGATTTTCGCCTACGGTCCTCTCCAAGATTCTTTTCAAACCACGGTTCGAAACTTCCACTTGCCCACTAGTTTGTGGGTGATACGCGGTGGAGAGACGGTGGGTGACACCGTATTTAAGCATCACTTTTGCGAATTGGTCATTGCAAAAGTGTGTGCCGCGATCACTAATGATAGCACGAGGGGTTCCAAAACGGGCAAAGAGAGACTTTAAAAACTTCACAACTACTCGGGCGTCGTTGGTAGGTAGCGCTTTCGCCTCTACCCATTTAGACAAGTAATCGACCGCCACGAGTATATACTTGTTCCCTCGAGAAGACGGGAACGGCCCCATAAAGTCAATGCCCCATCCGTCAAATATCTCGCACAATGAATGGCATTTGAGGCATTTCATCGCTTTTAGAGATGTTACCATGACGTTGGCAAGAGTCGCAAGATTTGACGAGGTCATGGGCATCTTTGTAAATTGTGGGCCAATAGAAACCGAAATCAAACACCTTCTTGGCGGTGTAGTTCGGGCCATTATGTCCCCCCGGGGGTCCATGATGACAAGCCTTGAGAATTTCATCGGCTTCCGTGGAGTGAACACACCGTCGAATGACTTGATCCGCACAAACCTTAAACAAGTAGGGGTCGTCCCAGAAGTAATGCTTAATATCTTTAAAGAATTTGTTTTTCTGTTGGGACGACATCCCTTTCACAACAAAGTTACCCGCATGATAGTTTGCAAAGTCGGCAAAACCACGGGGACTAGAATCTCCACGATGAGATATCACATTAAGTGTCTCGAGAGGAAACGCTTCGCTTATCTCCTTTTTATCGAGCACACCTTGATGAGGATTTTCAAGACGGAAAGATGATCACCGCTAGGTTCTCGCTCCTTTTTATCACGGATGGTGATATCAAATTCTTGTAGGAGGAGAACCAATCGGATCAATCTCGGCTTTGCATCTTGCTTAGCAAAAAGATATTTGAGGGCGAGTGTGATACACTATGCTTTTTGACAAGATCAAGTATGGCCGAAACTTCTCTAAAGCATACACCACGGCTAGTAATTCTTCTCGTAGTGGTGTAATGCGCTTGAGCTTCGGTCAAAGTTTTGCTAGCATAGTGTATAGGCTGGAAATGTTTAGCTTTGCGTTGCCCCAAGACTGCACCTATGGCGAAATCACTTGCATCGCACATAAGCTCGAATGGTAAATTCCAATCGGGGGCAACAAGAATTGGTGATTCAGTGAGTTTCTTTTTAAGAGTTTGGAACGCTTCAATGCACTCACTAGAGAAGACTAAAGGAGTGTCTTTTCAGGAAGTCGGTCATAGGCGGGATATTTTCGAGAAATCTTGAATGAAACGAGCAGTAGAAACCTAGGCATGACCGAGAAACTTCTAACTCCTTGACAAGTGGTGGGAGGAGGTAGCCTTGAAATAACATCAACTTTGGCTTTGTCCACCTCAATCCCTTTCTTAGAGATTTTATGGTCGGATAATTCCTTCTTTGACCATAAGTGACATTTCCCAATTTAGACAAGGTTCGTGTTTTCACAACGTTCAAGCATCTTGTCCAAATGGGAGAGACATGTTTGAAAAGAATCCCCAAAGACCTAAAAATCATCCATAAAGACTTCCATAGTCTTTTTGATCATGTCATGGAAAATGGCCATCATACACCTTTGGAATGTACCGGGAGCATTGCATAAGCCAAAAGGCATGCGTCGGTAAGCAAATGTTCCATAAGGACATGTGAATGTGGTCTTTTCTTGATCTTGTGGATCAATGGGAATTTGGAAGTAACCCGAGAAACCATCGAGAAAGCAATAGTATTCGCTTTCCGCTAATCTCTCAAGCATCCGGTCCATGAAGGGGTGGGAAAGTGGTCTTTACTGGTGGCTTCATTTAACTTTCGATAGTCAATGCAAACACGCCATCCCGTAACCAATCGAGTAGGAATCAACTCGCTTTCATCATTTTCAACAACGGTTATACCACCCTTTTTGGGTACACAATGAACGGGGCTCACCCAAGGACTATCCGAGATAGGGTAAATCAATCCTGCATCAAGAAGTTTGAGAACCTCTTGTTTGATAACATCATGGATTTTGGATTCACTCGTCTCGATGTTGAAATGCTGCCGGTTTAAAGTCATCCTCCATTAAGATTTTGTGAGTACAAAACTCAGGGTTGATACCCTTAATGTAGGAGAGTTTCCAAGCAATTGCTTGCTTGTGTGACTTCAAGACCTTTGAGAGCATCTTTTCATCTTACTCAAATCTCGAGCAATAATGACGGGTAATTTATCATCACCCTCAAGAAATGCATACTCGAGATGAGGTGGTAAGTCCTTAAGTTCAACCTCGGAAATTCTTCAGTTTCTCAACCGACTTGACTTCCTTGTCATGAAGCTCGATGGGAGGGAGTGATAATGGATCATTATTAAGCAACTTCTCAATGAGAAGAATATCTCCCTCGATGTCAATTGGAGCGTGATCAATTTCCCATGGAACCGAATCACTAGACAAGTATGCTTCAATCTCTTCCAAGATGAAGTCACTTTCCTCAAACGAGTAAGAGAAGGGGTTGAAGAGTTAGAATTAATAAGACTAGGAGATGATGGATCATTTTCGAGAAATTCTTCAATGGGAAGAATGTCTCCCATTGGATCACAATCATCATCATCCAATCCGGATGAAACTGAAGAAAGTTTGGTTTCATCCACAGAGTTAACAAACTCGATACGACAAACTGATTCCGAGGTGGGACAAGTGGTGTGCTCTTAGAGCTAGCAGGTTCCACCACTTCCGATGAAGTCTCCGATTCTAGATCATCATCATCATCAAGAACACTCTTGACTTCCTTGGTACAACTTTCAAACCATTTGTTTGAACCAGGGGTAATTTTCAAAGCTTTGAGCTCAGACGCTTTTGGTGAACACTCTAACAGTGAAATTTGAGAGTGTTGCATTGAATCTTTCAGATTTTTGATCAATTGTGGCAACACTCGCTTGTATAGAGGTTTGGAGTTCTGGTTGATATTCAATGTGAGCTCTTCGTTGTCAACCCGTATGGTCAACTCTTCAAACACATCAATCGAGTACGACTCGCTCTTAAGAAAGCTCTCCCTAAGATAGGGGAACTCTAGGATCTCATCGAAGTCTACTACAACAAAGTCAAGACATGAAAGTGAAACTTTCCCACTTTCATCAATGACATCCTCGGCTATCCCAAGTGGACGATTACGTAACGGTCCGCTAGCTCGAAGTGTCATACGAGTGGAAGAAAGTTCAGTGAAGAGACAGTTTCCATACCGAGAGTGGCATGAGGTTAATGCTAGCCAAGATCGCCAAGGCGGAGCATTGAAACATCCCCATGAAATCACACGGGATTAGAAACCGCCGTGGTCTTCAAGCTTTTGGGAAGCTTATTAAGAATGGCGAGCATTGCTCATTTAGAGGGTTTTCGCCATCTCGGATAGCTTGTCTTTGTTGGTGGAGTAAGCCTTTTAAGTGTGGATGCAAATTTAGGCATTAGAACGAGAGCATCAACGAAGCTTATATCAAAGTGAATCTCATTGAAGATTTGGAAAAAATTTCCATTTGCTCTTTGTTTTGTCTTGAGCTTCTCATCATTCATTCTTGATGGGTAGGAAGTGACTAGACTTTCGAGCGGAATGGAAGTGTTTTCTCGCTCAGGATTTTTCCTGAACATCGGGTTTGGACTTAAAGCTTGGACTACCGAAGGTGGGACGTGTCGCGGTACTCGTGGGCTTGAATACTGCACCTTGTCCGTTGTCTCCTTGGTAACTTGACTCAATGCCACAGGAGGAGGGGGCATAGGAGTCGTGAGGTCCATTGTGCGCCTTACCACTACAGTGGTGACGGCTTTCAACTCGGCATTTGGATTGGGAATAGTATTGCTTGGGAGTCCTCCAGAAGATGATGAGGCTTTGTTCATATTCATGTTCATGAAACTGCTCATCATATTCTTTAACTCATTTGTCTGCACGAGATAATGTGGTATCAATTTTCCTTTTTAGCTCACCTCTCATGTTATTGATCTGAGTTTGCATTGAACGCATGTTTGACTCAGTCATTTTCATGAAGTCATTTGGTATGGGAGCTTGAGGAGGTTGTTGATAACTTTGATGATTAGGAGCTTGATATGGTTGGTTGAAACTTTGAAATTGTTTTGATTGTTCCGTTTGATTGAAATTTTGAGAGTTATTGAAGTTGTGTCCTTGATTCGAAACAAAGCAATTTTGATTGCCATGGTTTTGATTGCCATGGTTTTGCAGAGGAGGAAAACCAGTGGTGTCATACCGCTAGGTGCACGTAGTGAGGATCACTTGTGGTCATGATTGTGGTTTACAGCAGCTTTACGGAGCTTGGTAAAAAGAAGCATCGGTTGCTTGACAATCATAATAATGTGGACCACTACAAATTTCACACACCTTGTTTATGGCTTTGATTGGTTCCAGCTTATGAATTTCGCTTTTGATTTCCTTTACCTCTTTTATCATACAATGGATCATGTCCAGAGCGGTAACGGAGTCGCTAACTCAAGAGTTACTGGATGAAGAAGCATGAGTGTTCGGAACATTGACTTTGTTTCGAGAAATAGGAACTTTGATTTACTCTCAAATTTCAAGCACATCTTTAGGTCTACGATTCAAGATATTGCCCACCCGCGGATGCGTCAAAGAATCTTGATCGTTACAGCAACCCATTATAAAAGATATTGACTTGTGAAGCTCTTGAATTCATGACGGGGCATTTCTGAGGATCTTGAATCTCTCCCATGCCTCTCCAAAATTTTCATCGAAATTTTGACGAAATCCGAAGAATTTCATTTTTAAGATTAGTCGTCTTTGATGGAGGAAAGAAGTAATTCACAAACTTTTGAACAAGATCCTCCCAAGTTTCGATGGATCGAGGGGGTTCTTTTTCGGTACCAGAATCGGCTCCCTCGAGAGAATGGAAAAAGCATCAATTTGATAACTTTTTGTGGCACATCCTTGAAATTGATAGTTGAGGTCAATTTGTTAAACCAACGGATGTGTGCATACGGGTCTTCTCGACGTATTCGCCGCGGAATTGATTTGTAGACACAAGTGTGGATCAAATGTGTCTTCAATTCAAGTGATCGAACTGATTACACCGGTAAAACGATGGCATCTCCATAACCCTCGGTGGGTGCCTGGAGCATTTCTGCCATGGTACGTTCGTCTGCCATGTTGTTGCTTGAAATAGTACGAATCTCGGGTTCGACTATTTGGGCAAAGACGCCTCACGAGAACGTCTTCTAGGAATTTCTGCTAGATCACGCCAAGGACTCAATGATCTAGAAGAACGAGTGCGCATGCACAAGAGATAACTCTAAGGAATCTCAGAGCTAAGAAGAGGAATGGAATTATGAAGATATTTCAGATGAGAATGAGAATTATGAAGACGCTTTTATAAAATGGGTGAGAAGAAATCTTTATGGGTTTTCTGGTTCTGAAACGCCGATATCACAACAAAATCAATTAACACAAAATCGAGGCAAACAACAGTGAACTTAACCAATAATCCAAGATGAATGGCTTCTTTGAAAAAGGTACACCAATCACAAGGACACAAAGGCAAGTTTTAAATCTTTGGTTCGAACTTATTATGGTCGCACTCCAGTAGGTAGTGCACGCCTTGGTTTATGCGGTGGTAATCTTTTAAGTTGTTATTATTAAAGAAAACGATTTAATCTTTTTGTATTTTTATTATTTGATACATATATAGAAACAAAAGAAAAATATTTTGTGTTTTATAATTTTGCTGTTTTATTTTTAAATAAAAATATGGATATATATAGATAGATGGATGATATGAACAAATGAGTGAGTATTCAAACAACTAATCTTCTAGACGTAAGACAAATAGCACGGCATGGGCGCCAAATTTGATTCAAACAAATACACAAGCCCGCCACTTGTGAATGGCGACCGTAACAGCCTTTTAAAACCGCTTAAGCACGTAAATCAATGAAGGTCCAGGAGTATAGGGTCTCCCCGGTCGTTATGTCCCAAATGAGCTATGCAATGGATTATCAAACGCTTAGTGATCGGAGATTTGAACGGAAAGGAGATTGTGAATTAATTATAACCCTACGAAAAGCCAACAAATTACAAAGGCTTAAATGCAAATTAAAGGAAATTAAAAAGATAAAATCTATTAAATAAACGCTATCACTATATTTAAAATGATGTTTTTGTTTTTATGTTTTATAAAACTGAAATTAAAATCTACTAACGTATAATTAAAAAAGTGAAACTAAAGCAATATTAATCCTAAAAATATGAAAATGAAATTTTAACAAACCTAATGATAAAAGAAAAATTTTAGAAAAAGAAAATTATTTTTAAAACTAATTATCTAATTAAAAACTATTTTTAACTATTAAATATTAATCTAAAATACAAGAAAATAGGAAATAAAGCTAGAAAAATAAAATTATGAAATGGAAAAGTCTAAAATATCAAACTAGAATTTTCAAAACTATTTTTGTAATTTTCTGATTATTTTTCTATTTTCTAGGAATTTTAAACTATTTAAAACTATTTAAATCACTAAAATTCACCAAATAAACTATGAAAATCTGGAAAATTACCTTTTTTACTTTTTATATTTATCTAAACTTAAGAAAATTGAAAAATTATTTTTTGAACCTTTTCTGAATTTTTTATATTAAAAGCTAATTAAAGATGCTTAAAAACTAGTTTAAATTAAGAAAAATAGCAAAACAACTTGGAAAAATCTGAAAATTTCAGGAAAACTCTAAAATAATACTAGGAATATAAGAAAATGGGAAAACAAGGGCTTATGTGGATGAATATAGAACTGCTATAACAAGTGCTTATTAATAAGCACTAAAATAAGCCAAATGAGACAAATAAACCACCAACCTGTTTTACCAAAGCTTAAATATGCTACAATGACCAAAATGCAATGAGTTTCAACAAGCTAAACCCTCTGAATCACAAGCTAGATCAGATTGATTACATGAGCTTATTGCAGAAAATCGCTTAAAGGGAGCAACTTGAGCTAATGCAAAGCTTAAGAATAAGCTCAAACCGAAACTACCAATTGGAATTTGAAAAGACCTGGTGAGACCAAGTGTGCCAAAAATTAGGCTATGGAAAGCTCTAATGAGCTCTATGCACTTGCTGCAAGAACTGAGAAAATCTCAGTGAATGCTGAGACAGTGAGCAGGGGAGCTAGGCCTAGATTGATGAGCTTGTTTAGAGCTTTTAAAGATTTGGTAAAATTATACAAAAATGATTATAAGAAAGAGGACCAGTTGAAGTTTTCAAATCAACAAGTTTCACTGATTGAGGCTTAAAATTGAATCCAAGAAAAATCTTTTATTTTGGCTCAAAACCCGATTGCTGTTTTGACTTTTTAAAGCAAATGAGCAAGTTTGACTTTGGTGAACTTTGGATCCAATTTTATCACTGATCTAGGTGTTATATGATGTTATAAACCTAATGCAAGCAACATTTAATGATTCTAAACACAAAACAATGGTTTGGATTTAAAAATCTCAACAGAACTGCTGAGATTATTTAAGTTAGATTTTGACTTTCCGTGATGTTGCGCACCAACCTAAGACCAATATGAGTTTATTTAGAGATGATAAACATACATCAACGATATGAACCACTAAGCTAGCTTCTATTGGAGTCTAAGACTCAAATCCAAACACCCTTATATTTGATTCGTGGCTGAAGATTAAAGGAGACAAACACCGAGCGACCTTGTAATTATGATCAATCTACATGCATTTAACCTAATTACAACTTTTAAAACAGAAATGAACCAGTTTTAACTACAAAATCAGAAAATGCAAAGAACTTGAAATTGCACTTACAAGGGTCCTATAGCCACTGTGGCTTGAATCCAAGTACCAAGGTATCTCTAACCTATCCAAAACCCCTACCCTAGCTCATTATCAACCCAATCCACCACTGCATCAACCCATTTCCATCTGCATTGCAATTTTTGACCCTGTTTGACTTTTGTTGACCAAGTCCCAAACTTGATTGAAATTTGAACTTAAGCTTATACAAAACTATAAGAAGCCTTTATAAGCTTATTAGAGCAGAGAATAAAGCTAGTTAAAGCTTTGTCTCAATTTGAAATGGAAAGATTCAACAGTTAATGCAAAAATGTGAAATTGGATAAAAACTTGGAATTACTGATTGAAACTTGATTACACTATAATTATAACTTGAGTTTATCACTTGGGAACACAAAATTACAGTTTTGAAATTTAACTAATACATTAAAAAGAAAAACGACTTAAGCAAATTTAAAGCTAAAATAATCTACTCCCCATCTTGCTTCTTTCTCATTCTTTTATAACCCAATCTTCTTTTCTCTCACTTCTGATTCTTTCCCATCAATCTAAGCCATTGGATGGCTTTGAAATGATCTCAACCGTTTAAATGGTGTTTTGGCGCCAAATTTCTTGTCTGCCAATTGGGGGTTGAGTGAGGGGTTAGGGATGCATTAAATGATGCTTGGATGTTAGTTGTGGAGTGGGGAACATGGTGGAGGAGGGGGGATGGGATTACCTGGGTGTTGCAGGAAGCAGTTGAGATGAAGAAGACTTTGGCGGGTTTGAGATTTTTGACCAGGTTTGACCCAAGGGGTAATAATAGAAGGGGGGTTCACAATTTAACTTTGACAGGGGTCCAAGGCTAGGCAGGGGTTCAAAATGAGTTTTAAAGAGTTAATATTGGAGGGACCTTGGTGTAAATTCTGAAATATCAAGGCCAAGGTCGCCAATTTGAAAAAGTTATTCCAAGGACCATAAGTGACAACCTTCAAAGTATAAGGACCAAAATTGCCATTTTGCCATTTTCCGGGGCCAATTCCTCACAAATTTCAAAGTTGAAGGACTAAACTTGTAATTTTCTCAAACTTTTGACATTTTTCACCAAAGGACTAAATTTGACAAGTTTTGATTTTAAAAGGACCTTTGGTGACTTTACTTTGAAATTATGTGCTCGGACTGCTTTTTGACAACTTTGAAACTTGGGGACTAAAACCGCAATTTTTGCAAATTTGATATGTTTTTCATCTGATTTTGATATTTTTGCTTTTAAAACACATAAAACACTGATTTGTGATATTTTGATCATTTTTATGTGTTTCAGGTGTTTTCAGATGATTTTGCAGTTTATTTTGTACAAAAATGATGAGTATTTACACACTCATCACTTTGTCATGGCTAGGTAGTGGTGGTGGAAGAAATGAAACAGCTGGCTGATGAGGATGCGAAGACCGTGAAGCGGCCGCTTGTGGAGCTTGCAAACGATGGAGAGGATTGGTGGAGCGACGATTGAGAATGGCTCGACCAGAATGATGGGCGGTAGAGAGTGTCAACATCCATATGGCTGGTTGAATTTGATGATTTCTCATAATCCAAATGGGATTATATGATGGAAACGCGAAAGGAAGCGGAGCAAGTGTTGACTCAACACCTTGATTTTAAACCATAATTCCTCCTAATGAGGAGAATGTTGTTTCATGGAAGCGATGAGACGGCCTAGTAGGCAAGTCCTCTAAATTGTAGAGGTGTGGTGATGATAGTGGGGATGTAAATGAAATAGCTCTAGGAACCAATGGTGATGGTTTGGTGGAGATGATACCTTTGGCCTAGAAGGTATGGTGGTGTTTGGCATAGGTAGTTTTGTATCCTTTTAGGAATTGGTTTGATTGGATGATGAAGGATTCTATCATTTGTTGGTTCTCGACCGAGATGATTCGGTTGTAGAGATTTCGTGTATAACACGAGCCTTTTTCATGGGTGGTTCTTTGGTGGATAGGTTACTAATTGGGGTTTTTCTCATGATGAGATGATTTCAAGAGGTTGCAAGAGCTGAAAGTTAGGATGAGAGTGATGACTATGGAGGTCCTAACAAGGTGGTTTATAAGCCAAGAGATTTGGCAAGTGCATTTAAGCCTTAAGCCACTAGGATTCATTGAATGTGATGATTGACATGCACAAGTATCTAGAGGTCAGACCATGATCTAGGAACTCATTTAAGATGAGATGGAGTGTTTGAATTAGAAGATGAGTGAAATGATTGTTTTAGCAAGATTTGACATAAACTGCCATCATCCGGATCCCACGGTTCCCTCTCCTCGGAGGGATCCGCCTAGGCTAATCCTAGGGATCCGGCAGCAATGAAAGAGTGGAAATGATGTTTCTAAGATCTAAGACCTATATCATATTAATTGAGTGTTTCTCCTCCAAGTGTTTTAAATGAAGGGATGCTTGAGTAGTTGAAGGTAATGAATGATGTAGCTAATGATTGTCATTTATGGAAGGATTTGGAACTTTCAAGAGTACCAATGGATGAGCAAGGATGAAACTAAAGATTTAGAGTGTCATTTGAAGCTAAATGATCCTAGAGATCAGGTTGTGTCTTAGGATAGCGTTTTGGAAAACATCTTAGAAGCTTTGAGACGGGAAAACTAGATTTTGATCAACTTTGATCAATTTTGAGGTGAGGATGATTTATGATCAATTTTGCCATAATCAAAAGATTTCTAAGACTAGATGTGAGGGATCAAGTAGAAAATGAAGTGTGAGTTTAAGAGCGGAAGAGTAATGGATTAAAAACGAAACGGTAGATCTACAAGCGTTTTAGAGTGTGACCTAGGTGAGTTATGTATAAATAGGAAAGATTAACCTATCTTGATAAGGACTTAATTTGCCTTAACATTATGATAGAGGCGTGTCTAGAACATTCCATAAGGGATGAGTTTATTCTTGGAGCCTTGAAGATTTCATGATTCAGCTTCTGAAGAAGTAGGCTTAGATTGTAAGATTGTTGTGTTAGCAAACAAGCAACATGTGAGCACAACAAGCGGGAAGAATTTCTGATTTCCTAAGACTCCAAACATTTTCACGTAGGATGAGTGCAAGAGGCTTGTACTCTTCTCGATATCCTTTGTAAAGATAATGTGTGGATCGGAGTAATATGGTCGAGGTTTGCATATTATGCGATTTAAATCTTCCTGAGAGGGTATGTGTGAACAATATGGACTATTTTCTTCACAAAAGTTGAAGAGAGAATCAAGAGACCAATCTTCGGTGAAGGCACATTGTCCATGATTTGAAATCCGAAGGATGTGAGCAAAATGCCTAAGGCTTAGGTGAACTTTTGGTTTTGATATAAAACCAAAGTGATAGAGAGCGATCCTCGTAATAACGAAGTTCGACTTGACGGAAGAATTCCATTATGAACCTTGGACATATCTTCGCGTTGATTTCAAGAAGACATTCTAGTCCTATGGCTCCTAAGGAGGTATTGATACCTTCTTCAATTTTAGAGAGGTGTCTATAATACGTCCACATGGAAGTGACGATTTTCAGATTATTGAACCCACAAACATGATTGCCAGGTGTGTTGGGTTTGAGAGAGATGTTCGGAGTGTAGACGCTAGTGAGTGAAAAATCAAACTCATATTCATGCCTCATAGTTGAACCTATAGAGATGATGAATTAATAAAGGTGATGTTTGTGATCAACCTATGATTATCTAACGTTTTTATTAGATTTTTATTAACAATGGTTATAAACAAGAAAGGCACTTAACTCACTTATGGTTTTAATATACTAGTGGAGAATTTCTTTTAGAAGAAAAGTGGTTTTTAATTTGCATGAAAAACTGTTCTCCAGTAGGACGGATCCCACGGTTCCTTTTCAAAAGGGATCCGACTAGTATATTTTCTCGGGATCCGTGGATCTCAGAATGTAAGGCATTTTGATAAAAACATAAGTTTTACAATTTTTATACCACGAAATATGTTTTATCCTACATTTTCTTTTAGCATGCATACATGACTTCTAATGTATCATGAAAGAATACAAAACATATAAATCAAAATAAGTGACAAACACATTATGATAAAAATAACCTAGATAAACTAGATTATTAATAATATTGCATTTCAATACTAAGGATGATACAAAGGATTGGGTATATGATCCCAATGTTGATTAACAACACAAAGTAAATGTCTCCATATGTGAACTTCATCATAGGGAACACAAGTGCAATGAGTGTTAGGCGATGATTTGACGAAGTGCGATGTAAACCATGTTGACGACGAATCTTCTTGGTTTCGGTTGAGATGAAATGAGGAGGAAGATGAAGTTTTTGAATAAGAGGAAATTTTTGAAATTGGAGAATTTGAAAAAGTGAGGGTTTGGTAGAGTGGTCGACGGTGGGGTTATTTATAGGGAAGGAGGAATTTTTGAAATTCGTGTTTTGTTTTATTATTGAATTAAAAAGAAACAAAACATAAGTTTTATATACCATGACTTTAGACGGGAAATAAAACACTTATGTTAGAAAAAGGCTTCCTAATGAAGCTTCACGTAAAACATGTATAAGCACAAAGGATAATCATATAAATACATAAATAAGCATACTTAAGTATCAAGCAAGATAAAAAGAAAATCATACCTCTAGCGCACTTAGGAATGTCTTTACAAATGACACAACAAATGTCACTTAGACGATTCCTGCTCCTTTGCGATTAAGATACCTTCTTAAGGAAGGTATTCTTGTTACCAAGCTACTCCTAAAGCTTGGTGGGTATGAGCTTTGACTAATCAACATGACAAAGAAGATTAGTGCAATTAAATGAAAAAGTAAAAAGAAAAATGTTGTTATCAACTCAACATCCAAACATATAGTTTTGAAAACCATGGTGTTTGCTTTTATGAAAAACCTTCTTTGTAGTTTTCAATTAACCATGGATCGTATCAAGTTTTTAAAGTACAATATACTTCAAGAAACTTGGTGACGAAGCTCTGATGCCAATTGTGGAAAACTAGAAGGGGGGGGGGTTGAATAGTTTTACCAATTAAAACTTCCTTTTAAACTATTTAGATCGACTTATGTCAATCTATTTGGATGTGTGTGTTGGATGTTGATAAACAAGCATATAAAGGTAAGAAAAAAAAAATAAACTAGTGTATTGCAGCTATGTTTGCAAATGGTTTTGTCATTGTGACGAATATGCTCCCCCTTGATGATTGCAACTTTGCAAGGGGACGTCATGTAATGTAATCCTAATGTGAATTATATTGCAAATGGTTTTACAATGTATCGCTTTGACACGAAACTCCCCCTAGCTTAGGGTGTCAAAGTCTTCATGTGTATATTGAAAATCTACAAAACAAAGGTTAGGAAAAAAGTATATAATGCATAATTTGCTGCAAATAAGAGTCAAGTTAGTAGTAAACAAGTCTTCTATTGCACGGATCCCATGGTTCCCTCTTAGGAGGGATCTGTCTAGGCAACACTGAGGGATCCGTCTGTCTGAAAGCTTAAGACAACAATGGTGATGTAACAAGTGATGTTAAAGTGAGATATGTATTAAAGAACCAAACATATACTCAAAAAAATATGGCATATAACATGTAATTTCATTCAATAAAATATGAGAAATGATCTATACATCTCTAAAACTAAGAGAATGATTTAAACATGAAATATGATTCCTAAACTATCTAAATTTAAGCTTAAAACTAGGACACCACTTGAATCCATAAGCTCATGGTTGTTTGGGTTTATTGATCTCGTCGAAACGTTCGAGGAGGTGATAGAACATGAAACGTTGATCTTCACGTACTTCATGTATCAAGCTTTCAACATGTTGACAATGATAACAATCTTTGTCATGGCTCAGAAATGGTGGTGGAGGTGGAGAGGTGTCAACTTCCATGTGGTCGGGTGGTTGATGATTCCTCATACTATTTGAGGGTGACCGAGAAAAGGATGTCGGGGCTAGTGTTGATTCAACACCTTGATTTTGTTACGCTATTCTTTCTAAAGAGAATGTTGGCAATGGTTGAGATGGCCTAGGAGGCAAGTCCTCTAGATTGTAGAGGTGTGGTGATGAGAGTGGAGTGGTGAATGATATGGCTCTAGGAACTAAGGGTGATGGTTTAGTGGAAATAGGAGTGTTTGGTTTAGGGGGTATAGTGGTGTTTGGCATTGGTAGTTTTGTGGGAACAATCCTTTTGAGGATTGGTTTAATAGGTGGAGGGGAGATCCGACCATTTGTGGATTTAACGGGAGATGATTCAGTTGAAGAAATTGTGTGTACAACACGAGCAAGTTTCTTGGGTGGTCCTTTGGTGGATGAGTTAGCACTAGGAGCTTTCCTCATGATGAAATGACTAAGGAAAAGGTTTCTAAATGCTGAGAATTAAGTTGTGGTTGATGACTAAGAAGTTCTAACAAGATGACTTATAAAGGGAAGGATTTGGGAAGTGTATTAAAGACTTAAGCCACTAAGATCCTTAGAAATGTGATGATTTGCATGCACAAGGGTCAACTACAGATTTGCACTGATCTATGAGTTTAATTAAGGCAAGATGAAGTGTTCAAGTTAGCAAGGAGAGCTTGAAATGATTTTTTTAGGTAGGATTTGTTGAATCTGTCACCCGGATCCCAGGTTCCCTCTAATGAGGGATCCGTCTAGGCTAATCCTAGGGATCCGGCTCTCAGCAGCTAAGAAAGGAGAAAAATGATGTTTGTAAGGTCTGTGGAAAACTAGAATGGGGGGTTGAATAGTTTTACCAATTAAAACTTCCTTTTAAACTATTTAGATCGACTTATGTCAATCTATTTGGATGTGTGTGTTGGATGTTGATAAACAAGCATATAAAGGTAAGTAATGAAAAGATAAGAGTAACAAGCACAAAACCACAACACGAGTATTTATAGTGGTTCGGCTACAAGGACACCTTCCTTGCCCTACTCCACTCCCCGAGTCACCTACTCGAGAGTTCGTAATCACTACACCAATCTCCTTATGGCTGAGAAGCCTTCACAACGTCGCCTACCCTTTTTCCGGTGCTAGGCTAACCACCGGGTTCTTTCACTCCAAGGTGAACCACACCTACACAACGTCACCTACCCTTTATTAGGTACTAGGCTAAGTACCTAGTTCTTTCACTCCAAGCTGAACTACACCTTCACAACGTCGCCTACCCTTTATTAGGTACTAGGCTAAGCACCTAGTTCCATTGCAATGGAGGAACTACTACCACACTACACCAACGACTAATCCCAAAGGAGATCTACTCCTTTACAACATCATCAAGGATATCAATATCCTTGGATCTAATACTAGTCTATCTTGTACATCGAAACATACCATATCGAATGTACATCTAAGGCACCTTTCACTAATGCCTTTGACTAGATCTACAAGACACCTTTCACTAATGTCTTGTGTCTTCACTTCTAAGCACCTTTCACTAATGCTTCTTTGTCTTGACTTCTAAGCACCTTTCACCAATGCTTCTTTGTCTTGACTTCTAAGCACCTACCACAAGTGCTTTATCCTATAGACGATAGATACCCTTCACTAATATCTTCGTCTTGACACTTGAGACATGTTTCACTAATGTCTTCAACACTACACTTCTTTGAAGAAAGAAAGGGATCATCAACAAGAAGACTTCATTAGCCTTGATGATGAGAAAGCATGGCAACTCATGGACTTGAGCTTGCTCGACTTCAAAGGGGGTGATCTTGCCTTTAAGAGGAACCTAAAAGATCACACAAAAACCAAACTACAAACATAGATCTCTTGGATCTAAGGTTAGTGAGATTTAACTCAGGGGAGAAAGTATGTTAGAAAGGGGTAAGAAATAATGAAGAAATGGCTCACTATTTATAGAGGAAAAATCCTACTGTTCCCCGGATCCCACGGATCCCTTCCACTTGGGATCCGGCTAGCACAAAGCTAGGGATCCGTGGAACGCTCCTCTTTGCCCATGGTTATTTTGGTTATGGATCATGGGTCATGGGTTTGAACCATGGATCTTTGGCTAGATACAATGTATCTTTGAGTGCAATGCACTTAGTCACTTGGGTATGGGTTGATCCATGGGTTATGGGTATTATCCATATGTGATATAAGCATGATGTCATGCAATGGGTTATGGGTCAAGATCCATGGGTTATGGGCTTTGGGTTGTACCCAACTACATTTAATTTATTTGCCCAATGGGTTGTGATACTTAAGTTTCTACCCATTTATATTACCCAATATACTACATACTAGTTATGTGTATATTTTACCCAAATATGTAAACACTAGTTGTTGTACATATGTATTACTAAATCATAAAATCACTTGTACTTGTTTTAGTGTTTTATGTGAAAATGTGAATATGTTAGAAACTATTAGTTCAAACCATTTACGTATTTTATTTGTTTCGTTAATATGATTTTACGTTTGTTATCGACAAAACAATAGAAAATCGTAAAATATAAATAAACGTTTTTACGGCTTATTTGTATTAACAAGGTCTAATACCTATACCTCTTGAGTGTTTCAGTCTTCCTAAGTGTCTTAAATGAAAAGGTAGTTAAATGATCAAGGGCAATGAGTGATGGTAGCTAATGATTGCCTTTTATGGAAGAAAATAGAACTTTATGAGTACCAATGAATGACCAAAGATGACACTAGAAAAAATTGAGAGTGTCAAGTGGAGCTAAATGATCCTAGAGACCAGATAGTAACTTACGATAATTTTTGAAAATACCTTAAAAGTTATAAGAAATGAAAAACTAGTATGTGTTAACATGTGAGCAACGATGTATGAGTGTTGGAGCGGAAGGATGATGAGTTTTGGTGAAATGATAAATCAAAAAGCACCTTGAGTGTGATCCTAAATAAGCTATGAGTGAGTGTTATACCTAATGAGCTTGAGGAAGACTTAAGTGGTCCTAAGGTGTTATGTTTGGCTAGTATGATGTGGTCTAGAGGGATGGTTTGATGTATGGAGGTCTGCAACTGCATTTCTGTTTGCCCGGATCCCACGGATCCCTAAATGGAGGGATCCGTCTAGTACAAAGTAAGGGATCCGGTTCCTGCACAACAGTACCTTCACAAAAGGTGTACAAAATTTGTACAAGGTATTGTATTTTGAAACTAATGATTTCTACAACAAGCATACATGTATGTAAGTAAAGCGTAGCAATGAGAGCATGTAAGAATAACACATAAGCAATCAAGTGAGATCGAGCTCACAAATAACACACAGGTTTATCAAACTTTAGCAAGCGCTATTCAAGAAGCTCAAAACATATTTATGATCAACATTAGTAAATCATTTGTATTAACAATGGCGTGCAAGGTATGCGTCAAGAAAGAAAAGAGTACATGATGGTGTTCAAGACAATAGAGTTGTGAGCTGCTAGTTCAGGACAATCCTAGACTTCATTTAGATCTAGAAGGTGGAGTTGTTGTTTATGGAGATGAAGGATTTGTGTTTGGAAGAGTAAGTGTTGGATATAGAAAGGCTTGAAACAAGTACGGTTTTGTGAGTTGGTTTTAGCTAAGAGATGTTTACCTATGTGTTGGTATTTTGAAGAGTAAGAAACCCATTTATATGCGTCCTTAAGAAAGTGAATTGTTTAGGAAGGTTGTTTTGGTCAATGGAAGCAATGAACTATGTATTGTCATTACGGATGGTGATTAGCATACAATAAGCTTCGTCCATGAAGTCATGTAGCTCTTCTCAATCAAAGCAAGATAATCGCTTGATGAGGCAAGTGGTTGTGATTAACTTAAAAGAAAAATTAATTTTGCAACTTGTTTGATTAGTAATCCTAAGACAATGCAAAGTATTTCCATCATAAACTTACTTTAGGAAAACATATGAGTATAAATTTCTCAAGTGAGAGAATGAATATGAGACTATTACTAGCGGTGCTCAATTACGGCTAAACACGACCATTTTTCAGGGCGATTCCACATACCCAACTTCTATCAAGGAAGCAATTCAACCGTTAGGTCAAATTGAGTTTCTAGTGCAATAAGTTCTCCAGTATTCATTCTCAAGTTAGGAAATTTTATATTCATACAATGGCCTATCGAAGAGTAACAATGATGATACTTCGCTTCATTTTTTATTAATATTATGCCTGAAACAACTAATGTGATGAAGGTGTCATGTTTAAATATAAAAAATTTAAAGTTGTCCATATGATGAACAAAAATGGTTGGATGAGCTAGTTCAACATATGTTGTTGGAAAGCTCGAGTTTGGATTTTCGGATATGACCAATTATGTTTGCGTTGCAAAATAATTTACTTGAGTATATCGGATGAAATAATCAAGTTGTCAATCCTACTATGAAGCTTGGAAAGCGATCATGAAAAGAAAACGGATAGTACATCATCATCACAAGTGTAGGTTATGATCCGATGTACATTCTTGTTGTTTTTAGAAAACGACACAAGAAAATATGAAGTCAAGAAATCATATAAGCACAGAAAACATTTATGTTGCACACATGACAAACTCAATCAAGAAGCCATTTAGTGTATTACATGTTTTAAACATTTTTTAACTTATATGACTTATCTAAGTATTTAAACTAACATTTTCGACACAACTAGATGTTATCCCAAACACTCCTTCAAATAGCACATTGATTAGTAGAGTATTACTAAATCGACAAACAAGAGAATGAATAGCAAGGTAAGAAAACCACATATGTTATTCAATCAAACAAGCACAAAAGCTATTTGAGATAAGCAAATAATCAAGTAATGAAAGGTAAGACAATTAATCATTTAGCATAGCATACGAAAGTTCTTTTCATCACTTTGTGTTAAATATAAACATGTATACCAAGCTTGATTAGTTTCTTTTATATTTATAAATATGATCAAAACCTTAATTTCAAAAGAGGACACATTGTTATTCAAAGACGAAAACATCCGTCTCCAATTAGATAAAAAGTTTGTGCAAAAGTTATGACTGAAAAATGACATTCTATTATAAATCAATGATTTTGTAAATTTTTGTTTTGAATCAGTTTATGAAATCATTTTTAAATGAAAGTAGAATCAAATACCTTTAAAACGATAGGTGGCACGACTTCTACGGACTTACGGTTAATGAGTTATGAATTTTTGAAATTTAGACAAAAAATGTCTTATGTTGCACGGATTCGCCGGATCCGTTCCAAAAAGGGATCCGCGGATCTGACACAGTTTCACAAAAAAAACATATTTTGACCCGACGAAAAGGTTTAACCTTTGTAGCCTTTTTAGTGAGGTTATATTACCCATTCCAATCTTTATTCAAGCTTGAATGAACATATATCAAACACAAAACTTCAAAGAAAAAAAAATCACTAAAACACTTTTCATATTATGCTTATTATAAGATAGAAGCATATATCACCATTTTATCCACAAGCAATATAGCACGTCTTTGACCAATAATTGTAATTAAGAGAACATACCTTTGCTATATTCTCTTTTTATGGTTTTAGAAACCATAAACGCGAAATACTTCATGAGCTTTTTAAATACTCAAATCTTAGTATGAAGATTTCTCAAAAAGAAAACATTTGAATGATCTATCATTATCCAACATTTAAAATATGATGATTTCTAAAAACATGACTTTTTGTTTTAAGAAATTTCATTCTTTGTAGTTTTCAAACATACACGGATCGTATCAAGTTTTTAAAGTACAATATACTCTAAGAAACTTGGTTACGAAGCTCTGGTACCAATTGTGGAAAACTAGAAAGGGGTTGAATAGTTTTACCGATTAAAACTTGGTTTAAAACTTATTTAGATCGACTTATGTCAATCTATTTAAACATGTGTGTTGGATGTTGATAGATAAGCATATAAATAAATAAAACAAAGATAAAGAATAAGAAGCACAAAACCACAACGCGAGTATTTATAGTGGTTCGGCTACAAGGACACCTTCCTTGCCCTACTCCACTCCCCGATTCACCTACTCGAGAGTTCGTAATCACTACACAACACCAACTCCTTGTGGCGGAGAATCCTTCACAACGTCGCCTACTCTTTTTCCGGTACAAGGCTAGACACCGGGTTCTTCCACAAGGTAGAACCACACCTATCACAACGTCACCTACACTTTATCCGGTACAAGGATAGATACCGAGTTCCGTTACAAAGGAGGAACTACTACCCAACACTACACAACATCTATCCTAAGAGGAGACCCACTCCTTATTACAACATCATCAAGGATATCAATATCCATGGATACAATCTATCTCTATTTGTACATCGATACACCATATCGATTGACACCCTTGGCATTCTTCAATAATCCCTTTGACTTGACCCTTTTTGGCATTCTTCACTAATGCCTTTGACACGGACGTTCGACACTTTTCACTAATGCCTTCGTCTTGACTCTTTTGGCATCCTTCACTAATGCCTTTGACACGGACGGAAAGCACCTTTCACTAATGCCTTCGTCTTGACTCTTTCGGCCTCCTTCACTAATGCCTTTGACACAACATCTCTAGGGAGGAAGAAAGAACTATCAACAAGAGAACCTTAGTAGTCTTGATGATGACAAAGCATGGCAACTCATGGACTTGAGCTTGCTAGACTTCAAGAGGTGGTGATCTCGCCTTTAAGAGGAACCTATAGAATCACACAAAAACAAACACAAACTACATAGAAAGATCCTTAGGATCTGAGGTTAAAAGGATTACAATACTAGGAGAAAGTATGTGTGGAAGTGGCAACTTACAATGAAGAAATGGCTCACTATTTATAGACAAAAACATGCTACTGTTCCACGGATCCCACGGATCCCTTGCTTGAGGGATTCGTCTAGTGTATTACTAGGGATCCGTAGGACGCTCCCCCTAAAGTGGGTTGTGGGTCATGGATCATGGATCTTGGGTTGTGGGTTTTGATCCATGGGTATCTAAATAGATACAATGTATCTAGAAGATGCAATGTATCTAATCAATGGGTCATGGGTTAGCTCCATGGGTCATGAATCCTAGACTTTGGACCATTGGTATCCAAGTAGATACAATGTATCTATTAGATGCAATGCATCTAGTCCATGGGTTATGGGTTAGATCCATGGGTATGGGTCATGGACTTTGGGTTTTACCCAACTACATTCAATTTATTTAGTCAATGGGTCAAATACTTAAACTTCTACCCATTATAATACATACTAATTATGTATATATCTACCCAGTATGTAAACACTAGTTGTTGTACATATGTATTACTAAATCATGAAAACACTATTACTTGTTTAGCGTTTTATGTGAAAACGTAAGTGTGTTAGTAAACTATTGGCTCAAACCATTTACGTATTTTATTTGTTTCGTTAAAATGATTTTACGTTTGTTATCGACAAAACATTAGAAGATCGTAAAATATAAATAAAGATTTTTACGGCTTATTTGTATTAACAGGACCCACAAATCTGTAAAGTTAATTTAAATACCTTTCCGAAGACGTAAAAACCGAGTCATGATCATTTACGGTTTAGCAATAACGGGTAGATTAAGACGGGAAAACTTAAATAAATGAAAATCTCAAACTAAACTTAAACACTTATACGACCTTACAAACATTAAGTATCCAAGCATAATTAATGTAATAACTATATAAGGCATGTTTATATATTCACTTCCTTGTTTTAGAACCTAAGACATAACATCATATTCTAGGTTGCGCGTCGAGGTTTCCCCGACTTATCCATCAATTCCGTTATACATTTTGATATCATTAGTTCAAGGTGAGTTTCATAGCCCCACTTTTTCTCGTTTAAATTACATTACTCTTTGGGGGAGATACATGCTCAATTATTTACTTTCACAAGTACTCTAAACTTTTAAGGATTACCGTGAGTCATAGCCCCACTCTTACTCTTTTAATACTCGTTTTACAAACTTTTTGGGGGAGATACATGCCATAATTTTTATAACGATCACAAATACTTGAAAACTATGTTAGTGCAAATATTACGATATTTAATCTATACAGTCCCGTTTATTTTGTTGATGATAAACATGTAACTTGTAATACATAACGTAAAATGTATAAGTTACTTGTAATTATATTTTGTCTCAACATACTTTCAACACCTCTCGACGACTCAAGTCCTTGTATGCTACAACACAGGTTTGTACTTGTTTGTTATGTTGAGTTATGATCAAAACCCTAACAAACCATTAAACATGTTTAGTTAAATAGGTTATATAAAACTAAAACCATTTTTATAAAAAACTTAAGTAATCTTGGTTACTTACATTTTATAAAATACATAAACAAAAGTAAATGTCTTGGGTAAAAACCATGATCCATAACCCATACCCATGACCTATGATCCACAACCCATGACCCATTGCATGACATCATGCATGAAATCATGTTGGGTAAAACCTATGACCCATGACCCAAAGTCCATAACCCATTGTCTAGATACATTATATCTTGTTGGGTACCCATGACCCCAAAGTCCATGACCAATGGTTCATTACCCATAGCCCATAACCCAGTATGTAACCCAAAACCCGGATTTGTTGCCCATCGCGGTTTCACGGATCCTGGGGTTAGGATCCTTCTCAGAAGGGATCCTTGGGGCAGAAACATGTTTTGGTCTTTTTGCCTATAAATAGCAAACCACTTCTCACCATGTTTAAACACCTTTTCACACACTTTCTCTCCACCATTTCTAACATATTTAGATTAATAGGAAACATGTAAAACACCCTCATCTCATACGATCATAATGCTTCTAACTTTCATTTGTTGTAAGCATACTCCCGAAGTGATCCTCCAAAGCAAGCCTAGAGATCTTGCATCCTTACCTACTGAAGTTATCCTCTATCACAAGCATACAAGCACATGAAGATCTTCTACAACAAGCTTGGGAAACTTGTCATCTTCATTCATGGAAGACTAACTACATCATGCTTTGTGTTCTTGATGTTTGGTTTAGGATTTCATATCCATTAGACACATTGTCTTGGATATTGTCTTGTATCATCTTCTTGTATCTATAACTAGATTAGATGGTTTATGTGTTTGTGCCATAAAACACAAGGTTTGTTATGCTGGGCCACAAAACATAACGGGTGTCATAGATGTGTCGTGTTGCTCGGGTAGTGGTTCCTCCATTATGATGGAACCCATATCTAGCCTTGTACCAGATAAAGTGTAGGCGACGTTGTGTTGGTTTGGTCCGCCGTGCTAAGGACTCGGTATCTAGCCTAGTACCAGATAAAGGGTAGGCGACGTTGTGTTGGTTTGGTCCGCCGTGCTAAGGACTCGGTATTTAGCTTAATACCGGATAAAGTGTAAGCGACGTTGTGTAAGGTTTTCTCCGCCGAGAATGGAGTTTGTTTATCTAGTGAAGTAACTCTCGAGTCAGGTACTCAGGGAGTGGAGTAGGGCGGAGAGGGGCTTCGTGACTGAACCACTATAAATCCTCGTGTTGGTTTGTGTATCCTTTTACTTATCGCTTTACTTTTATTCTTGCTTTATATTGTTGGTTATCTATGTGGTTGATGTTTATGTTTGTGATGTATGCTTGGTCTTTCATATAGTCATAAACTATATTTAACACTTTACATATTATGACACGCTTGATCAAGAAAAAGCAACCGGAATAATAATGGTGAAACTTGATTTATAATGAACAATTAATCTTGCGGAATCTTATGTGGTATTAAGGGATTGGCCTTACATGCCGTAATGTGTTAAATGCATCCTCGCGTCGAGATTAGCAAATGCAATGGTTTATACTATATTTGATACCAAATTTTTAAGTTTGAAATGGAAACGTATCCACTCCCCCCCTCCCCTCTACGTTTTCCACAAACTATACCATTTGCTAATTTAGTCAAACATGATGTATTATTATCATATTTGGTCAATATGTGCGTACCAATATATGTCTTAATGCATAACTATTGCTATGTATTTGTTATGTGCGGGAAGTGGTTCCCAATATGTGTTGTTTAGTCAACACGGTGCATTATTATCATATTTGGTCAACATGTGTGTACCAATATATGTCTTAATGTATAACTATTGCTATGTATTTGTTATGTGCGAGAAGTGGTTCCCAATATGTGCTGTTTAGTCAACATGATGCATTATTATCATATTTGGTCAACATGTGTGTACCAATATATGCTCTAATGCATGACTATTACTACATGATTATTATGTGAGGGAAGTTGTTTCCCAGTATGTGTAGTTTGTTGTGCATCCTGACTATATGTTGGAAAACTCTTGTGGTGTGTTATCAAGTTATCGTAAATATTGTGATTTATCTAAGTACTTACATATATCTTATACAGATATGTCTTCATCATACTATATTTTTAGCAGTGGGTTGTGAACACACAAGTTGCAAGTTTTATATGGGCGGAACATGGAACTGAGTGGATTTACAATGCCTTCGCTATGTGAACATTCTTTAAAGGCTTACATGTTAAACAAACTCTATGAACTCACCAACCATTGTGTTGACACTTTTTAGCATGTTTATCTCAGGTCATAAGGCGATAGCTAGAGTTTGAAGCATAGAGTCGCAAGGCATATTTTGAAGACTTATGCTTTTATCATTTACCATTCGAAATATTTTGTAAACATTTTTATATTATACTTTGGGACCTCATGTTTGTAACTTTGATTTCAATTATCGAATGGTAACTTTTCAAAACGTCTCATTTAGAGGTCGTTTTCTATAACTTGTACTTTGTATTATGAATTAGCACCCCAATGACACAATCTTCCGCTGCGATATTTTGGGGGGTGTTACAACCCTCCCCTCTCCTTGTGTTCGGCCAAACCCCAAAGGATACACAAACACACCTTCGTGTTCGTTACTTCTCTATTTGATTGTTGTTGTGGCATTAGCATCCTGCTGGAGTCGTTGGAGTGTTAGTATGGACTAGCCGTCAAAATATCACACTATTGATCTTACTAATTTCATGAATTCTTCCATCTAAATCGCAAGGTACACAAGTGTTGTATTTACTTTTGTTTAGTCATAGACATGTATCTGGATCACTACTATGGAAAAGGTTTTAAATGGTTTATGCTTTCATTGAAAATTGTTAAATAATTTTTTTCCATATGTTTAATGCTGGCCACCATGGCACCTGAGCTCCAATTTGACTACACGGATATTGGAGCATTTGACATAATCAACCAAGTGTGAGATAATTTCTAGACATAGGCTCGAACCAAAAGGTTCTATGTAATTTTCAATCTATGTAATTGCAAGATGGTTGAGGGATCATCAGTGAGTGCGCATGTAATCAAGACGATTGGGCACATCAACTGACTTGAAAGTCTAGGTCATGCTATAGCACATGATCTTGCTATTGATTTCATTGTGAATTATATGAGCAAGAAGTATAAGCAATTTAAACTCAACTACAACATGAATAATGTTAAAGGTGGGACCATAGCCGAACTCCATAACATACTAAAAACTACGTAAAGAAACATGGAGCAGAAGTGAAAGGATGTGATGATAATTACTGATGAGAAGTATGACAAGAACAAAGGCAAGTGAAAAGGAATAGGAGGCAGATGAAAGTGGAAGAATAAATCATCCAACCAAGTAATCAAGAACAAGTCCATCAATGGAACTAATAGTTTCAAATGTGGTGAAAAAGGTTTGTATGTCTCCATAATGTATCAATACACACACACGAATTATCACAAGAGAGGTTTTTAGAGAGAGAAAGAGATCCTAGAAAGAGAGAGTATTCTAGAGAGAGGAAATAGCAACTAGGTGAAATATAACTTAATAAATGAACTCCACCACCTCCTAGCAAGGCTAGGAGGCGTCTCATATAGTGTACAAGGATTAGAGATAGGCTTTGGATGGGCTTTCTTATTGGACTACCCTTACATATTACTCACTTAGCATAACTAAGACCATGAGCTCTTTACTAGTCTATTACATTCATTTACAATGTTTACAAGGTTTG
This sequence comes from Chrysanthemum makinoi, assembly GCA_910596185.1. NCBI lineage: Eukaryota > Viridiplantae > Streptophyta > Magnoliopsida > Asterales > Asteraceae > Chrysanthemum > Chrysanthemum makinoi. The sequence goes on along the minus strand of OU343221.1, from coordinate 217,893,764 downwards.
TTTAACTATTAATGACCATAACTTCTAATGCCAAAAATATCCCCCTAAGGGGTGGTCATTTGTGTGTAACTGAGAAGGTTTTTCTTCATGTCTTGGCTCTTAAATCTTCTGTAGAGTCCTCAGTTCTTTTCACTTGAGCCCGAGCCTTGTTGTGTAATAAACTTGTTTGCTTTATTGTTCCATTCATGCATTATGATTCTTTAACTTGAGTATTTCTTCTTGTGTTTGTAGCCTTGAATCATTTCCCTTACCTTTGATAAGTACACATCATCATGTCTTCACTCATTTGTCTTGACCAACATACTCTTACTTTTGTCACTTTGAAAGCTAACAATCTCCCCCAATCTATAAATAATGACGTCTTTCATAATCAAGTAATCTTTGAGGAGATCTTTGTCTTCTTGAACCCTTAGCTTTATTTCTTTTTTCCTTTAGGCTCTTTGACACCAAATTTAATATTTAAGTATAAGTATGTGGTGTTAAATGTGTGGTAGCAGTCTGATGTGATTTCCGTGTGCAAGTTTTAAAAATTTATAAACACGAATTATCCGGTTATTACTATAAACACATACGAGCAAGTATACTCGTTCGCGATAGCAAAGGTGGGTAAGTCGAGATTGATTTTGCTTTTGAAATTGTTTTAAAAGATTGGTAACAAGAAAGCTTTGTCAAGGCTCTCTCTAAAAATGATGGTTTTAGTGAAATTCAATATAAAGAAACATATACTTGTGTGTATTCTATAGACAATCATAGTAAGTGTTCATGAAGGCTTGGTGTAAGTTCTTGATGTGATGCACAAATCATAAGCAAATGATTTCCAACCCATGGTTTATGTTTTGTAAAATCATTTTAAGAACAATAACATGTAGGTAATCCTTTCGGTCCTTATCCTAATGATTATCCTTTTAGAAAATCCATTTGTTTGTAAAATGTTCTTATTAAACTCGTTCCTACGAATCTTTCGATATTTCGTGATGAAAATGTTTCTAGTCTTGTTTCAATAAGTAAACATGGTGGTTGTCAATCACCATATCCCCATACTAGTTTGTCACTTAACTTTTTGGAATAAAACACAAGAGAAATCCTTTCTGTCCTTTTTCTTAAAACATGTTTTACCGACAAATCAAACAAGACTAGTAGTTTTCCAACAAACTCATTTAAACAAGATCATATATACATGCATCATATATGAGAACACTAGTATGAATTCCTACATCGTTACACATAAGTATATTCAAGAACTACTCCATGATAATTATAACAAAACACAAGTAATAACAAAGTAATTCCAATAACTCAAGAGAATAGAAATTCATAACAACTTCCATAGAATACTTAAACTTTTGGATTACAAGAACTAGAATTCGTGGATTATAGCAACCACAAGCCTCCAATCGCCTAGCTTAACCGTATAACTCCGAATGATCAAACAATGAATGAGAATGAGTCTCTCCAACCTCCTGGACGTTTTACAGTAGTAATCAAACTTTTGGGATGAATAAAATGGTTGGTAATAGCTTTGGTGTAAAACTATTACACTTTGGGTTGTGTCACACCTAGACTACTAAGTCTAGGTTCATTATATAGCTAGAGAACCATAACTATCCGTCTAAAAACGTTCTCTACAAGTAAATAACAGGAAATGATTGGCCTCCAATGATTATGGGGAGTTAAGGCAACATTAAATGATAATTGGTGTAACTCCAGCCTTGGCAATCGGATCGGTTGCAACGCAACCGGATCGGTTGCGCCTTGTTCACTTCACCCAACCGGATCGGTTGCGGGCTCCAACCGAACGGTTGGGCGCCTCTTGTACCCCCAGATTTGACTTTTGTTGACTTTTCTTGATTTGCGCCTTTTTCTTTGTTTTCTCTGATGATTTCCAAGACGAAACTTTAACTTGTTGTAGATACTTTGAAATCTTTGCACTTCCTAGTCATTGAGTCCAAGAGCTTCCTTAATCGACTTCCTTCCTCGGAAATTCTCCAAACATGCATGAAAACTTCATTTCTTTATCTTTTGTGATACCTGGCTACATACACATACACAATACGCATCTTTTGCACTTTTGCAACAGTTATGAGTAAATATAGCCGATTATCCTACACAAAACCAACAATAACGCTACTAAAAACATGTTCATTTTGAGCGTTATCACGTGTATGTTGGTGTTGAATCTGAAGTAGTTTATTCCGTCGATACCTATTCATTCACAAAATAGTAGGTAGCAATAACCTCCAATATGTGAATATTATTTTACAACTCTTGAGAAGTATTAAGAAGTTGACCTATTAGGTATGATTACCGCTTTCTCAGGATTTCCACTTGATCATCGTAAATTTCCTTATTCAGGTGCATTTACTAAAAGTGTTATGAATGTAACCATGTGGTTAACATCGCAGATTGTATTCAACCACTTCCGATTCTTTTGAACCGTCATCGTTTCCTGAGTTGTCTCAAGAGAATGACCCGAGGTTACTGGATTTCTACCTTTGTCAGGATTTCCAATCGATCTTTGTGGACTTTCTATAAATAATGAACGTCTTGTCGTTCATCTTAGTTAGGTAGAATTAACCTCCAGTTCCGTTAGAAAAAAATCCAAGTACAGACCTACGTCATCAGGAATCGATTCATTAAGGAATCTCTTTAGTAGGTTTTCCAGCTCAAAGAGTTAGAATTTTCCGAAGAACATCCACTCTTGCCGTTCCTGAACCAGATGCCTCAAGTAAGCTTACGACGTTTCAGGTGAATCGTTGAAGTCAACATGAAGCATTCCTCAATGATTGTTGTCCATCACCATCCAATATACAGTTCCTGGATCACTTATATTTCCAGTTAACACTTCGTTGAATATTTCAAAGATACAAATTAGTGAGCTACTTTCAGTACCCGATACTTTTAACTATTTACATTTTTCTATATAACAAACTTCATCCATCAGATATCTAACAAATATTTAGCGTTTTCTTAAAAACAATAACGACAAAAAAATCTTTAAATTGCGAATAAAGCGGATTTAATATCGCAATACTTTTAACTAACATACGTTTTTATACAAATTATTGAAGTTTAATATGTTTATTTGCATTATCTATTTAGATTGTTTGAAGTAAACTCGTCGCAACGAGCGGGGCAATAACCACTCGTTTTCCTTACATTTTGTAACTTTTAGATGTTAAATTTTTTTATTTGATTATCCTCCATCTATCTAAACAAATATTATATCATGAGTTGAGTTGAATATAGATAAAATATTCTTTAGAGCGGGGGTACGTTTGGCTGGTAAGCTAACGCCAAACCACCAGCTGAGCTTCGACAATGGCGCACCATACCGGTGCTCGTGCCAAAGCCCCTCGCGCCGTTGGTATTTTTTTTTGGTTGCAGGTACCATGCGATGGAGAAGATTAGAAGAAAAAAGATGAGATGTATATTTTTAATTTTTCATTTTACACCTTTTTGTTTCCTTACTTTTTCATTTAACACCCTTTTGTTTTCTTACTTTTTTTTGGTTGCATGTACTAAGCTCGTATTTTAGTGCAACGATATGTATGTATATTGGAAAGAAAAATGATTGGGAGGCCTAAAATATGTGACTAATTGTGTGCCTAATATATGCGGCAATAAATTATTGGTTTGTGAAGAAGTGGGTCCTCATGCTGTCCCCAATAGGATGCTGACACATATGTTTAGCCATACTATTAGTCATATGAGTTAGTCATCCCAATCAATACTCTATTGGAAATTAGGAATCTTGTGCAACCCTTTTTTTTTTAATGTAAAAAAAATAATAAATAATAAAAATAAAAATTGTCCAATGGCACCAAATTTTCTGGTGCCAAAGGTAACGAAACAAAATGTGGTGCCAAAGGTTTCTGGTGTCATAGAGTGTTTTGTTGATGTAACAACACTTTTTGCCAACGGTTCATGCGTACCCAGTGCTCTTATAATTCCAATGAACTAATCTTAGTCATTTATTTTTTTTTATCGAGATTAAAAAAAAGTACGTTTCATCTTTTTTTAAAGAACAACATTATCTTGTAAACGGTAAATCTTCAAGCTACGAAAAATACACCTTCGCGACTAGAATTAAATTATCTTTCTATAGATATGTACTTCTATATACTTTCGAAGAATTTTTTTTTTCCAAAATTTCTGCCCAGAAAATCATATGTGATTTGTTATTTTTCCGATTTATAAAATTTTCGCTCATAAAATCACTTTTGATTTTTTTATTTTATTTTTAAATTTGTTTTCTGATTGTAAAATTAATTGTGATTTTTTATTTTTCACAGTCACATGTGATTTTTTTGGGGGAAAATTTTGAAAAAAAGTTCGCCGAAAGTATTTAAAAGTGTTATTTATAGAAAAGATAATTTAATTCTCGTCGCGATGGTATAATTAATTTCGCATAACGATTAACAGTTTGCGAGATATTTAAATTTAAAAAAATAATAAGATGAAAGTGAGGTTTTTTTTCAGGAAATGGATGAATAGGATTGATTCATTGGATTTATAAAAATTTTTGTATCTACATTGAACTTGTCTTATGAGTTGAGTTCAATATAGATCTAATATTTTTTTTTATAGATACAATGAACTAATTTAGTCATTCATTTTTTTTTATCAATATTAAAAAAAAAACTACTTTTCACATTTAAAAAAAAAAAACAAGATATCTTGTAAACGTAAATCTTCAACCTACTAAAAATACGGCATCGTGACGAGAATTAAATTATCTTTCTATAGATATGCACTTCTATATACTTTCAATTTTTTTTTTTTTTTTTTTTTTTTCTAAATTTTTGCCCAGAAAAATTACATGTGATTTGTTATTTTTCTGATTTTTAAAATTTTCGCCTAGAAAATCACTTATTATTTTTTTTCCTGATTTTAAAATTAATTATGATTTGTTATTTTTCACAAGTCACATGTGTTTTTAAAGTAATAAACCACATGCGATTTTTCCGAATCACGTGTGATTTTTCTAAGCGGAAATTTGAAAAAAGAAGTTCGTCGAAAGTATATAGAAGTGAATATCTATAAAAAAAAATTATTTTTCGTCGTGATGATATAATTAATGTTGAGTAACGATTAACGGTTTGCGAAATATTTTAATTTAAAAATAAAATAAAATTAAGTTTTTTATTTTAGTAGAAAATTGGATAACTAAGATTAATTCATTAGATATATAAATTTTATATCTTTTTCTCATTAAAGTATAAGTTTCTAATCATGATTTACATATTTAAAACATGAACTCCACCTCTTAAAAATAATAATTTAAAACGTTATATTTTGATAATAACATTTCTGGATGCCTTTTATCCTTAAAAACCGAAAGGAAATAAAAACGTGGCAACATCTCTAATTTACAGGCGCCGCTCCACTGCTACCTGGCCGATCTGCTCCGCTGTCGCCGCCGGTCAATACCCTAATCACAAGGTTCGTTATTTTCTTCTTCTTCTTCTTTATTTATTTGAACATTATCTATGTTGATTTTAAGTGCATTTTGTGGGATGTTAGATTAATTTGTATTTTACTTGTTTTTAAGATGTGTTCTTATATACGTTTTACTTTGTCTGTTCCCGTTAATAACAATGGAATTGTTTTTGGAACTGTATATTTAGCCATAACCTTAAACTTCAGTAACAATGTAACCATATACCTGTTTTTATTCTTTTTTTGTTACATTAACTTAAAGTACATGCCTATTTTATGGCTTAAACCTGATATTTAATGGGCATTTTGGGATGCATACCATGTGTTTGTCGTAATGCTTCGCCAGGACTTTTTCCCGTCTTTGGCTGTGTTGCCAAAACTAGTCGAAGCTCTAAGTAACATTTAGCAGTAGTTGTTTGTTTTATAAAAACATTTGTCAACTTAAAAGCATTTGATAACATAGCTTTAGCTCTAATTATAAAGTCTAAAATAACTTAAATGCTCATTGCCAAGCATTATATTCTAAACGCTCCCAGAAGCTCGTCGCCAAACACACCCTTTATCTTAGAATCTTGTTAATTTTTGTTTCATGATTATGTCTAATAGGAATATGTGATCCTAATAGAAATCGGCACCCCTTGTGTTTTAAAATAAAGATAACTTCGATTTCCACTCTTAAGATGTATATCTACTTATCTAGTAGATCAGGTCGTTAGTTTATATCACCATTTCCAATATGTTAAATGGCAATTAAACATGCAGTAAGTTGCTTCCTTACCTGCGACAAAGTATATGATCTCTTAGCGAATTCATTTTACTGCCATCGATAAAATCTTGAACTTCTTAACTTTGTTTTACAGGTGCGCTGGTTGGGTTAGTGCTTATGCTGAATCAACTTATTAATTCATAGGGTGTGTCAAGTTTTAGGTGGTGCTCTTAATATTGCAAGTATTCTATACATCACCAAATGGCTCTAGCCTACCTAGGATCAAAAAAACCAAACACCACAGCTGCAATGTCATTACCACCACAACTCATCTTAACCCAAGACGAACTAAAAAAAATCGCCGCTTACAAAGCTGTTGAATATGTCGAATCAAACATGGTCCTCGGACTAGGAACCGGGTCAACTGCAAAACACGCAATTGACCGCATCGGTGAACTTCTTCAACAAGGAAAACTATCAAACATCATAGGAATACCAACGTCAACAATTACCCATGAACAAGCTTTGTCTTTAAACATACCTTTGTCGGATCTTGATACCCACCCGGTTCTTGATTTAGCTATTGATGGTGCAGATGAAGTTGACCCAAATATGAATTTGGTTAAGGGTCGTGGAGGGTCATTGCTCCGTGAGAAAATGATTGAAGGGTGTTGTAAAAAGTTTGTTGTTATTGTTGATGAGTCAAAACTGGTGGATTATGTTGGAGGCAGTGGCTTGGCTTTGCCAGTTGAGGTTGTTCCGTTTTGTTGGAAATTTACTGCGAGTAAGCTGCAAACGTTGTTTAGGGATGCTGGTTGTGTTGGTAAGCTTAGGGTCATATCGGGAAGTGTGGACCATCCTTATGTGACGGATAATGGTAATTATATAATTGATTTGTATTTTAAGAAAGATATTGGTGATTTGAAAGCGGCTGGTGATGCTATGTTGAGGTTTGCTGGCGTTGTGGAACATGGGATGTTTATTGATATGGCGACTACTTTGATTGTTGCTGGTGAGTTGGGTGTTACGGTTAGGCATAAGTGATCTTTTTATAAAGTTTTTTTGTAGCCAACTACATTAGGGATATGAAACTATGTTTTAAGTTATTGCAGTAGAATTTTTTAATCTTTATGCATTTTGTTTAACAAGTTATGGAAGATGATTTGCATCAAAAATTTTCTGGTCTAACTCCAATATTGAATTGACCGTCCTTAATGTTTAAGGTGAAAAGTATATTATAAGAATATGGTGTAAATCATAAAGAAACTTGATAACATATTTTTGTTTAATTCTATAAGAATATTGAATTGACCGTCCTTAATGTTTAAGGTGAAAAGTATATTATAAGAATATGGTGTAAATCATAAAGAAACTTGATAACATATTTTTGTTTAATTCTATAAGAACAATCAAGATATTAACTTGCTTGATTGCTTATTTTATATCTGAATATCTGGCTATTGTGGCTTATTGCTCATAAGGTATGCTATTGAGTATTGATTCCTTTTACCAGCAAAGTAGAGTTTGAATTTGAGTTTTATTGGTGATATCGATGTGAGTTATGCTTTTCTTTGAAAGGAGGATTAGGGGTTTAGCTAATTAGCTTTATTGTTGGATGAGCATAAGTACGACTGTGAACATGAGCGTTGCAATGAACACTGTGAGTCAATTGAAACCACAACTATGAAACACATCAACTAACTAGTGATGTAGTACATCGTGTATGAACTTACAAGCACAAATTATTCAGTGTTTCCACAAATAATCGACGGAAGTTGATATCTCGTAATAGTAGTACCAGATATACAAACGCTTTCCCCATAACTTTATCCAAACCGTGTCATATGAGCCTTAGCAACCAAGTGGCTGTAAGTTTAATTCTTAACTAAAATATTGTGTAAACTTATGAGCCTTAGCAACCAAGTGGCTGTAAGTTTAATTCAATGTCATATGAGCGTGGTTGTGGATCAAAAATTCAAAAGGGCACTTCAAAGTATTTGAATCGCGAAATTCCCGATCCTCTTGTTTTTTGGTTGCGCTCAAACTTCAAAATGGACCAACTTGAAGCTTAAACTGAAAACCAGATACAACATTGTTTGATTTGGATTTTGATATTTTTGTAATTGTCCCTGACATTGAATGGCCATGCTTAGAACTCGTGTCAGCGTTTCGTTTTGCGAACAACCCGACTAAGGATATTTGCTTTGAATGGCCATGCTTAGAACTGGGTCTTGTTTGATAGAAAGTGAACTGATATTTAGGGACGTGTACCCGTTTTGTGACACATTGCCTACTACTCACCACATGATTTTCTCATGGGTTGCCTTGTGCCTGTATATCAATTAAGAGTCATTTCATAACATGCAAATACAAGGATAGCCACAAACTACAGACCAAAATGAAGTTATAAACCTGTTTTATATACTTTTTGACCGGATTTGTTCTCATATTAATGATATTACTATTACTATCTTAAAACAGTATTAAGCATATGAATCCATGTTCATTGGCATGCGAACAGACTCTGACTGATGACTTGTGGCCACCTTTGCTGACTTCCAAGTGGCACTTATTGGTTCACCAGCATACTATGACCATCAAGAGCTGTACATCAAGACAAAACTAGTCTAGGATTTGGCTCATACATGTTCTTTTCCTAAATTCAATGTTCTTATATTCTTCAAACAATCAAACAATCAAACAAGCAAACTCCATCTTGGGATTTCAAATCTTTTGAACAAAAAAATGGAACAAGATTTTGGTTCAGGATGCAGCAGTGGGTGTGAATCTGGTTGGACTGTCTACTTGGAACAATCACAGTATCTTTGTAATTCTGTTTATAATACGAAAATTGTGGAAGAAGATGATGATGATGATGATGATGATATGTCAATGATTTCAGATGCATCTTCAGGTCCACCACATGTTCAACAACAAGAACAAGAATGCAACACTGATGGTTTTGGTGGCTGCAAAAGGCAAGAAGTTGTCAAGGAGTCAAGAAAGATAAATGATTTGCCTTGTTTTCTTGATGACACTGCTAGCTCTCCATTCTTTAGCTTCTCTCATGTAATCACTTTCTTGCTCTTTGTTGCAATTTGAAAGTGCTCTATATTCCGTTTTCAGTTTGCATTTAAAAGTGATTATCTGATTTTTCTTTTCTATAAGTCGCAGTTAGTTTTACTTTGTGTTTCAGTAAACAAATTATCGTTTTGGATAATCAGTTTAGAAATAGCTCCAATGAAATGACTATTCATGCTATTTTACATATGCATTTTTAAATAATGAGAGTCAGCCTAACATTGAAACAACTAATTATCCTACCATCAACATTTTCTTTAAGAGAAGACACACAATCAAACACAATCCCCCCAAACCTACTTAGCTGTGTCATATGATTACTTTAAAACAAATCCAAACAGACTCAACACTCCATTGCAGCTCATAAAATAGTATAATTTGAATGTTAACAGGTGGGAAATAACCAAGATGCAGTAGAGGAGGGTGATAATAGTATTTCAGATTATTCAAAGGACCATTTTCAAGGTAAATCAAGAACAAGATTCCAAGATCAACTTGGGCGGGTTTGCAATTCCTCTGTTTCTGGTACTCAGTTGCGACAAAATCAGTTACGTCCATAACCCTATAAAGACCTTTTTTCTTCAAGATATACGCTTTTTTGGTCTAACTTAATGTACACTTTGTTATGCACAACAGATGGTATGAAAGGAGGTGGGGTTGAGTGAATAACTGCCATAACATATATTCGAAAGAAATGTGAAGACCAAGGGGGATATGCTTTGTAAATTTTTGAAAGGAAAGCCTGTATATCTAGAAAGTGTTTCATCATATATAACATATTGTTTGTTATGACTTTCTATACTAAAATTTAGGAGCAGAAGTAGTGACAAGTCAGGTCGACATTTCTTTATGCACGCAATCCTCTCTATTTGCCCTCTTACCCGGTATGTAAAATCTGATCATTTTATAATCTGTACAAATAGTAGATGGTTTTACTATTGGAACATTTATCTACTTGAGCGTGGACATAATATAGTGTCGGTCTAATTCATGAGCCAGACTTCACGTCAATAGCTAAATTATTTCTCATATAGTTTGAAAGCTTATCAAAGCTAAACAAGCCCACTAGCCTTATATATTATAAACTATACATGATTAGGGTCTTGGTCCCAAATATAAGACATATAATTGGTCTATGGCGTGTTTTGCAAATCTCAAAAACATGCTGGAAATATAAAGCAGGTGTGCATTCGTGTATATATGAAATAAGTTGAAACCATAACTGGAAAAAATGACGGGGCGATTTTCTGCAATGCAAAAACTTCGTATTTAGGCGTTATTAGAATGAAAACATCGTAGATCTTACTGCTTAATTAGTAAACGTGCCAAAAGAAGAAAAAGAATAGCTATGCGTTTTTCATGGCTAGAACCTTCGATGAAGACTAAAGAAAACAAAAAAATCTCACAAACTCTTCTGTGTGACTGACTATGCACATATACATATGCATCAAGTATTTGGGCTTTGGAGATACTTACTCCGTACTACTCTAGAAGCCGTTTGCTCTTGCACCAGACCATGGCGACAACATATAAGAAGATGCTACCTGTGGTACCACCACCAACAGTCCATAGAAATTTATGCATACCAACTTCCCTCTGTTCTTTGGTCTCTTTGTCAAACAGGTCAACAGTAATATTCATTCCAAACACTCCAGCAACAACCACAAACGCACTCACCACCAGAGTTGCAGTGGTCAAGATAACACCCATTTGCAGAAGATGGTTCTGCTTGTCATCCAGCATTATGTTGATGTAGTCTTCTGTGTCATCTACATACTCCCTCAACTGCACACAAACAGAGATACTCCATAACGTCAGCTGATTTAATCATTGGAGGTGTATGGTATTGCGTTCTAAAATTGATTATCTGATTATCGTGTTTTCAAGTTTTAGATGATCAGTTTCAAGTGTTTGGACATAGAATATGACTCTACAATCTGATTATTTTGAGACCAACTAATTAGGTTTGCATAATCAGTTCAAAGTATCAAGAGTGGTTGCAGTGAATCTGAATTTTCTTTCTAAATCCTTAAACAAGCAGAATTTGTCAAACGATCAAATAATTGATCATTTGATTATCACAATTTCAAACATAAGCAAATAAAAAACTATCTCCTGCGGTACATCTTGTTATTGCTGATTATCTCAGATTTTTTCCGTATCACTTACAAAATGGTCTGCCAAACACCCTTATCTTAATGGAATTCAGTGACATTAGAAATACGTAGGCTAACTCAGTTATTGCATATGTCGGCGAACTATATGACAGGACCCTGATATACATTATGCAGAAATTTAACACAATACTAAACAAACGACACTGATGACTATGCTAACGACCTACAATCAGGTCAATTTATTACTATCAGTGGCAAACCCAATTCACCCAATGATTTATAACTCTATATTTCTTAAATTAAGCAGAACAGTATATTAATTCTAAAGCCCATTTATCGATTTTCGTGATCAGAATCACTATTCCATTAAAACGACTAATCCTCATATTTATCCAAAAATTAATACCTGTTAGTAAATTACTACGTAATACCTAGCCAAGAAATATTCACATCGGGGTCTAACATATTTATATAACAATTATTTTAGATATGAGTGAATGCCAGATAACAAGGAAACAACTGGCATACCGTGGATAGTTTATTCAGAGTACCATCAATCTGAACAAAGTAGGCTTCCAAGAGCATTTCAAGTTCCTCAATATCAAGGCGCTTGTTATTATTGCTTACTGTCGTACTAGTTCGAGTCATACGGCTGTCTCTCCCAAACGTATTAGCTTGAAAAAGATGTTCATGCTGATTATCCGTTTGTTGAATACCATGTTCATGTATGTTCCCATTCCCATTTCCAGTCCCATCCATTATACCCTCATCAAGATTTCTAATATCATAAATACATTAAATTTGTCATAATGAATTATAGTAGCATCACAAGTCACAAGTAAATGATAACTCACAACCTAACCTGTCATCAGCTTCTGTTTGAAGAATCTCTTCGTCCATTGCATCTTCTTCATTGCCAAAAGAAGAGGTGGAAGATTTTTCAAGTTGTTGCTCCAGCTTGTCAGTCAAATACATTTCGGCCATATCTCCATCATCATCTAGCAGTTGCTCTAATTCGTCCCTGACCTAAATCAGTTAGGAATTTAACATGCTTATCAAGCTAAACATCCCAATAACACCACTTTGGCTTGAATTATGAGTTTGAACTCACAAACCTTTTGAACCCGTCCTGTAATGGCAACCAAGCGACTCTTAATTTGGCGGACACGTTCCAGATTCAAAGTACTAATTTTTGAGGTCAACTTATCTAGTGCTGGGTGTGCTTCTTGCTCCAATGTCCTTGCCTAGTATAAGTGAAGTGGCAAGAATTATTTTTTTTTAGTTAAATATACAAAAATGATTCACAGGAAACATGTACTAGATAGCCATTAAACCTCACCTCATTATCCAAAGAACTGCAAGCTGCTTCCAGGCACGCCTCAAGTGCAACGAACTCAAATGGAAGAAGCATTGGTCCATCTCGCTTGTCAAAAGAATGTTTTCCATCAGCTTTAACCCCCTGATCACCAGCATCTCTCTCTGGGATATTCACAGTCGATCTTGAGGGGCTAGCTTCTCTTGACCGCAGCTCTCCCAAATCATACAAATGTGTCCAATCAGTATCAGCGCCTACCCTTTGCTAAACAAGTTACATCAACATTAAAATTAGCATGTAAGCTGAAAAGACTAGGTGACTGGAATGTTGGATACCAGATTATGCAATGACTGATAGAATGTCAAATAATAAGGACAGATTACATTTTGTTTAAATTAGTTATCATCATAAGCAGTTCCAAAACTTGATTAATATGAGTATATCATTCTACTTGGCAAAGCACTTGGAGCCAATCATACACGAGAATCGTCTCTCAGTTATTTTTGTTAACTAGATGCTGAGTAAGCCCCTTTATAAAGATGAATGGACATGATAAATATTGTTCACAACAGAGGTCTACTTAAAGTTGCTGAAAATCTAACTGGGTGATTTCTATACAGAGATCAGAAACCAATGGCAGTATTCAATCATACATTATGATTTCTAAAAGCTGAGCTGTGTTTTACTTTATTTAACCGACACATAATTAAGATTTCGAGACATATATCTGATGTTTCCTCAATCAGATATCAACAGCTAGTCAAAATCATTTCTTGCAATATCCATAAAGTATCAATCATTACAAGCCATCAGAGCAAGTATTCACTTTTCACTGAAGTGAGTATGTTCTTTTCTAAAGTAGACTCCATCAAGAGTTTATTCCTGGTATTTTCTCTTAAAAACAAGTATAATAACAGATGTAACTTTCACCCACGCTGCTAGAGATGAAGAGTCTGGCTACAACTACATTCATACAGGCATCATAACAACTTCCAGAATCGTAATTGAAAGAGTAATCACAAAAAATTTGCTGTGTCAAAACCCAGATCAAATGAACTATGTCCATTTTGGTTTCACATAGTCATAGAGAACATGAGCTATAGTATCTAGAAATATAACTACAGTGGCATAGGACAATCATAAACCTGAAAATTTCGAAATATTATCCATGAGCAGAGTTCAATTTCATAAACATCAGGCAATCAGCAGCTGGGATTCATATTAGCACATCAATGATTTAATGATGTATCCTATGGATAGTATAGATGTCAACAACTACTTATTAGCGTACACAGTGAAATAATTAGCGGTTCTCGCATTTAACTTCTTAAATCACATTATGCTCTAAACTTTAGTTACACACTTACACCATATCAATACATATACTTTACATTTTTATCTTGTATCCAGTTACACCCTCCACCTGATTTCTTATGATGATCTAAAACTTGAGCACCTAGTAAAATTTTATGTAGCAATTACTGGCACGTCTAGTAGAATCGATTGTGTTCCAAATAGATCAGTATTCATCAAAGATTCACATGTTTCATCTTATAATCCATAATAACTTACAAGTCACATCCTTAATGAATAATATTTTGGATGAAATTTTTATGATTTCTAGAATCTCAACACCACTTCATACAGTTAAATAAAAAACAAGTAATGATACATAAACCACTCCATACCCTTTCATTTTTCGACACATCATCTTTAAGCTTAAGTTTGCCAATTGTCTCGATGTTATCACAAGCTCTATTTTCAGGTCCATCTACAAATCATTTTCCATAACAACAATCACACCTATTCATAATATTTCCATTAAAGTCACTATATGGCTAACTGGCAGTAGCTACAACAGTAGCAGTTAGGAGTAGCTCGATCTTAAACACACTTAGTTGGTTAACAGTAACTATAAAGTGTTAATTATAACAGCAGTTAATAGTAGCTCATATGTAACTGTAACTATAAAGTGTTAATTATTACAGCAGTTAACAGTAACTCATATGTAGCTGTAATTATAAAGTGTAAACAAATTGGGCTAACGCGAAATGCTTACGCTAAACGCTTCTTTTATGAGTATTTTAACAAAATCCAAAAGCTAAACGCTCGTTAAGCATTATATTCTAAATGCTAAACGCTCCAAAAAGCTCATCGCAAAAGCATTTAGTATCTATGGGTATGTTTAACTCGAATACCTGCCGTAAGAGTAGCAGTAAGTAGTAGTTGTTAAGGTAGATGTAATAAAATTTTCAAGCGAGCGTTGGAAGTTTAAAGCTTGTTTTAGTAACGTTAGAAAAAAGTAGCATTAGATCCTTAGGGTGTGTTTAGTTGGTGAAAAACATCCGATTTTTTCACGAGTTTTTTCATAGGAAAATAGAAAAACTGAAAACACGTTTAGTCACATTTTTTTCCTAACAATTTTTCAAAAAAATGAAATTCTCACTTCCAAATTTTAACTAGAAAAATGAAACCCCAATCTACCCTTCTCCACTTTTTTCTCTCTAACAAAAAAAAGACGGGATTTCCCAATCTACCATTTGAGTATCTCATTCTAACCCTAATCACCATGTAAACATCTCCACCTTTCATCCTCGCCGTCGCCGCCTACCGTTCGCAATCCGTTTAAAAGGAAAAATATAACTCCATCTAAACGGATTTTCAAAATTCTCAAACTCTTCATTAGAAACTAAAAAAACTAAAAACCCGTTTAGTCACATTTTTAAGAAATTTTCTTAAATTATATATATATTTTTTTGAGCAAATTCTTAAATTTTATAGAAGAATGAAAATCTCATTTTTCAAAATTTAACTAGAATTTAGGAAAGAGCCCTTTACTATTTCTTATATTTTTGGGAAGTAATTTTCACACTCTCACAATTGATTGACACACTCAAATGATGAGTGTTTTGACATTTATACCCTTATATCATTTTTACTTATTTTCACTCTGTAAGGGTATAAATGTCAAAACACTTGCCACTCAATCAATTGTAGGAGTGTGCAAATCACTTCATTTATTTTTCCTTCTCCATTCTTTTTACATCCCCTTGCATTTTTCAATTTTCTAAACAATGTCATCTAAATGCGTTCTCTAAATTTATAACTCCTTTCTAGGGATAAAAACCCTTCCGTTTTTTCTAAAGAAATTGAAATAGAAAATTAACACACCCTTAAAGTTTGTTTTAACCGCTTGTTGCGAAACAACGCTAGCCGCTCCTAAATGCCTCAAATGCACCTAAATAAACCAAATTAAGAAAATCACTAAAACAAACAAACAACATTTTACCTTCTCAGTAGCGTGATAATGTCGCAATATTCTCCGTTGAACCTCGCTCACAAACGGAACAACAGAAGGATCTCCAGAATTCAAAAGCAACACTTCTTGAGCAGTAATGATCGCCTTCACATGCTCCAAGTTTATCACAATAGCTCTTTCTCTACCCAACACAGTTGAAGGATACGATAATATCGGATCAAGTATCCTCAGGTCACGTGCAGGTAAGCCTGTGCGGCGCATGATAGCGTGTTTACCGGCTTCTATGGTTTGTGATTGGCCGGTTGAGGTCAGGACCAGCCATGGTTTTACTCCGGTTGATTTTTTACGGTTTGGTGGTGGTGGTTGTTGGATGATGACGTCATGGTCTGGTAATGCAGGGTGATGATGACTTGTTGATGATGATCTCATTGTTTTGTGTAACCGTTTTAGGCGCTTTTCTTGTTTGCTGATGATATTTTTATATACAGTTAGTCCTTGTGGTTTGCGTTTACACCAGAGTTCGTCCTTTGACCAAAAAAGTTGCACCGTCCATCCTTAAGTGGCAAACGTTATGCGCCATTAGTCCCTTCCTCTAACGGAGCTCACTAACGGTCGTTAAGTCTTGTTAACCTGAGGGTATAATCGTCATTTCAACACCATAAGGACGAACAGTGCAAGGACGAACGGTGTAGTTTACACTTTTTGTCCGTTTTTTTACATTTTCTTCCGTTTTTTTTACGTTTTCTTACTTTTAACTCCGTTTTTTTACGTTTTCGTCCGTTTTCTTACGTTTATATACGTTTTCGTTTTCTTACGCTCCATTTTTATGTTTTCATTCGTTTTTTTACGCTTTACTCCGTGTTTTTACGTTTTCGTCCGTTTTCTTACGTTTTCATCCGTTTTTCATCCGTTTTTATACGTTTTTGTCCGTTTTAATACGTTTTCTTCCGTTTTTCTTACGTTTTACTCTGTTTTTTTTTTACGTTTTAGTCTTTTTTTTACGTTTTCATCAATTTTCTTACGTTTTTGTCTGTTTTTCTTACGTTTTCGTCCATTTTTTATGTTTTCATCCGTTTTTTTACGCTTTACTTCGTTTTTTTACGTTTTCGTCCGTTTTCTTACGTTTTATCCGTTTTTCATCCGTTTTTATACGTTTTTGTCAGTTTTAATACGTTTTCTTCCGTTTTTCTTACGTTTTACTATATTTTTTTTATTTATGTTTTCGTCTTTTTTTTTACGTTTTCATCCATTTTTTTTATGTTTTTGTCTGTTTTTCTTACGATTTACTCTGTTTTTTTACGGTTTACGGTTTCGTCAGTTTTTTTACATTTTCGTTTATTTTCTTACGTTTTCGTCTATTTTTTTACGTTTTCGTCAGTTTTCTTACGTTTTTGTCTATTTTTACGTTACGTTCGTTTTTACGTTTTACTTTTTTTTTACGTTTTCATCCGTTTTTTTACGTTTTCGTCCGTTTTCTTCCGTCTTTTTATGTTTTCTTCCTTTATTCTTACGTTTTCATCTGTTTTTTACGTTTTCGTCTGTTTTTTTACGTTTTCGTCCGTTTTATTACGTTTTCGTCTGTTTTTTTACGTTTTCGTCTGTTTTCTTACGTTTTAAAACGTAAGAAAACGTAAAAAAGCAGACGTTTTAAAACGTAAAAAACAGACGAAAACGTAAAAAAACAGACGAAAACGTAAAACGTAATAAAAACGTCTTCATCCGTTTTATTACGTTTTTGTCTGTGTAATTTACTCATAAGGAGACATTTTTATTACGTTTTATTACGTAAACAAACAGACGAAAACGTAATAAAACGGACGAAAACGTAAAAAAACAGACGAAAACGTAAAAAACATAGTAAAACGTAAGAATAAAGGAAAAAAACATAAAAAGACGTACGAAAACAGATGAAAACGTAAGAAAACGGATGAAAACGTAAAAAACAGAGTAAAACGTAAGAAAACAGACGAAAACGTAAGAAAACGAACGAAAACGTAAAAAAAACAGATGAAAACGTAAGAAAACTGACAAAAACGTAAGAAAGTGAACAAAAATGTAAAAAAACTGAAACGTAAAAAAGTAAATCGGAAAATGACAAAAACGTCGGACGAAAAAGTAAGAAATGGATGAAACGTAAAAGACGAAACGTAAAAAAGAAAACGATTAAACGGACAAACGTAAAAACGGATGAAAACGTAAGAAAATGGACGAAAACGGACGAACACGTAAAAAAACGGAGTAAAGCGTAAAAAACGGATGAAAACATAAAAAAATTGACGAAAACGTAGGAAAACGGACGAAAACGTAAGAAAACGGATGAAAACGTAAATAAACGTAAGAAAACGAACGAAAACGTAAAAAAACGGAGTTAAAAGTAAGAAAACGGACGAAAACGTAAGAAAACGGACGAAAACGTATAAAAACGGACAAAAAGTGTAAACTACACTGTTCGTCCTTGCACAGTTCGTCCTTATGGTGTTGAAATGACGATTATACCCTTAGGTTAACAAGACTTAACGACCGTTAGTGGGCTCCGTTAGAGGGAGGGACTAATGGCGCATAACGTTTGCCACTTAAGGATGGACATTGCAACATTTTTGGTCAAAGGACGAACTCCTGCGGTTAACGCAAACCACAAGGACGAACGGTGTAATTTACTCTAATATATTATCTACAATTTATTATAGCCAATTAGCTATAATTTTGTGCTATATAATGTGGGTCATTGATTTTTTTTTTGGGTCCTGATTCTTTTTTGTCGGTCCCTGATTCATTGCTAGTGTATTTTTTTAAAGGATTGTAGCTAATTGGCTACAAAAATTGTAGCCAAGCTATCCCCTTTATATTTTATTGTTTGATGAAAGGTTATAAATTTTAGACTAAAATAGACCGTTGGTCCCTAAACTTGGTCATACGCTTCACGATGAGATAAAGCTGGGCGTTATCATCGCCGGAGGTCCAAAAGTTGGGCTTTAAATGCCAAACTCGTCCCTTGACTAGGATTGCTATAGTCAACTTTAATTTTCTGGATTTCCTTCGAGGGTATAATAGACCATTCACAATTTTGACCCAACATAGTTAAAATCTAACCCAACCTTCAACCATATTTGTACCGGCAACACACAACATTCAACCCTAAAATACAATCAACACACATTCTACCCAAAGCAAAAAAAAGTATAATGGCACAAAACGATAAGGGGAAGGCTTTGTTGAGTTCGTTGAGGAAAGAAGACTGCCCAAATGAAAAGGATTTGGGTGTTAAGAAGGAGAAGGAAGAGGCTGACATCGTGTTATCAAAGTTTAACGATTTGGGAGAAAGGATTAAAAATCTGGAAATCTTGTTTAAATATCTTAAGGAAAGGAAGGAAATGAAGGAAAAGGATGATAGGGAGAGTTGTGGGTCTAGCTAAGTGTATGTTTAGATGATAGTAAACTTTGTAGTTGTTGAGAACATGAAATCGATGAATAAAAATTTGGGTTCTTATGTAAGTAATTGTGTTTGGTTGTGCATTGTATCTGCTTGAAATCGTTTTGCATTTCTTAATAGGTTTGACTTACCCAAGTCATACCACAATAGTAAAACATTATTTTTTTGCCTTTCATAAGTTTGTTTGACTTGGGTAAATCAAAATTCAAGATGTTACAATTTGAGACATTGGGCGTGTTCAGTCCCACTGTCAACACTAACACCAAACCAATTTCTTCCTAAACAATACACCATTGTCAATACATTATTATTTAGTGCTAAAGCGTTTGCATTTTCAACACATATTTTTAAACCACTGCCTTTGCTTTTACTGATACGGGGGTGTTTGGTTTTGTTGTAACAACTTTTGCTGATAAAAGGGGCTATTTGGTTTTGCTGATACAAGGGGATGTTTGGTGATACATTATAATTTAGTGCTAAAGCATTTGCATTTTCAACACATATTTTTAAACCACTGCCTTTGCTTTTGCTGATACGGGGGTGTTTGGTTTTGCTGATTCAACTTTTGCTGATAAAAGGGGCTGTTTGGTTTTGTTGATACAAGGGGATGTTTGGTTTTGCTGATACTAATTAGAATAAAATACACCCAATATCACAATACAAGAACAAATTAAATACATAAAACTTAGATGATATTTTATCATTAATATAGTCGGTTAAAGATCAGAAACAACTACATCAAACCAAGACCAACAACTAAACAAAAGATCCAATTTACATACCCTTTTTACCAACCTATATTTCCAAAACTAGCACCCAAAATACCGCATTTATCTACCCCCAAGGAAAAACCTAAAATTCAGGCATTATGTTCAGCCATTTTCTTAACAAAACCTTCGTTGGAACGAATAGCTTCATCAGTTTGACCAACAATCTGTATCAATTGAACAAGTTGGTGTGTGTGCATGGACTGGAGTTTCCTCAGCGCATCCAAACAGTCAAGCGCTATTCCCGAGGTCCCGAGCTTCGTTCTCTTCAATCAGCTCCCTACGCTTCATGATTCCTCTCTTCAGATGTTCAATGCACTGAAGAACTAGCTTTTTCAAAATCCCTTCTTGTGCAGCCTCTTCTTCAAACCACACAGCCATACGATCATTCAGCTTGGATGATCCAACAATCTCCATGAGTTCATTCAAAATGGGAAAATCTTCCATTGGAAATTGTTTGTGTGTGGAAAAAGTGGTGGATGGGTTTATCGGTTGGTGTGCACAAGTAAAAAGCGTCTCCGATAAGAGACGGTCAAGGGTCTAATAGTTACTTTTTTTTTCACACCCGGTCCCTGAATTTGTCTTGGTTGTCGTTGTCATACTTAAAACTCCCGCCCAATAATCACTTTAGAATACACAATTGGTCCCTCAAGTTGCTAACTTACGTATACTACAACTTAGTTGAAGATTAAACAACACAAAACCATTAGAAGTTTGACTTTGTTAAGTCAAACTTCTAAAACATATCAAATTATCAATAAACTCCAAAACAAATATTGAGTAATGGTTTTGCAATATTGACTTTACAAAGTCAATATTGAGTAATGGTTTTGCAATTTTGACTTTACATAGTGAAAATGCTAATACTACGTACAAAATAGCCATTCACCATTTTCAAGTATTGACTAACTAAAGTAAACAGGAAATGCAGTTTTACTTGCTACAATCAAATTGAAATGGTAAATGAAAGTTTGACTTTCGAATGTCAAACTTGCATCACCTACAATACGCACAAACAACAATATATGAACAAGCTAATTTTAAGCAAACCATATAAACAAATACTGTACCAAAATACCAAAACTATTTTGCAACATTAATTGTCATAGGGTATTCAACCCATACATAAACTACAACCACTCAAAGAAATCTACCACGGCTGTGGGGGAAGCTCGGTGGAGTTTTAACAGCTTCCTAGCCAACTCCCAGTTGTTCTTGATATTTTCATTCCCATCATGACTCCTATCGCTGAGTCTGATATTGATTGTCTTTAGCGACCGGGAACACGCAAGTATAAACTTTATTAAAGTTAATTCATTCTCTGTTCTAGGAAAAGCTCGAAACACCACAGTCTGTAGCTGGCCATGGCTGAATGTGTTTCTGTCTACAACATTGGGAAAATTTTCCAAAGGTAGAACACAAAGCGTGTTTGCAGCCTAAAAAATCAAATAGTGTTGAGAGATACACAAACATTGCAATTTAGGAATGTTTATTTGCTACATATGCATTACTCCAAAACACTTACTCTCGTATCCATCATTTTCAAATTTGGACATCCACGAATCATTTCAATGATGAACGATAACATAACAATATTCCCAAAATCTACATAGGACAACTTAAGGTTAATCAGGGATACATCCTAGAATTAGCTTCCCGTATCAACTACAACAAGTTTTAAAGATTAAATGTCATTACTGTTACACATTTCTTTAACATTGTAAAATCATAAGTGTAAAACTCAAATTATTCTTACCATGCAATCATCAAAATCCAATGTAAGGGTCTCAAGATTTTGAAGTCTTGTCAGGTGAAAGATATCGGATGTTGTGATTGTCGTCACAACATTATAAAGACCGAATCTCAAATCTAACTTCCTCAAATTCCTTACTTTTGCAATATCCCATAGTCTCATATCGTTTGTACAGGTAGATTCATTTTAAGAGACTCAAGTGAGGGACAACCAGTAATAAAGTCCCAAACTGTACCGCTTATAAAATTGACATGAATCAATTCTAAGCTCAGTAGTTTTGGAAAGCCATGAAAATATTCCAAACTAGCCATACCACAAACATGAAGTACCAGATGTTTCAACTCGCTACAAGAATAAAGTTGGGTTGGGAACGTAACTGGTTTACCATACCAGTTTGTAATAATCAGCTCCTCAATTCCATGCTCAGCCTAAAACAAGAGCCAATCACGAATCTCTTCATAATGAAAGTTGTCTATTCCAAGCATTGATCTTGGCTCTATAGCGAAGACAAACTTTCTTATTGGACCCATAAGCCGATTTAAGAGTCTAGTAACAAGCCTCCCATCAAACTCATATGTTAAATAATAAAAGAAATCCTCATCAACTATGACATCGGTGAGCAAAGTCCACTTAGACCTCCAGTTTCACGCTAAACTAAAGGTTATCACCGCTTCTAACAAAGCCAACCGATTCAAAATGTTAGTGATCACTACATCTGGCATGTTGCTAATACGATCGATCGACACGGTTTTTTTGGAAGTTGGGTTGGTCTTTTGAGTTCTGGAAATGACGATTTAGATTCGAATTTCGATTTTCAGTTTATCGTTTCTGGATAATGGTGTATTATGATTGGTAAAGTTGTTTGTTGGGTGGGTGTATTGGTTCGCGCTAAATTAAATGCAAGCGTATCAGGGAAGAAACGGCTAGTAGGCATAATCACAATTGGTCCCTGGGTTGAAGGTTGGGTCAAATTTGTGAATGGTCTATTATACCCTCGAAGGAAATCCAGAAAATTAAAGTTGACTATGGCAATCCTGGTCAAGGGACGAGTTTGGCATTTAAAGCCCAACTTTTGGACCTCTGGCGATGATAACGCCCAGCTTTGTCCCATCGCGAAGCGTATGACCAAGTTTAGGGATCAACGGTGTATTTTAGTCTAAATTTTATGTTTTTTTTTAAAAACTTTGCTGATTTGTAAGTGGGATACACCGAACATAATGGACAGCGGATTGGATTGAATCGGGAAACCGGACTGAATTCGACCAATCGGACCGGATCGAATTTATTTTGATTTGATTTTCGGTCCATATTTTTCTAATATTAGGTTTTACGTCTGGTCTGATCCGGTCTGGTCTGGTTCGATGTTAAGCAAATTCGGCCGTTATGTTTTATTGGACATGACCAAATTGACGAACCGGACCGATCATTTCGGACTGGTGTTTTGGGCCAAATAGGGTTTCGGTCCGGTCCGGATAGTTAAAATGTGATTATTCTCTTAAGTATAAAACTGATCATTAAAAGGCAATCAAATTATTTGATGGTTGAAGATATAATTTGCTAATATCGTAAGAAATTAGAATGTTAAAAGTCATCTTTGTTTGGGTCGAGATAACGAACTCAATACATTTTACAACGATCAATTATTGTGTATAAGGTAGGAGTGACATCTTAATACAATGTACCTTTTTACACTCGTCACATGGTTCTATATTCATGGTAATTGATTGTTTAATACCGGAAAATTTAATTACACGGATGGCCGATGCCGCAACATGCAGGTACCAGGCTAGTTTGATATTAAAGAGTAGGCGACCAAATGAAAAGTTTTATGTTGGAAAATTTAGTCCACTTGTGGGATTGGTTCACACCTGTTAATGGGTCGAGGTATGGAGTGTACACCCATAAGGTCCATGAACAACCTGACTCTATAGTGGTAAGGTTCAACATATTAGTACTGTTGGCAAAATTAATACTGCTAGCACTAATGTTAGTACTGTTAGGCAGAGTTAATACTGCTAGTATTAACGTTAGGACTGCTAGTATTAACGTTAGTACTGTTGGGGCAGAGTTAATACTGCTAGTATTAACGTTAGTACTGTTGGGTAGAGTTAATACTGCTAGTATTAATGTTAGTACTATTAGGCAGAGTTACTTAATACTGCTAGTATTAACGTTAGTGCTGTTGGGTAGAGTTAATACTGCTAATATTAATGTTAGTACTGTTAGGTAGAGTTACTACTGCTAGTGCAGCTGGAAGTAACTTGTAACAGGCTTTTACTTATTCAAGTGACAGTTATAACTGCTTAATGACCACGTTTAATTGGTCATGTAACCATTGTTAGCTTTAATGGGGATAATTATGAGGCAATTAATGGGCCGATTAATCCTCATAATTCCATTTGACTAAGCTATGAGTATTTTCCTTTAAATAGGAAAATAGATTATGCATGAAAGACAAACATAAAACAAAAACACTTGGATACGCAAGGGTTATTGGTTTGTGCCTAATTCAATAACATGCATTTGGTCTTATCCCAAGTAGATATTCGTGAAATGCCCAGAAATTAGGGTTGAACAGTTTACTTTGGAAAGTAATAACACGATTCCAAGTGATATCCGGTAACCTATATTGGTATTTGGTTTGCTATTGATTATCTTTACCCTGCTCTGGGCTGTTAACCCCCAACAATCAAAGTAAACTATTTTGTGATAATCGATGGCTGCTGCTATGAAGCATATGGCTGCTAACTTCTCCAAACTGGATAAGTTTGAAAGGGTGGATTTCACAAGATGGCAAAAGAAGATGCATTTCGTGTTGTCAAGCATGAGTGTGGTGTATGTTCTGAGCACGCCAATTCTAGATGATGGGGATGATGTGACTGTGGAACAGATAAGGAAGAGGAGCAAATGGGAGAATGATGATTACATTTGCAGAGGTTTAATCTTCAATGGTATGTTTGATTATCTCTTTGATATCTATCAGAATATTGAATCTTCCAAAGAACTATGAGATTCCTTAGATGCCAAATATATGGCCGAGAATGCATCAAATAAGAAGTTCCTTGTAAGTAATTTCACAAATTACAAAACGAATGATTCAAAACCAGTTATGGAACAATACAATGAACTTCTTGGTATACTTGGAAGGTTTACACAACACAAAATGCACATGGATGAGGCTATTTCAGTCTCATGCGTCATTGATAAACTTCCTCCTTTTTGGAAAGATTTCAAGCATACCTTGAAACATAAGAAGGAGGAGTTAACTCTTGTTGAGTTGGGAAATCATTTGTGCATTGAGGAATCACTCAGGGCGCAAGATAATGACAATCCAAAGAGCAACAATGTTGTTGGTGCATCTGTTGTCAATATGGTAGAGCATAAAAACTCCACCAGGTACAATGACAGCAAGGGTAAACGTAAACATCAAGATAACACAAGGGCAGACCCTAAAGAGAAGGCAATACTTACTTTTTGAAAATGTGGCAAATCCGGTCATATTAAAAGGGATTGCAAAGGTGTTAAGATTGGTGGTAAAACTAATGGATCAGACACTAGTGGATCTGGGAATCGTTCAGTTCCTCTGAAAGGTCAAAATATGTTTAATAAATCTCTTTAGGTTTATTATGTTACATATGTATCTGTATCTAACTATGTGTGATAAGGATTTAAAACGTACACTTTTAAGGGGTCATTTAAGCCCTTAATCGCCCACTTTTATATCCGTTACTGCTTAATTTCGTTACTTTTCAATTTTTAGGTCTCTTGGAAGTAAAATGCTAAAATGATGCATTTTTGGATGAAAATGAGTGAATATATGAAGAAAATGGCTAAGTCAAGATCAAGACACTCAAGCTGCTAGAATTACACCTGACGGCGTCCCAAACAGAGGGCGACGCCGTCCCTATTTTGTGACGACTCAGGAGCGAATTTGCTATTTTGCACCTGACGGCGTCAGGCTTTGAAGAGTAAGGGCGTCACAAAGACTTTTCTTCTCAGACGGCCTAGATCCAGATTAAGAGGACGTCACAGCTGAAGACTGACGGCGTCACAACCACAACGTGACGCCGTCCCAAAGATGACTTGGCCAAGACGAAACCCTAATGACGGCGATCTGACGACGTCCCAACTATAAGGTGACGCCGTCGCATATGTAAAATTATATATAGAAATTGAATTTTCAGGCTTTTAAGAGGTAGACTTGTGGAGCAAAAACCTAAAACGATTTTGGTCAGGTTTGAACAATATTTTAGGGTTCTCATACCTTATTTTACATCAAGATAAGTAATTTACTTCATTGATTTCATTATGTCTTCAATTGTATGTGTGTATGCTTGCATGTTTAACATGTCCGGCTAAATTTCTTGTGTGTTTGCTTAGTTCTATGAAACCTAGTTATTAATTATTGATTGGTTGTCTCTTATCTTAATTGTAATTGGCTTAGGATTTCACTAGGTCATCGTTGTGTTTTTAATGCTTGAGTAATCTTTGTGATCCTTAGTTTATAACCACCTAGCGTAATTGTAGGCTAAATATCCAAAGATAACCTTAGTGTTAGTTTATGAATCCTAGATATTTCGTAGGTAATAACCTTAAGGTATTCTCAAAGAGTTAGGGATAAAAGCCTACCCTACGACAATTGAAGACACAACGCGTTAAGAATACGGACGTGACAATTCAACCACCAATAAAAGATAACTAGGGAGTAATAGTATATAGGTAGACACATTTTTAATCATCATACGAGCACACATCAATAGACATAGACTACCCCTTAGTTTAGATAATTAAATAAGTAGAGTAATCGGTAGAAGTACCAACCCCCAAATCCAAACCCCGAGATTTTACCCTTAGCTTTCTAAAAAAATATATAAAAAGATAAAAAAATAATCTTCCTCAACCTCAAAACTTAGCGTAGTACATCTCTCACTAGCATTCCTATTCCCCTAGAGAACGATATCAATACCCGAGGCTTACCCAATCCTACACTACAACGATTAGGTTCACTGCCTAGGGTGTTGAAAAACTTGCTCGACAAAAAGGAAGTTTCCTTTGACCCCGAACGCGTTATACGCGCATCAAGTTTTTGGCGCCGCTGCCGGGGATTAGAATAGCTAGTTAGATTTTTATCTAGTTTAGGTTCCCTTGCTTGATTCCTATCAAGTAAGATTTTTTTTTCATTTTTAGCTTCCTTATAGTCTATCCCCCTTCTTTGTGTTTGTGTTCGTAAAACCCTTTTCATTTGTCGCTATGGCAAGTGAAGTTGCATTTGAATCATTAACAAATGAGGAACAATTGAATTTCACAAATTGGATTGCTTTTTATTGTTCTAATGAATTTGTGAGTGATCTTAGAGATATCCAAAAAGAGACGGGTGTAAGGTTAGATGGATTTGATAAATTTTGTGCTTGTGTGGCTTCTATTCAACAATCATTGTTAGGATCAACTCCTTTTAGTGAGACCCTCTGGAAATTTTTTGAGAAAATCCTCCTAAGCATAAACCATCAGTTGTTGTCTACATCACAACCTGAGGAAATAGATAAGGAAGAGTTATCCAACATTAGGCACCATGAACAAAAAGACCTAGATCTTAAGAACATGGAACCGAAATCCGAACAAGATTGTGAGATGGTTATAGTTGAACTACCTAGTTGCATACGTGGGATAGATTTCACCAAAACATATGACACGCGTAAGGAATCCTTTAGGCAAATAGAACATAGTAGTCAAGTTTTTTAGAACAATTCTTATGAATCGGACCAAGAATTTGAAATGGCTAAAGAAGGATTTGAGATGCTTAGGAGTGTATTTGGGTTAGATCATACTAAAACACATGATGAACATATAGGAGATCTAGATATAATGGAGAATAAGGTGGAAACTCCAAGCCCACAAGCCCTACCATCACTTGAGGAACACACACCACCTATAACTTACCCGGAAGAAGTAGAAGAGACTATAGAAACCCCGATTGATAGAGAACCTTTGGACCAAACACCACTTGAGAATGTAGGTTTAGATGCTTGTTGTCATGACCTCTCTCTTAGTCCTAGGGAAGTTCCTAATTTTGATGAACCAGAGCCTCAACCAAAAACCTTACCCAATTTTTCGTCTTTAGATGTGAATCTAGGAATTGAATTAGGCCCCGATCCACCCATCAAAATAAATAGTTCGGGTAGTTGCTTGATAAAGGTAGTAGACTCTAGGCTATGTAGAGTGGAAGCTAATATAGGAGTAACCCATGACCTTACACACTTACATCACCCATTCATGGTTGATAACAAGAAACATTATGGGTTTAAACCGGGTTTATTAGGTCAAGATGGATCCTTAACTAAGAATCTTTTGAAGTTGATAGAAGATGATCCATTTTTAGGAGAGATATTTGATTCACCCGCTACACCAATAGAATTAGGTAAGGTTATAATGAATGGAGCACACCCCTTTGAGCATATAAATCACCCATCGCCCTCTCCTCACGTAGAAAATTTCCACTCTAAGGGTGTGTATCGCTACTATCACCCGCACTTAAGCTTAAGTGTAGGAAAAACTTCCCCTTTATCTATTAAATAAGGGTAGAGTCAAGCTCGTGACTCGAACAAAAACAAGCGCTTCTTGGGAGACAACACATGTGTATTTGTTTTTCATTTCTATTTTTGTGTTTATATATCTTTTTCATTATTGTTTATTCTCATGTTAGACTTTGTGAAAATGCTTTATTTTGTTTTTAACCTCGTCTTAATTACATATAAAAGTATTTTACAAAAAGATAAGTGTAGGGAAGATCAAATATGTTTTTAAGAACATGAACATGAGAATTACGATTAGTGAAAATGATATATATGTGTGTTTGTTAGAGTCAAATGCTTGTATAGAGTCATAATGGATGTTTTGCAGGAATTTTTCCAGATTTAAAAGGTGTAATTTTTCCAGAAAAACGCAGCAGACCAGTTTCTGTCAGGATAACCTGACGGCGTTAGGATTACAACCTGACGACATCAGGATTACAACCTGACGACGTCAGGAGGAGTAGAAACAACTTATTACTCTCTCTCGTTTTCTGTGCTACTTATAAATTTTTGGAATTTCTCAGGTCTTAATTTTCTAGAAAATCTGCAAACATCCATTCCACAAGCATTATATCCTAGTTTAGTAGAGTCATATATAATTTTACCGCCGACTTTACGCGAAGGTTTCGTCTATTTTCTTAAAGTGTGCATGTTTTATTTATCAAGAAGAAGAAACATAAGATTGGATGGAGCTTTTCACGCATACATTCTTCTTGGAAAGAATTTAACCACTACTTTACAGGGATCCTACTGAGCTAATCAAGGAAGTACTAGTTTTTTCTCTTTTAATTACCTTCCGTTATCATAACTTTGATACTTTCGGGGAACATTGGGGAAAATGTTCAGTTTAAGTGCAGGGAGGGAGAATAAAACGGGAACTTTGAAACTATGCTTATCCTTGATCATTCGTCTTGTCCTATTTCATTTGTGCAATAAACCATGAGAGATATTTGTTAAGGCAACTTTAGCACCAAATTTAAAATTTTTTATGACTTGTATGGGTGGGTCTTTAGTCTTAATAAAGCGTCTCATGGATAGGAGTTATATGACTAGCACAAAACCCTTTACCACTCAAATTCCACCCCAAAAATGTGAGGTTCGCCCCTAGATGTATAGGAATTAAAGCATTCACCTTTAATGCTTCGAGAGTGTACCGGTAGTATAATAGATTCTAGAACTTGTGTTTGTGATGCATTCCGAGATCGCTAGTGAGACTACACTTGTGTAGTTAGGAATAACTAAATGATAAGAGGCATTAGGATAACCCTTGTTTGATACCCGTATTATAATTGCTTCTTCCACATCGGTTGGGTAATTCCCCCACACCTTAGCGATGTACTCATCTTTAGTACACGATACCCCTAGTTAACCCCTCAGAGCCTATCCTTTTCGCGGTTCTCGTGATGTTTCGGTTTTCTGGAATGTCAATGAAGAGCATTGTTTACAATCCACCCCCAAATGTACACTAAAATCGCCTTAGCCTACCTTGTATGCACTCACTTTTAGTGCATTATTGCTATCATACTAAACCCTTAGTTCAATTATCTAGTTACTTGCATGGTTGCTAAGTCGAGTCATATCTTTTGTATATAGTTTTGGGACGATTGAGACTCATGGGTAAAGTTAAATTTTATGGAGTGACGGGAAAGAACGTTAAATTCAAATTCCCTTTATTTACGTAATAATGTACTCCAAGTGTTTTGATCTTTTCAATTCGGGTCAATTTAGTGTTAGAATAATAAAAACTCAAGTGTAGGGATGCTCCTATAAATCCCTTATATTTTGATGTTATCGTAGAGGATTGTAGAGTAATAGTGTATATGTAAGCTCCCGAAAAATTTCATTGTACTTAAAACCTTAATAAGAAATTAAGCACGATTTATATCATCATGAAATTTTCTAAATATCACATTTGCATATCATTTGGCATATGCATGATCAACGCAGCTTGAGCGTTCATAAATATACCGTTGTGATCAGAACGAAATTCCCCAAGATCCTGATAATCTTAAAATACGTAACAGATACGTAAAAATTTGTAAAAATACGAAATAAATTATAACAAAATACATATTACCCATATTGGTCCTAGGAACCTTGTTGGGCCTCAAGTCGAGCCCAACTCGTCACCATGTTTCTTTGGGCCTCAAGTCGAGCCCAACTTAGCACATCTCACACTTGGGCTTGCCTATAACTCGATCCAACCCAATTTTTCTTTGGGCTTTGCGTCTAACCCACACCAGGTTTTAATCCAAACCCAATACCACACACACCATTAGGCCCTTGTTTTCTTATTAGTCTGATCCACAACTAAATGAAACAAGCCCAACACCTTTGATTTTCTTTGGGCCTCGCCTGCTAGCCTAACACACCCAAATGAGTTCCAAATGAAATGGCATGTGATGAAAACTACTCTTTTTCTTGTGTTTGAGAACCGGTCGAGTACCACAAAACCACCAACAAGACAATACCAAATGAGTACATGTTAAAATAAGAGAAGGAGACAAACCCCATGCTTTAGCCACCCTAAAACAAGTTTTATATTAAACCTAAAGCATTTGACTACACTTTGACTCTATGGACCAAAGGATACTATGTTTTCTTGCTACAAATCGATGGGACAACTCTTAACATGCCTAAGATTTTCGGTTATCACCTACACTCTTCCAAAACCAAACAAGAACACACCTTACTTTGCTTGGGAACTAGGCAAATCATGTATATAATAATGCAAATACCATACTTAGGAGTTCTTTATAATTCACTTCAAATATTTCGCAAAGTCACAAACTTAAAACCTCACAACTCTCTCTAACAAATCAACTCAACTCAAACTCTCTCAATATCGTTAGCCACGAAACGGGAAGGAAAGAAAAGAAAACGGGACGAAGCAAGGAGTAATAGGAAGACCTTGGGTATACATTATTTCATTGAGGGTTATAAGGAGAACAAGGGTTCTCATAGGTGTCTCATTCGATCTTCTCATCCGTTTCATCACCACTCTAAACGAGTGTAGTAAGTCTTCATCTAAACTCATTTCGTTTTTGACTCCTTTCATTAAGTTTACACATGTATACACATTATATCACATGTTAAGCACCTTGTACGCACCCTAGACCTCGCGTTATGACTAGTCTTTTCACCACACGACACAAATTCACTCACTAGTTGCACTTTAGGACTTGATAATCATGTCGAAACAAATTATAAACGAGTTACAAAGCCCTAAAAACCCTTAGAAAACTCTCGTTCCTCTTAATCTTAAACGCAAAACCAATCGGGCCTAAAGCCCAATGCACGAGCCCAATAAGCCCAAACTAAGCCCAAACAACTTTTAACCCGGCCCAATATGATAAGAATAAGCTAATAAGCTAAAGAAATAAGTTGGAAATAAACTTGTAAATGTTTTATAAAGTTTTCGTATATATAAAAAAAAATTCGGACCTAAGTTGCAAATATATTAGTCCTTGGGTTGAAATTGTAACATTTTCAAAAGATAAAGGGGTTGATTTTTACGTAAAATATTTAGTTTGATAAGTACAAGGACCATTATTGTAATTTTTGAAAGTATAAGTGTTGGGTTAAATAAATACCCAAACCCCTTAATCTAGGATTTGAATAGAAAATAGCCCAAGTGTTTAGTCCGTTAAACACTAATCAGGTCACTGAGTGCATAGCCTCTCAGTGAGTCATCTTCGGGACACTCAGTACGAGGCGTAGAAGAAGCCTCTCCACTCAGTAAGGCGGAACTTAAAGGGTGAAGACTGAGTCAAGAAGAAGATGATGGATTCAGTGAGTGATACAATAACTCACTGAATCCCTAAGACTCCTCTCCAGCTACTTACACTGAAGACAAACTAAAGTAGAAGACTGAAGAATAAATAGACTGAAGAAAGTGCGGGACAAGGAGGGAGAAGTTTGAATCAGATAAAGAAGTCCTTATCAACATAAGTCAACTTTCCCTGAATGGCTAACTTACAAGCTTAGTGTCATCACTGAAATATGGAAAGCAGCCTTGTCCTTTACTTAGAATAGTCTTTGTAAACAGAGACAAAATACATCAGTATTTTGTCTTCTGTATGATGTCAGTTTTGTCACTTAGGATAGAGTTAAATCTCATACATGTATAAATAGCATAAGAGATGGAGTGAAAAAAAAAAGCTTGTGAATTGTAAAAAAATACACACACGCAAGCCATCTTTTCACTCCTCCAAATACAACTTAGTTCCTGAGATAGCTCAGTGAGCTCTAAGAGTTATGCTCAGACTTAGCCTGAGCTTAGAGAGGAGTCACTCAACTTTGTCATTTCAATCCCAAGTACTATTCCACAAGTACTTGGGTAACGTATTCTTTGTTGATTTATTTCTAATAAGAATATTATATTGAAAATTACTTAGTGTGTTTTCTTATGTTAATTTCAGTCATAGTTCACTATTAACTTGTTTTATGTATTTAAACTGTTTTTAAACGATAGTGAACGGGGAACAACAAGTGGTATCAGAGCAAGGCTAATTATAAAACTCGTTTTTAGGCCGCTCTAAAAGTTTTTAAATTAGGATCCTAAATGGCTGAAATTGATGTACCCCAACTAGTCGATAAAAAGGGTGGAGCTTATACAGCTGTTGCCCCTAGACTTGAAGTTGGCAAATTCAACAAATGGAAAAAGCGAATGCTTTGCTATTTGATTGGGATGGAACCTTATTATATCAAGTGTATAAATTAAGGTCCATTTATCCCAAAGACTGCTGAAGGGTTGCCCAAACCTGAAGCTCAATGGACCCAGGATGAAAGAAGAGTGGTCAACCAGGACCAAAGACTCAAAAGTATCATAATATCTTGTCTTCTTGACGATATTATGGTGTCACACCCCCAAATTACGTGTTTTGCAGCGGAATGGAATACCTTGGGGAGGACTGTCATAGCATCAAAGTTACAGTTATATTGAACGACCTAAAGTGTCGTTTTGAAAATATCGTTTGATTCATTAAAATAATCAGAGTTTACAAACATTAGATCCTAAAAGAAAATCAACTTGTGCGAAAATAAGTTTGTTACAAGCCAAACGATGTTTTAAAATGCATAAATCCCATGTGTGACGCGTCGTCACCACGACTCTATGATATGTCCAAATGTATGCCATGAAGTGAATGCCTTAGATACCTGAGATAAAACATGCTAAAAGTGTCAACACAAAGGTTGGTGAGTTCATAGAGTTTGGTTAACAAGTAAAGCTTTAAAAGAGCGTTCATAAAACAAAGGTAAAGTTTTTGGTCATATAGAATAGTTCGCAAAGCAAAGGCATCGTAAATCCACTCAGTTCCAAGTCCCGCCCATACAAAACTTGCAACCTGTGTGTTTACAACCCACTGCTAAAAATAGTATGTCAATCTTGTATGCATGTATCATAGTAGTTAAAAGTATCAATGTTACCACAAGGGTCTTCCAACACTCGTGTTGGGATGTATCCATAAAAATGGCCTTCCAACATATAAATGTTGGGATGTTCCTCCAACGCTCACGTTGGGCTGTATCCAAATTAATGGCCTTCCACCATATAAATGATGGGATGTTCCTCCAACGACGCACGTTGGGCTGTATCCAAATTAATGGCCTTCCACCATATAAATGATGGGATGTTTGTTTAAGTCTAGTCACCACACGCACCAAGTCTAAAGTATAAGCAATGTTGTTTGGCAAAAGAGTTTAAATGTTTTGACCGGCTCCCGCAGGAGTTAACCAGTTGTTAAAGTATGTATGTTGATGCATAATAGAAAACAAGTTTAACACATTAAGGCAAAGATCGCAATAAACCACACAAATGTCCAAAGTGTATAAGAAGTATAGTGTAACACAATTGTATAAATGGTTTGAATATTCGAAAGAGTAAAAACAAGTATTTAAGTATGTATCTCCCCCAAATAGTTTGTAAGAATTTAAACGAGTAAAAACGGGGTATGAACTCACAGTAGTATGTCAAAGTTTAGAATATTTGTGAAAGTTAATGAAAATAGTTTGAGCATGTATCTCCCCCAAAGAGTTTGTAAGACAAATAAGTAATAGAAAGTGGGGCTACGAACTCACCTGGTGTGATTGATATGCTAACAAAATGAAGTGCACGAAAGTGAGACTCGGAAACTATCCGCGACCTAGAATGAATGTCATGACTTGAGTTATGATATGTTGTCGTGAATGCGTGATTTGAAAACGTATCACCCAATATGCTACTTGAAAATTAGTTAATATAGAAATATTGTTACTTGAATGTGTGACGGTTCCATGTCAAAATAAATACTTTTGAGCTAATGGTGAAAATGTAGTTAAAACTATGTAACGGTTTTTGTAATTGAAAAATCGGTTTACGTTAGACTTGAAGTAATATATACATAGGAAAACTAACTCGTTTTTAAGGTCCGTTTCCCCCGAAACGTCCGTTTAGGCCCTCAAAACCTTGATTAAAAATCCTGACAGCATACTAATGCTGTGAATAGTGTTTTCAGCACGTTTTCGACTCAAAGTTCGGTTAACCATAACTCACTCGTTTTAAGTCCGTTTTTCAAGTTCTTTATATCCACGCGAAGGTAATTAAGTGTACTAATATATTTTTAAACTTTGGAGATTTCACAGAAAGTTTAAGGACACTGTTTGGTCAGTTGAAAATCGGGACTGCATGTACACTTTCCGGAAAATGGTAGTTTTTAAATCGTAACTTTAAAACCACGTATCTTTTTCGTTATAACTCCGTTTTAGTCCGTTCAAAAGGCCACGTTCATAACTAAAAATCTATTTTCTAAATCTTTAAGAAAACTTATAAAAATGACTAACTTTTCTGAAAAATTATAAATTTCGACAGCGCTTCCGCGCTCATTTTAAACTTTACCATTTTTATACTTGTTTAACCACAACTTCACCACAAAAATCCCTTAATCTACTCATCACCAATCCTACTAGTAAAACACTTCATTTGATCATAACCAAAATAAATATTCATTGTGAGGCTAAAATATATATACAAACTTAAATAAACATATATAAAATTTATGTAACCATTTCCTCCAAAAACCACAACTAGACTTTGATGATCCATTTTTCAAACTTCTCATTTTTATAAACTTTTAACTAGCACAAGATTGTTATAAATATTTATATAGCACATATGGGTGATAATCTTGGATGATAACAAATAAAATCACAACAAATCAAATATGACCATGAGGACTTCAAGAAAATGTATGAAAAATATATATGAAAAGGTAAAAGATAAAGTTTCATGCTTACAAGTTGCTTGATGAGGTTTATGATCAAGGATTAAGCTTAAACACCCTAGGTTTTTATTTCAAAACCTAAAACAAGAGTGTATCTAGGTTGTGTAGAACTTGATTAGAAAAATTTTGATGATCACTTCCTTGATCCAATAGAGTGGCCGGTTTTTGGTGAAGAAGAAGAGAGAAGAAATTTTGATCTTTCACACTTGAATTATTTGATGTGTGTGTATAATGGTTGAGTGTGAAATTATGTAAGTGAAAGATCTTGAAATCTTTAGGTGCATCATGCATTTAATAATACATACATATATGTATATATATTTATTATTATTATGTAAATGTATAAGTGTAAGTTATGTAAAGTTACTTGAAAGTAAGTAGTAACTTGTAGTATTATTAAGTAATATTAGTAAGTTGTATACACATTTGAATATTTAAGGTAGCGTTAGATAAAAATAAATTTTCACGGGTCAAGATAAAATATATTGAGGTCATAAAAATTATAAAAATACATTTTTGAAAGATTTGAGTGAATAAATATTTATCGGGTTGAATTTAAGAAAACCATCGTAATTTATATAAACATAACAATTTATATGCGAAATAAATTTAAAACACCGGGTAAACTAATAATAATATTTTTATAACTTAATATGAGTACAAAAAAATATATTGTGATAAATTTTTGGAAGTAACGGATCAAATGTTCAAAATAATTTATTACGCGATAACGTTTATTTAATATGAAATTATGCGTTTAATGTGAAATGCAAAACCCATGCATGACTAGTATGATGAATGTAGAGTTTGAGAAATGACCAAAAATTGCGAATTGTGACATTCTTCCCATGTCAGCGGAATCACGTCCTCGTGATTCGATTAACGATACTATGGCCCAAAACGCGACAAGGGTTCTAAAAGTTTATGCTCATGTATGGTCTAAATGATTATGTCAATGCTCATGCATATGAGTTACCCGCCCAACAAGATACGTTCCCGTGCTATCGTGAGAAGTTCCCGTCCTAAATACATGCTTTCTTATGATTAGGCTCGATAAGACAAGCTTTCCCATTCTCAAGCAAAATTTTTAAAAGACTTTTTGGTAACCGATTTTTACTTAATCCCACAACTCATCAAACAAGAACTGTCATACGATTAGGCTAAATCGGTTTAGGTAACGACTTGTTTCTAGCTCGATCTTTGCAACTCATCAAACAAGAACTGTCGCTCGGATCAAACTGGAAACAAGTGGTTTGAAGAAAATCTTTTGAAATTTGGCTTGATTACGGAATTGCTTACACATATGAGACTACTACTCCCTTCATTGCATGATTCTTCCTGAATTAGACATAGGTGATCAGGCTATGTATAATTTAGGAGTAACTATGCAATGCTTGGACTAATCGACTCATATGATGTTTGGTGTTGAGTCATAAGTCCGCATGTATAAAGAACGTGCACTTATAATGATATGATGAGATGCTATGATGATGTGGTTATAGTCTAGGGTCAATGATGCAACCTAGTTCTCTATAACCGATGCTCTGATACCAATCTGTCACACCCCCAAATTACGTGTTTTGCAGCGGAATGGAATACCTTGGGGAGGACTGTCATAGCATCAAAGTTACAGTTATATTGAACGACCTAAAGTGTCGTTTTGAAAATATCGTTTGATTCATTAAAATAATCAGAGTTTACAAACATTAGATCCTAAAAGAAAATCAACTTGTGCGAAAATAAGTTTGTTACAAGCCAAACGATGTTTTAAAATGCATAAATCCCATGTGTGACGCGTCGTCACCACGACTCTATGATATGTCCAAATGTATGCCATGAAGTGAATGCCTTAGATACCTGAGATAAAACATGCTAAAGTGTCAACACAAAGGTTGGTGAGTTCATAGAGTTTGATTAACAAGTAAAGCTTTAAAAGAGCGTTCATAAAACAAAGGCAAAGTTTTTGGTCATATAGAATAGTTCGCAAAGCAAAGGCATCGTAAATCCACTCAGTTCCAAGTCCCGCCCATACAAAACTTGCAACCTGTGTGTTTACAACCCACTGCTAAAAATAGTATGTCAATCTTGTATGCATGTATCATAGTAGTTAAAAGTATCAATGTTACCACAAGGGTCTTCCAACACTCGTGTTGGGATGTTCCTCCAACGCTCACGTTGGGCTGTATCCAAATTAATGGCCTTCCACCATATAAATGATGGGATGTTCCTCCAACGACGCACGTGGGCTGTATCCAAATAAATGGCCTTCCACCATATAAATGATGGGATGTTTGTTTAAGTCTAGTCACCACACGCACCAAGTCTAAAGTATAAGCAATGTTGTTTGGCAAAAGAGTTTAAATGTTTTGACCGGCTCCCGCAGGAGTTAACCAGTTGTTAAAGTATGTATGTTGATGCATAATAGAAAACAAGTTTAACACATTAAGGCAAAGATCGCAATAAACCACACAAATGTCCAAAGTGTATAAGAAGTATAGTGTAACACAATTGTATAAATGGTTTGAATATTCGAAAGAGTAAAAACAAGTATTTAAGTATGTATCTCCCCCAAATAGTTTGTAAGAATTTAAACGAGTAAAAGCGGGGTATGAACTCACAGTAGTATGTCAAAGTTTAGAATATTTGTGAAAGTTAATGAAAATAGTTTGAGCATGTATCTCCCCCAAAGAGTTTGTAAGACAAATAAGTAATAGAAAGTGGGGCTACGAACTCACCTGGTGTGATTGATATGCTAACAAAATGAAGTGCACGAAAGTGAGACTCGGAAACTATCCGCGACCTAGAATGAATGTCATGACTTGAGTTATGATATGTTGTCGTGAATGCGTGATTTGAAAACGTATCACCCAATATGCTACTTGAAAATTAGTTAATATAGAAATATTGTTACTTGAATGTGTGACGGTTCCATGTCAAAATAAATACTTTTGAGCTAATGGTGAAAATGTAGTTAAAACTATGTAACGGTTTTTGTAATTGAAAAATCGGTTTACGTTAGACTTGAAGTAATATATACATAGGAAAACTAACTCGTTTTTAAGGTCCGTTTCCCCGGAAACGTCCGTTTAGGCCCTCAAAACCTTGATTAAAAATCCTGACAGCATACTAATGCTGTGAATAGTGTTTTCAGCACGTTTTCGACTCAAAGTTCGGTTAACCATAACTCACTCGTTTTAAGTCCGTTTTCAAGTTCTTTATATCCACGCGAAGGTAATTAAGTGTACTAATATATTTTTAAACTTTGGAGATTTCACAGAAAGTTTAAGGACACTGTTTGGTCAGTTGAAAATCGGGACTGCATGTACACTTTCCGGAAAATGGTAGTTTTTAAATCGTAACTTTAAAACCACGTATCTTTTTCGTTATAACTCCGTTTTAGTCCGTTCAAAAGGCCACGTTCATAACTAAAAATCTATTTTCTAAATCTTTAAGAAAACTTATAAAAAATGACTAACTTTTCTGAAAAATTATAAATTTCGACAGCGCTTCCGCGCTCATTTTAAACTTTACCATTTTTATACTTGTTTAACCACAACTTCACCACAAAATCCCTTAATCTACTCATCACCAATCCTACTAGTAAAACACTTCATTTGATCATAACCAAAATAAATATTCATTGTGAGGCTAAAAATATATATACAAACTTAAATAAACATATATAAAATTTATGTAACCATTTCCTCCAAAAACCACAACTAGACTTTGATGATCCATTTTTCAAACTTCTCATTTTTATAAACTTTTAACTAGCACAAGATTGTTATAAATATTTATATAGCACATATGGGTGATAATCTTGGATGATAACAAATAAAATCACAACAAATCAAATATGACCATGAGGACTTCAAGAAAATGTATGAAAAATATATATGAAAAGGTAAAAGATAAAGTTTCATGCTTACAAGTTGCTTGATGAGGTTTATGATCAAGGATTAAGCTTAAACACCCTAGGTTTTTATTTCAAAACCTAAAACAAGAGTGTATCTAGGTTGTGTAGAACTTGATTAGAAAAATTTTGATGATCACTTCCTTGATCCAATAGAGTGGCCGGTTTTGGTGTGAAGAAGAAGAGAGGAATTTTTGATCTTTCACACTTGAATTATTTGATGTGTGTGTATAATGGTTGAGTGTGAAATTATGTAAGTGAAAGATCTTGAAATCTTTAGGTGCATCATGCATTTAATAATACATACATATATGTATATATATTTATTATTATTATGTAAATGTATAAGTGTAAGTTATGTAAAGTTACTTGAAAGTAAGTAGTAACTTGTAGTATTATTAAGTAATATTAGTAAGTTGTATACACATTTGAATATTTAAGGTAGCGTTAGATAAAAATAAATTTTCACGGGTCAAGATAAAATATATTGAGGTCATAAAAATTATAAAAATACATTTCTTGAAAGATTTGAGTGAATAAATATTTATCGGGTTGAATTTAAGAAAACCATCGTAATTTATATAAACATAACAATTTATATGCGAAATAAATTTAAAACACCGGGTAAACTAATAATAATATTTTTATAACTTAATATGAGTACAAAAAAATATATTGTGATAAATTTTTGGAAGTAACGGATCAAATGTTCAAAATAATTTATTACGCGATAACGTTTATTTAATATGAAATTATGCGTTTAATGTGAAATGCAAAACCCATGCATGACTAGTATGATGAATGTAGAGTTTGAGAAATGACCAAAAATTGCGAATTGTGACATATGGAGTCTGTTATAAGCTGTAGTACAGCTAAGCAAACCTAGGATGACCTAGTTCATAGTCATGAAGGACCATCTGACACCAAGGAAAACAGGATAATGGACCTGAAACTTGAGTATAACACCTTCAGGGCTAAGGACTCAGAAACTCTCTCTCAAACTTACACCAGATACAAAACTCTTTTAAATGAACTTTCAAATGATGGTGTTAAGTTGTCCAAACATGAAATCAATGTTGGTTTTGTCAACAGTCTCCCTGAGAAGTGGTTGAATTTCTCTCAGGGACTTAGGAATGCTAATCATATCCAAAATCTTGAGCTTCCTGAAATTTATGGGAAATTTGTCTATGAGGAAAACCTCATCAACAGACGATACCCTGACTTAAAGAAGTCTCAGGAAGTCAAGAAGTCCCTGACCACCACCTCATCACCAATTTCAACTGCTTTCTTTTCTAACAATGTGGTTCGAGATTTCCAAGAAAACTCAGATGATGAGCCTGATGAGAGATCAAGTGAGGAGTACCTAAATGACCTGAATGCTGAATTTCAGGAAAGGGCACTCCTTGCTAACTCTCGAAGGTTTATAAAAAGAAACAAATGTTTTTCAACTGCTAAAACAACTGAAGACACTGAATGCTATAAGTGTCATAAAAGAGGCCATTTTGCAAAAGACTGTTTTTCAAAAACAACTTCTGAACCCTCTTACAAACCATCAGGATCTAATCAGTCTTCAGGCTTTAGCAAATTTCAACCAAAAATCTATCAGTCTCATCAAAATGTTCAAAACAAATCTGATCTTAACAAAACCATTGATTATGAAGCTAAGTATAAGAAAGCAAAATCTAAGCTTGCATTGCTTGAGGACAGTCCCTCAGAAACAACAAAAAATGTTCAATCTATGCAGGGTAAAAACAAGGGTCTCGTTGCTGAAACCTTCGACTGGGATGAAGAGCCAATCTCATCTGATGATGAATTGGTGCATGTCAGTGCACTGATGGCCCTCTCAGAAGAGGGCAAGCTTGCTGTTGGAAAGAATCATGCCAGAAATGGAGAATGGGTCAACATCACAATGAAGAAGGTAAACATTTTACTTTCTATGGATGATGACTCTGATTGGCTGTCTTACATGAATTATCTAAATGTAGACCTTAATTTCGTAGAAGAGCAAAGACTGAATCTTTTTTCTAAGTACAACAAGTTAAGTTTTGAATTGAATAAGTGTAGGGATGAATTGCTTATTTTAAAACAAGCAAAGCTTGAGGCTGTCACTTTGCAAATTCAAAACACTGAACTAGTTAAAAGAAATCAGAATCTTCAAGATGAACTTAAAAAGGCAAATGATATTCTTAATAGTTGGACTGCTAAGAATCCCAGGGTCTTTGATGCTGTGGGTGCCCCTAGTAGCAAGAAGAGAGTCATAGGTGAAGATCATCTCCCTGACCCTCTCAACAAAGACCAGTCTCCTAAGCCATTTGTGTCTGGTGGCATGATTACAAATATGTTGGCTAATCCTAATTCCAGTGATTGGATTGAACGGGTGAATCCTGAGAGTAAGCTTCCAAATTTCGATTCTGGAAGGATTCTTGAGCCTGAGAGCCAAGCTCTTAAGAGCATGCTAGGACTTCCTGAGATGACCAGTGGTACTGAACACATCTCTGAGTCTGAAGCAGAATCTGAAACACCGCTTCCACCCCTGAAATCTCTTCAGGGTGCTGATCCAAGCTCTGAGCTTACTCCACTAGAATTCAATCCTCATTCACCAAAAGAAAGGTCTGGACTTGGTAGAACCATCCTACAAAGACAAGCAAAACTAATCAAACAAGAGTCTACTCCTACTGAGACTTCAACATCCTCTGTCCCCACTGAAGCTGACCAAATTCAGCAACTGACTGAACTTGTGAGAAAGCTTACTGAAAAAATGGAATCCATTGAAAAGGTCCCTGAACCAATCAAGGAGACAAAGTCAGCTTCCTCCAGTTCCTCAAAGTCTAAGTCAACCTCCAAAAACAAACAAAAGTGTGAGCTGTGTCATTACACCAGCCATACCACTGACAATTGTTATAGAATCCTTTTCTGCATGATCTGCAAAAAGGATGATCACAGGACTGCAGATCATCTACAGTATGTCAGTCAAGCAAACTATACCAAAGTTGGTCATCAGTATGCTTCATCCTCCAAAGCTGCTCCAAAGAATAGAGCAAAACCTTTTCCTCTGTGCCCTCACTGTGGGTTTAATGATCATCATCAGGATGATTGTCTCATGAATACATGCTGTGATATATGCGGTAATCCAGCTCATGAGACATCCCAACATGACGGTGTCATTCATGCAAGGAGAA
Organism: Chrysanthemum makinoi; assembly: GCA_910596185.1. Lineage (NCBI taxonomy): Eukaryota > Viridiplantae > Streptophyta > Magnoliopsida > Asterales > Asteraceae > Chrysanthemum > Chrysanthemum makinoi. The sequence goes on along the minus strand of OU343221.1, from coordinate 217,850,974 downwards.
ATTCCAAACAACCTAGAGTCACTGAGTCATCCTCAGCCTCTAAATGCAAAACCTGTGGTAGCACTGTGCACACAACCACTGACCATGAGTCGATTGCAAATTTCAGAGAGACCTTGAGACCCAAGCCCACTAGTAAGTGGGTCACTAAGAGAAACTAATTCAATTTACTACTTGTGCAGAGACATGCCAGGGAGCCTATTTGGCATCTAGACAGTGGATGCTCAAGAAGCATGACTGGTGTGAAGGAATATCTGCACAAGTATGTAAAGGAACCAGGGCCCAAGGTAGTATTTGGTGATAACTCATCATGTCCCACTGAAGGTTATGGTTCAGTAAACTGTAATGGAATAGTTTTCTCTAGAATAGCCTATGTCAATGGTCTCAAATACAATCTCATCAGTGTCAGTCAACTATGTGATGCTAAATACATTGTACAATTCAATGATAAACAAGGTACCATTTTCAATGCCAATAAGGAAGTTGTGTTGATAGCTCCTAGGAGAGATGATGTTTATGTGCTAGACATGTCAACACTCTCCCAAGATGGAACGTGTCTCTTTGCCAAAGCCACTGAAACTATCAATTGGATGTGGCATAAAAGACTCTCACACTTAAACTTCAAAAACCTCAACAACTTGGCAAAACAAAACAAGGTCCTTGGCTTACCATCACTGGTTTTTGCAAAAGACAAACCATGCTCTGCCTGTGAAAAGGGTAAACACCACAGAGCATCATTCAAAACCAAACAAAATTTCTCCATCAAAAGCTGTCTTCATCTCCTGTACATGGATCTCTTTGGACCTGTCAGTCCCAGATCAATCCAGCATGAGAAGTATACACTTGTCATTGTTGATGAGTTCTCAAGATACACTTGGGTATACTTTCTTTCCAAAAAGAGTCAGGCAGCTGATACAATAATGTCATTCATCAGGAAGATTGAAAACCAGAATGACATTACTGTTAAACAAATCAGAACTGACAATGGTACTGAGTTCAGAAATCAAGAGCTTGAGAGTTTCTGTGATGAAAAAGGAATTTCTCAAAATTTCTCATCTCCATATACCCCTGAACAAAATGGGGTTGCTGAAAGGAAAAACAGAACTCTCATTGAGGCTGCTAGAACCATGTTAAATGGCTCAGCTCTCTCAAAGCATTTCTAGACTGAAGCAGTCAAAACTGCCTGTTACACTCAAAACAGGTCAATCATTGTCAAAAGACACAACAAAACCCCATATGAGATCTTCAAAGGTAGACTTCCTGACATCAGCTATTTTCATGTATTTGGATGTCCTGTGTTCATTCATAACCACAAGGATCATCTAGGCAAGTTTGATGCAAAAGCTGATGATGGATACTTTTTAGGCTACTCACTGATCTCCAAAGCCTTCAGGGTTTTTAACACAAGGAGACAACAAGTTGAGGAAACCTTTCATGTCACCTTTGATGAAAGTTCTAAAAGCATCAGGTTCACTAACACCTCAGTGGAGGAAATAGGAATTGATGACTCATCAAGATATCCTCCTGATGAGTTCACCACTGAATTCAATTCCACATATCAAGCTGATGCTGACATCTCATATTATGTCTTACCTCACAACCTACCCCAACCAATAATCAGTGAATTCATTGATAATCTATCAGTCCCAGCAGGGATAGGTAACACTGAACCAACTATTCAGGATCCTGTGATTCATGAAACCCAACCAGAACAGGACATCATAACAGATGCTCAAAATGAATCTGTTGATCCTATAACCAATCTCACTCCTGAACTTCCATTGACCTTATCAAACTCAGATCCTAGACCACAAAGTAAGTGGACAAGATCTCAGGATATTGAGCTCGTAAACATCATTGGTGAACCCACTGAGGGCATGCTCATCAGAAGCATGGCTGCAAATCTAACTGCAGCTTCAGCCAATGAATGTCTATATGCTGATTATCTATCAGAAATAGAACCCAAAAATGTCACTGAAGCTCTAAAACACCCAAGCTGGGTTCAGGCTATGCAAGAAGAACTGCAACAGTTTGATAAAAACAAGGTCATGACCTTGATCAAATGTCCTCAAGATGTAGTAGTCATAGGAATGAAGTGGGTTTTCAGAAACAAAACTGATGAAAATGGCACTGTCATTAAAAACAAAGCCAGACTGGTAGCCAAAGGTTACAGTCAACAAGAAGGCATTGACTATGATGAGACATTTGCTCCTGTTGCAAGAATGGAAGCCATCAGGATCTTCCTTGCATATGCAACATACATGAACTTCAGGGTCTACCAAATGGATGTTAAAAGTGCATTCTTAAATGGTGATCTGAAGGAAGATGTGTATGTTCAGCAACCTCCTAGCTTTGAGAGTAGTGAATTCCCTGACTATGTCTGCAAGCTTGACAAAGCCCTCTATGGACTTAAACAAGCTCCCAGGGCATGGTATGAAACTCTCTCAGCCTTCCTGATACAAAACAAGTTTGTCAGAGGAAAGATAGACAACACACTGTTTGTCTATAGAACCCAACAGGATGTGATACTAGTCCAAGTGTATGTTGATGATATCATCTTTGGCTCAACAAACTACAAACTTTGCAAACAGTTTGAAAAACTAATGACAAAGAAGTTTGAAATGAGCATGATGGGGGAACTTACATACTTTATTGGACTACAAATCAGGCAAACTGATAAAGGAATATCCATCAGTCAAGAGAAATACACCAGAAATCTCTTGAAGAAATATGAGATATTTGACTATGCCTCAGTAAAGACTCCAATGGTCCCACCTAACAACCTTGGACCTGATCTCACTAGCAAATCAGTCGATCAAACTCATTTCAGAGGGATTGTTGGATCACTGATGTATCTAACCGCTACTAGACCAGACATACAATTTTCAGTCTGTTTAATAGCAAGATATCAGTCCAATCCCAAAGAATCTCACCTCACTGCAGCCAAGAGAATACTCAGGTACCTGAAGGGAACCCCAAGCCTTGGACTCTATTATCCAAAATGCTCAGGGTTTGATCTCAAGGGTTACTCTGATTCTGATTATGCTGGCTGCAACATGGACAGAAAAAGTACCTCAGGTCCTGTCAATTTCTTGGAGGAAAACTGGTCTGTTGGAGTGCAAAGAAGCAACAATCAGTGGCTATGTCCTCAGCTGAAGCTGAATATGTAGCTGCTGCAGGATGTTGTGCCAATGTATTATGGATGAAAAGTCAACTCAGTGACTACGAAATCCATTACAAAATGGTGCCCATCTTCTGTGATAACACTAGTGCAATTGCAATCTCCAACAACCCTGTCCTCCACCAAAGAACCAAACACATTGATATCAGATATCACTTCATCAGGGATCACATAATGAAAGGAGACATAGAACTTCATTTCATCCCTACTGAATATCAACTGGCTGATATCTTCACCAAACCCTTGGATGAACCCACCTTCAGGAGACTGAAAGCTGAATTGGGAATGCTTGACATTGAAAGTCAAGTATCTGAAAACCAATCTCAGTAAGTTCTCTGAAATGGTTCATCCTCCCTGGACACCCAAAATAAACCTCTCACTGAATGAGTAAGACTCATTAAGGGTCCCTGACACTTGACAAAGAGCATTGAATAAGTAACTAAATGATCCAAGTATCAGTTACTTTAATGTCCTAGGTTGGTAACTATGCCAATTTAATAAAGGAATATATGTCTCTTTGTCTTACTGTCATCCCACTTGGCATTTAATGCCTCTCACAAAAATATCAAATTGATATTTTATCTCTGCAAAAGTGCACTGTGCACTGCAACTGTTCCCTTGAAAAACGGGATTTTGCTGCGGGTAATGGAGTGGTAGCATTAAATGTGGAAATTCAAACGCCTTTCAAAAAACAACTCTTAATATTCCCATTTGTGCACAAAACACCCCTCTTATCACTCTATAAATACCCTCTTCAAACACAAACAAACACACACAAATCTTTTCTGCAACAAAACTCTGTCAAAATCATTTCAAAAAAAAAACATTTGTGTGCTCAAAACTCCTTAAACCTCTTTTGGAAAACCCTTCTTGTAAACATTTACAAAAGTTTTTCATCACAAACTTAAAGAGATCTAAATACTTTGATTGTTCTAGTCAAAACATTTCTTAAATCCTAAAATCTTTGTTAATGGAAATGACTAGAACACAATCTCTCCAGTTTGCTTCTCAGTGGGTAGGGGATCTTACTAATGTTGAATTTAAAACAAATAATGTCATAGAAAATTTTGAATATCCTGAAAATGTCCCAACCTATAAAGACATTATAAAATTTTTATTCAACTGCCCACTCAAAACGGCCTTTGTAAAATGTCCCTCAGTATTGTACCCAAACTACCTCAGGGAGTTTTGGGCTACAGCTAGAGCCTTTGACCCGACACCTTCTACTGATGAGAATAACCTTAGACCTCTCAGGGAGTATCTCATCAGGTTCAGTCTTAATGGGGGGAAACAATACACCCTAGATTTCAAAACGTTTTGCACTACAACAGGGTTAGATTATAATTAAGGTGTTTATGTCGCCCATCCTGAACCCTCCACAGTGAAGGATGGGTTAAAACAAATCGTTTTAGATCCAACTTTTTTGGACAAGACCCCAGTCACTAAAAGCTCATTCCCCGTGGCTTGGAGGATCCTCTTTACTTTTGTGATTCAGGTCCTCGGCGGGAACCACTCATCCAATAAACAAGTTAACTCTATTCAGTTGATGATGGCATACTGCTTGATGAATGGGGTCACTGTCGTCATAGGGGAGATCATTTACAGTGATCTCGTAACGAAGCTACAGAGCAAAACTAGGACGAAATATGTTTCGTATCCTAGGTTTGTCTCTTGTGCTCTGCAATCGTTACTGGGTTCAAATTATACTCAGGATGAAAAATTTGGAAATTTACCCGGCATCCTGAGCCCTTCAAATTTTCAAAAGGACCCATCCCTCGTCACTCCCATTGAATTGACGGCCCACATGATTGCTGTAAACAATCAAAGTGGATCGGTGTCTCCAAACCCTGCTCCTAAAAAGAAAAAGGGGAAGTCTCAGACTGGGACTAAGACTAAACCAAAGTCTCAGGGCCCTGAGGCTTCAGGAGCACAGCCTAAGAGGCACAAAAATCCCGTGACCAAAAAGACACCCACTGACCAGGCAACAATCACCCTAGTGACAACGAAGGACACTGATACATCACAGTCAGTGCCCTTGGTCACACCTACTACTCCCCAAGATCCAGAGGGAAACATACAACCCGCTAGTAGGGGAGCGCCTTCCATAACGCCCAGTGATGACATTAGCAAATCCAAGCCTTTGTCTGAGGGCACACTGATCTCTCCCAAAGACTCAGAGGGACTCAAACAACCCGCTGATAGGGATACAACTATCACTGACTCTGCTAAAGGCACTGGGAAATGCCCACCAGTGTCTCAGGGGTCACTGGGGGACAAAGACTCGGAGGGAAAGGAACAACCCGCCGATACGGAACCCACAACCAATCCCGACTCCAGTGAAGGCACTGGGAAACGCCCACCAGTGTCCGAGGGGTCAACGGGGACAAAGACTCGAGGATATAAACCACCCATCGATATGGAACCCATAACCAACCCCTTGCTCACAATTGCTGATGTCACTGGGTTATTATTCTCTGAAGATGAGCTCGCTGAGACTGATGATGAAATCTTATCAGCTGGAGAAGAAATGGACGCTGAGGTTCAAGCTGAACAAGAGCCTCAGCCTGATCCAAAGGAGCTTACTGAATCCCCATTCCAACATGATGATCATACTTCTGAATCCTCCTCAAGCTCTGATGAATTCAAAGAGTTTGACAATGTTCTTCCCCCACCGAAAGGCAGTTGGCTCGGTGGATCACCAGGGCTTCAAGGAAGCTATACTCAGGGGTTACTAAAACATTGTGGGAACAACATACTGAGGCTGCTGCAAGTTATGCTGATCTAAAGGCAGATGTACAGGGCTTCGATGAAAATGTTCATGAGCACAGAGATCTGATGTATGACAACATTCACCGACTGGATGAAAACATGGCTAAATTCCTCGGCATCTTTAGGGTGTAAGTACCACGATAGATGAAATCGGGAGTTTGTCAAAGAAGACCCAGCAACCAACTCTAAAGTCTTGGAAGCTATTGAGGTGTACCTGAAACAATCCTCAAACCTCACCGAACTGCTCAATATGCTCAAGTCTACAAATGTTCAGGGTCTTCCATCCTCAGTTCAGTCTCTTCAAGCTACATTGGACTCATTGAATACGCAGGTGGCTACATTGGCTCAGGCATCCTCATCTATGGCCTGGAATCTTGGGCCCAGAATGACTGCTCTTGAAATCTCACAAGCTAACTTGGAAGCAAAAGTCACTGGTATTCAAACTGACACCTCAGACATGAAGGCATTGATCACTGAGATTTATCAAGCCTTCAAGGGTCAAGCAGCTTTGTCCCCCTCAGCCCCAACACCAACTCTTGCCCTCACTGATGCTACGGCAACAGTTGAGGGGGAGAATATTGCTGAAGAAACTCCTCTTCACACTGAGGGGGAGCCAACATCATCAGTCTCTATAGCTCCGACATCAACATCACCACCAGTCACAGCAACTCCCATCTCATCCATCCCACCAACAACATCATCAACAACACTGGCAGTTATCACAACAACACCACCCTTAGTTGCATCATATTCTTCAGGCCAGGACAAAGGCAAAGGCATAATGACGACTGCTGAGCCTGAGAAGATTCCCTATAAAATCGGCGACACTGAATACCTGCTCACACCTCAACAGCTGAGTAAACATCTTGCTAAAGAAGAAAGAAGATTGAAACTAGCTGAGGAAGAGAAAAAGAACAGAGAAGCACTGGCAAAGGTTGTCGCTGAAGAAGCTGAGAATATGGGATTAGATGCAAGCAAGCTCCCAAAGGGTCAGGCAGGACAAAATTTCAAGGATGCTCAGGCTGCTCAAATGGCTGCAATGAGAAAGCAGTATGAAGAAAAGAGAAAGAAAACTGAAGCTCTCAGGAAAAGCAGAATTGAGGAATACAATCTGACAATGAGCACCGAAGGCTTCCTGAAACAATCACTGATGTCAAGATTATTCCCAACACCAAACCATTGGCTATGAATGTTTACAGAGGGGATGACAAAAGACACTTTGAGGTTCATGATCCATTAAAATTCAGTGACTTTGGGATCACTGAACTTGATGAACTTGGTCCGATCATTGGAAAGAAGCAAAATAAGGTGGTCAAGGAACTGATGAAGATGCTTAGCAAAATATATGAAAGGCTGAGGAATGCACCAGCCCAACTAGGAATTCAGCCTGCCTTGACTGCACCTCAAGGATCTCAACCACAAACTTCCACTGGCAAAAGGAAAAGAGTTGAGTTCCAACCTGAGATAAAAGTGCTTGGCTTCGAGTGCAACAGGGAGCCACCTGAAGGTGTTAAGTTTGTGAACTGCTTAGTGATTGAACAGCCTGAAAGAGGGCTATTTTTCATTGATGAGTATGGAAACCCAGCGTTCCAAAGATGGAGCGATATTGATAAGGCAGGAGTAGCTACAATGATAAGCTATATACCAGTGGCTTCTCAAATTCAGTACCCCTGCAAATATCAGATTCTATGCTGACTTAAATGCCAAGATAAAAGATCATCCTGACAGGGAAACACTGATCACAAAGAAAGTCAAGCTTGAAGCACTGGGGATCCATCTGGACTGATCATCTTAATTTATCTCTTTTGTACTAGTAATAGGAACTACGTAATCTGATCAATAAACGATGTATGTTTTATTCATTTACTCAGTATTCCTTATTGTATTCATTAGTACATTCAGTGTAGGAAGAAGCCATTCGCTCACCTACACTGATCAACCACTTAGGCTATTTGTATACCCAAACCCCTTAATCTAGGATTTGAATAGAAAATAGCCCAAGTGTTTAGTCCGTTAAACACTAATCAGGTCACTTAGTGCATAGCCTCTCAGTGAGTCATCTTCGGGACACTCAGTACGAGGCGTAGAAGAAGTCTCTCCACTCAGTAAGGCGGAACTTAAAGGGTGAAGACTGAGTCAAGAAGAAGATGATGGATTCAGTGAGTGATGACAATAACTCACTGAATCCCTAAGACTCCTCTCCAGCTACTTACACTGAAGACAAACTAAAGTAGAAGACTGAAGAATAAATAGGCTGAAGAAAGAGCGGGACAAGGCGGGAGAAGTTTGAATCAGATAAAGAAGTCCTTATCAACATAAGTCAACTTTCCCTGAATGGCTAACTTACAAGCTCAGTGTCATCACTGAAATATGGAAAGCAGCCTTGTCCTTTACTTAGAATAGTCTTTGTAAACAGAGACAAAATATATCAGTATTTTGTCTTCTGTATGATGTCAGTTTTGTCACTTAGGATAGAGTTAAATCTCATACATGTATAAATAGCATAAGAGATGGAGTGAAAAACAAAGCTTGTGAATTGTAAAAAAACACACACACGCAAGCCATCTTTTCACTCCTCCAAATACAACTTAGTTCTTGAGATAGCTCAGTGAGCTCTAAGAGTTGTGCTCAGACTTAGCCTGAGCTTAGAGAGGAGTCACTCAACTTTGTCATTTCAATCCCAAGTACTATTCCGCAAGTACTTGGGTAACGTATTCTTTGTTGATTTATTTCTAATAAGAATATTATGTTGAAAATTATTTGGTGTGTTTTCTTATGTTAATTTCAGTCATAGTTCACTATTAACTTGTTTTATGCATTTAAACTGTTTTTAAACGATAGTGAACGGGGAACAACAATAAGGGGTAAAACCCACGTGCATGCGCACGTATGAAACCACAAGGACCAGTTCTGTAATTAGCTCAATCTAGTTATAATAAGGCTTTTGGGTGGAAAGTGTCAAATTGGAAAGGACAAGGTTAAAAGCGTATAAACATAACTTGGAGGGCTGTTTTCGTAAAATTAGTTTTACCAAGGGTTAAAACTGTCAAAACTGAAAGTTTTTTTTATAAAAATATAATCGGGTATAAAGTGTCATTTTCTCAAACTTGGAGGACTAAACTCGTACTTTTCGTAACTTGAGGGTAAAAAGTGTAAATTCGGGAAAAGTTTAGGAAAAACTTATAATCTTATCGTAACTTCGTAAAAACGAGTATTTTGATCATATGAGTATATTATTTTCGGATATCGATAAACATATTTCATATATGAATATATATATATATATATATATATATATATATATATATATATATATATGTGTATATATATATATATATATAGCAAGTACTTGCGGCGGTGGGTAACCTGTAATTAAAATTCTCGATGCATATTTTTTGTGATGATAGCTTTATAGATGACAAAAAATTTAGATGGTGGTTTATGTGCGAGTTGAGAGATAACTAAGATGTGTGTAAATGTTTTAGATGTGCATGTAATAGATATGAAATGGTTTGTGTGAATTTATATGGTGGATACGGTTACACGTTTTAATATATCATTGACCCGAGCATTTATTAGTTTTGGTGGTTTTGTTTCATAGCAAAAGTAACATATTTTCACATTATGTAAGTGAGTTGTCTTAAAATATTATGTCTTCTATTTCTAGGAGATCCCAAATACATTGTAATGTAGTATATATATAAATATAGATTATTGAAAATAAAACCACAAAAGCCGATTGTTCACGAAACTTGATCCCTCAAAAAGTCCATTCTTCACATTACATTTAGCCATTTAGGGTTTAGTATTATGGCTAGTAAATTTGCTCTCTCTTTTTATATCGATTCCAAAATCAAGCTAAATTATTTTCTCAATTTTTGTTATTTGATTATATTCTAATACAAAAGTTTTCCTTGAAGAATTACCACTTACTATAAACCATAGCTCACATGTTTTGTACGAATGTAGACCACAAAAAAAAAAACTCCATTGTAAAGGAAAATAAAAGAATAGATCAACATGTAAAAAACATCTGTGTTCAAACTCTACAAACATGACACCGTTACATTTTTATGAGCACTTTTATGGCCTAAAAAATGATACAACTCAAAAAGATCTAAAAAAAAGGTTACATTTCTATGTACAGAATAATAATTTTACAAACTATAAGGGTTTTAACTTCTAAGCTGTCGGCAACTTGTCCTTTTATTCATTAGGTTCAAGTGTCCAACAAACAAGTTCACCCTACTTCAAAGGTCTATTCTGCAACTAATTACGAGTCAAAGATTAGTGTATGTGCGCTTGTACGATAAAACAGTTCAACTGGATTTGCAACATCATATACTGATATACATACATTTTTTTTAGAATTAATTACATAAATCGTCCCCGTGATTTGTCGGGTTTTACGGATTTAGTCTTTAAACTTTTTTTTGCGGATCTCCTCCCTATGGTTTGACTCGTTACGGTTTTGGTCCCTTGACCATTTTTTCTGTTAGTTTGACCGTCAAGTATAGTTAAAATGACACTTATACCCTCGTTTGTCGTAGCATATGGTCCCTGTGGTTTGTCTCGTTTTTTTTTAACTATTTAATTAACATTAGTATTAAATTTTTAATTCATTTCTTTCTATTTTTTTTTATTTCTTATCACATATTTAGCCAAAATTTTCTTAAATTTTTAATTTTTTTTAAACCTATGTCAAACCTTTAAAACTTTAAAAATATAATTAACACAATATTTTCTTAAATTTAAAAAACCTATGTCAAACCTTAACAGTTTTTTTAATTTAATATTTTAATTTTTTTTAAATTATTTAACAGATTAAACTTTTTATAATTTTAAACAATTTTTTTTAGTTAAAAAAATTTAAATTTTGACGGATTATGTCAAAACTTTTACAGAAATTACGTCAACTTTTTTTGTCAAAACATTCTTATAAAAGAAATCTTGTAAAAATTATTTATAATATCATAAAAAATATCGTAAAAAAATTTATAAAAAAAATCTTGTAAAAAATTTTATAAAAAATATCGTAAAAGTTATTAATAATATCATAAAAAATCTCGTAAAAAAATTTTATAAAAAAAATCTCGTAAAAATTATTAATAACCAAATTTTTTAAAAAGCTTTTTATGAAAATTTTATAAACAAAAAATCTCGTAAAAAGTTCGAAAAGATTTTAAAAAATCTGTCAAAAGGGTTTAAAACAAATATGTGAAAAACTTACTTAAAAATTTCGGACAAAAAAGTTTTTGAATAGAAAAATTATTAATAATATCATAAAAATCTCGTAAAAAAAATTTATACAAAAAATCTCGTTAAACATTTTATAAAAAAAAATCCGACAAAAAAAATTTTGAAAAAAAAAAAAATATTAATAATATTAACTAAATATTTGAATAAATAATAAATAAAAAAAAGTAGAGACCAAATTCGTGATATGCTACAAACCACAGGAACCATGCAATAGATGGGTATTTCTGTCAATTTAGCTATTTAAACACACATTTGACGGTCAAACTAATAGAAAAAGTGATAAAAGGACTAAACCCGTAATGGATCAAAACCATAAGAATGAGATCTGCAAAAAATAAAGTGTAGGGATTAAATCTGCAAATTAATTATTTTTTTTTATCATAAACTAATCCTTAACCTTCAAAATTTTCCATAAAAACATTTTCAATTTTCAATACAATAGTAATTAACTTCAAACCTATTGTGTGCAAATATCAGTGCAAAAACAATGGTGTAACCTAAAACACCCACGTATCACATTATATTTCAAAGTCAACCACATATAGATCTAGATATTTCTCCATTAACCTCTTTCCTCTCTCACGTATCCCATAACCAAAGCCCGATTCTCCTCATTTTATTTGCAAATCTACACCATCTCTATATGAATTCAACCGACCAGATATACTTTTCGGCTGATGTTTATTCAAATCATACGATCGGTATCCGATTTTTGGATGGATACCGGCTAAAAGCACCATCAAAGTGACCGGATCTACAATCGAAACCACCGAAACACAACAGATTTCGTCGTGGTTGCGGCTGATGTGGCTGCGAGGGAGGTGACAAAGGTGGTGATTGTGTCGGATGGCAGTGGTGAGGAACACAAAGATAACACAAAGCCACTTATATTTCTTTCTCAAAACCACCGAAACAACCAGCAAATACGCCTAAACCATTGAAACCGCCACCATTTCGTTCACATAACCACCCAGCGAAACCACCTAGCCCGATGAAATCACCCAACAACTGTGATAGTGTGGCAATTTCAGAAGGCGGCAATGACAATGAGGGTTATGATGGCGGCAGTCGGTTAGTATTTTGGAAGAGAGAAGGGGTTGCGTGTGTATTCAGATAGATAGATGAAAGAAAACAACCAACTGTGACAGTGTAGCCCTTTTTATTCTGTATAAAAACTGGATGGCTGGAGGGAGTAAAGAAAATAGAAAAACCGTTTCAAGTGTTGTTTTGAATGGTGTAAATGGGCTGTTACAAAACTTGGGTTGTTACGTCTGCACATTCTGGATTTCTATAAAGTATTGACCAAACCTCAAGCCAAATGTGATTAATAGCTCATTTAAATGTACTAGACGAGCACCCGCGCCTAGCGGCAGCGATGTCTAGTTTTCTGCAAAGTTCCGATGACCCATAAGTTTCTTTCAACAAACTGTATTTGTAGCATTAGAGAATCATTTTCGAATAACTACAATTCTGATGCGTGGTTGCATAGCAGCATAAATATATAGTTTTTAAAAAAATTATGTGGAGTCGATCTAAGTGTGTGAGTATATTTTTTAATAGGATTGTTTTAAGTTATTAAGATTTTTAGTAATAATAGATTCAAGCATTACAAAAAGCAACGGTATTATGTAGTTGGCAATATTATATTGTAGTTTAGAGGTATACCAACATGTGACCGCTTTTTCTGGTTTTGTCAGTAATTTAGGCAGTGATAACTATTTTTTTTACATGTGTAACGTTTATCATTTGGTGTGTGGCTTTTAAAAATTGTAACTTTGCAAATTGGATATCACCATATAAGATTATTTTGTACTATCAATTTGTATAGATATTTATACATTGTTCAAAGCTATTTGTTTGAGGTACAAATAATTATCGTTAAAGATAACAATACTATTTATTTTTTGTGATTTTAATAAACTTACATAACATTATTGATACACTGGACAAAGGGCTAAACAAAATATATTAACTTTTAAACGACGATTCATATATGCTAGCCCTTTAAATGGTGCAAGAGCAACATTTTTAAAAATAACATTATACAAATGACAAATTACATGTGTCAAAGCAAAATAAACCAAAAACTACAATTACTTGGTCTCTCCTTTCAAAAAAATTGTCACGGGTTCCACAACTACTTCATCATTTCTCATATAATTTTGTCAAATTTGAAACCCGATTTCACCCGGGTGGTTCAACTGTTGAACCGTTTCGATAAAAAAAACAGGTCGATTTAAACCGAGTCAAACCGATAGGTTGGGCCGAAAAAATGTCAAATTAAACCGGGTCAGCCCGCCGGGTTTGAAGCGTCCCGGGTCAACCCGGTATCGGTTTCAACGGGTCAACCCGGTATCGGTTTCAATTGGTTGTTTTTAATTTGGTAGATGTGCTTTTAATTGGGTGTACAATGTGAATAAATTATTGTACTTTTAAGTAATGGAGTGTTTTAATAAGAGTATTAATTATATTATTTATTTCTCTCTCCATTGACCATTTTTCAACATTCAACTTTCAACATTTTTCACTTTTTCCACTTTGACCATTTTTCCATTTTATATAGTATAGATTGACCAGACCATTATTTGTTTTATTACTAAATGGTTTGTTATTTCCTATTAAAGAAATGTTTTTGATCTTACAAGTTTTAAGACTACTTTATTTAGCAAGTCCCAAACCTTTTATAAAGTAGTATATATATATATATATATATATATATATATATATATATATATATATATATATATATATATACATATTATTAGAAAATAATTATATATATATATATATATATATATATATATATATATATATATATATATATATATATATATATATATATATATATATATATATATATATATATATAAAATCCGATAAAACGCACGGGGAATCTAAACAAGTTAAAATACTCAACAAATCTATTAAGATCACAACGAGGGAAAAACATTTCACTTATGCGTAAGTTAGGATCATTAAATGAGACAATGTAGCACGTAAATTAACTTAAAACGTTAAGAACGCTCGCACACTATTGGATTGGACAATCCAATGATCTATTGAATAAGAATATTCAGTGCTCTATTATTTTGGTCACGAACCAAAATGTTCATCATACTGAGACTCGCCATCTCATCATTTTTAGGTTTCGGTTTGGAACCTCCGCTACATTGTGCTTGATTTGTTTGTGCTTGTTCATATCATCAAGGTGAGTTCATAGCCTCGCTTTTACTTTTATTTTGCAAACACCGCGAGGGAGATACATGCTCTAAACTAGAACACAAGGTTTTTCATAAATGCTCTCCTCTTGATTATTGGTATTGCCTAAGTATTTAGCCATAAGTCCCCTGATCATAAACTATTAGTCACCGCGAGTGAACGCAGATATCGTGAATAGTACGATGGGGATTAACGTCCCCGTCTTGGTTATAGAGAAATAACAGGGGCGCACCATATTTGAATTTCTTTAGGTAATTGGCTATTACCTCATTTGGGGCAAACTTACGTACACTGGTAATTCGGTGTATGCAGTTGAGTCTTGGTTGCATGAGCTTAGCGCATAATAATCTGTGATTTTTCCTTATGATATTGTTAGTTTACAATGATCATGCTCTTATACTTGTGTTCAATTTATTTTAAACGTATGAATTTCACTCAACATTTTTGTTGACCCTTTTAAGCATGTTATCTCAGGTAATCTGTGAAGATTATGACCAAGGCGCGGAATGGGGCATGGCAAGGCTTATCTGGTGGTGTAAAACATAAAGTTGTCATTTCTTTCAAACTCATGATCTTTCTTTTGGGAAAAATACTTGAACAATTTACAACGTTTTGTAACAACTATGAGTTTTCGATGAATGATAACTACTTTTAATAAAACGTCTCTTTCGAGTCGTTTTCTATAATTATTGACTATGATCTCCATTCGAGTAACACCCGAATTAGTCTTCCGCTGTCATTAAGATTTTCAGGGGTGTTAAAGATTGGCATCAGAGCCAAGGTTATAGAGAACCAAAGAGTTTTCAAAAACATTTGGACTATAACCGCACTTTAAAACGGGACTATTTTACACCACTTCCTTACGCCCTTCCGTGACCGCTCTATGCATTAGGATTGATGGATCACTAGATCATAAGTAAATTGCATTCATTTTAGTTAGGCATGGAGATTTGCTTGACAAATATGCGTAGCTAACTAAAATCTTGTTAATCATATTATTTGGCATTTTACTTACATTAATTTATGGGTTGTTACAGTACCATGTCTGCTTCCCACCCGGTTGTTCTGTCCTCAGACACTGAGATGGAAGACACTATGTCCTCTACGACTGTCAATATGCCAGCTCATCCCAGTCCAGTCATACCAGCCACCGTTTCGGACGAGACTGAACCTTTTGAGGAAGGTGAAGTTGCCCAAATTCCTACTGTTCCAGCTATGATTTCTCGCTCTCAAGAGCATAATGCTTTTGCTACTATGACCTTAGATCAGTATTACGAGTCGCAGCAATGGCTACCTACTTCAGATGTCGCTGTGGATGATGGATCATCCAAGTAATCCGAGAGCACTGACTCTGCTTCATCAGACTCTTCAGTATCATCCTCTCTGCCGATCCGTTGTCGCCGACGTAGGATCCGTGTCCTTAAGCCTTATGAGCCTGAGCCGTTTGGAGTGCCTTATAGACTACATCCTAAGGGTACGACCTTCAAACACACGGCTAGGAAGCGTGTGCGATCCATCACTATGACTCATGTGATACCATCAGCTCAGTCACCATCTACTCAGTCATCACCGGCTACACCTACTGTTCCACCTACTGCTACTTCACCACCACTGCCACCTACTGTGTTCTACCATCAGACCACCACTGTTCCTATTTCATCACCGCCTACATCATCACCTCCATTGGACACTTTCAGTGAGCCATCCTTACCGCTTTGCATTAAGTGTTATCCACCATCACTATCTAATCCTGACATGCCTACTGAAGTGGACGTTAAGACCGGACCAAGGAAGAAGGCCGGTGCTAGGTGATGGTCATTATTGATACCACTACTTCGTCGTTGGAGAGAAGAGGAGGGAGCACCTAGTTCATTCGAGCTTGGAGAGAGCTCAACCACTGCACCAACTCCAGTTCTACCTGTTACCGGTGAGCCTGTACACCACACCATTCCTCTGTTGGCTACGAGACTCGTTAGACATGAGGACCAGTTGAGTGAGCTCCTGGCGCATTATGATGAGATTCCACTGTAAAGGATAGAGAGCTTGGAGGAGGAGGTTGAGAACCTCGTGATAGGTCGTTGCTCCATTGAGATTGTGTTTGACATGATGAGCACCCAGATTGTGGAGGCGAGAGAGGACGTGACCAGATTGACCCAGAGGCTTGAGACTATTTTTCGAGATGCTAGTACTTTGAGAGACACTGTCTTAGGCCGAGAGAGAGCCTTGCATCACGAGCTTGCATCCGCTCATGCTCACACTGCTATCCTAGAGCAGAGGATTGATGACCTCGAGGCGAGAGATAGAGCACGTGAGCAGCGGATCCGAGATTTGACAGCCATGGTTGAGGAGATTCGCCATCGTCATGATGACGCATCGGGAGATGCGTAGATTCTAGTCATCTTTATTTTAGTATGTATCATAAAGCCGCCATATGAGGCATTAAGGCTTGTGTCCTTTTGGTTTGTAAGTATGGAACAAGAATTATGATGTTGTAACTTATGGTTGTGAACAATTACTATGTAATGATGTATTCTATGTATCCTATGGTTGTATTTCTTATATTCTTGTGTTGTGATATTATTCATCAGTGATGTATGCCGAACCGATCCTTATGTCCTTATATATATGTTATGATTTGTTGAGAAAAATCATGATTCACTTGATGTCATTCATAACGATATCATAGCATTGATTTAAAGTGGTGATCTTGACTATTATGATATTTATAATGTGTAATCACTTTTAGTATCAATCGATGATTTCTTAATCTTGGTGTTTATTTCTTGGTAATTTTAGAAAATGGTCAAGAAGAAAGCTACCTCATCCACCATCACACCCACAGCTGTTTGAAAATTGGTCGCTGAAAGCGTTAGAGCTGCTATAGCACAGCATACCGCTGAAACTGCTAGAGCTGAAGCTGAACGCATTGCCGAAGCTGAACGAATTGCTCAAGAGGCACGTGAAGCTGAGCTGTTGCAAGAGAAGCTGAAATTGCAAGACAAGCTGAGATTGCAAGAGATGCTGAAGTTGCAAGAGAAGCTGAGATTGCCCGAGAAGCGGAGATCGCTCGAGAAGCTGAAACTGAGCGTATTGCCCAAGCAGCACGTGAGGCTGAAGCTGCTAGTCTAGCTGAGGCAACTCGTGTCACAGAAGCTGCACGTCTTGTTGAAATGACAAACTCAAATGCAACTAACACTTTGACAAATCAAAGTGAGTCTTCCGTAGCTCGTAAGTGTAGCTACAAAGAGTTCATGAACTGCAAGCCGACATTCTTCAAGGGTACTGAAGGTGCTATTGATTTACTTCATTGGTTTGAGAGAACCGAGACTGTATTTCTGCTAAGTGACTGCACAGATGATTGCAAAGTCAAGTTCGCAACTGGAACTTTGCTAGAAGATGCGTTATCTTGGTGGAAAGCCCATGCTCAACAAATTGGAGTGGAAGAAGCTTGTAAGATTTCATGGTCAGATCTGAAATAACTGTTAATGAAACAGTATTGCCCGAGGACTGAGATCAAGAAACTCGAAGATGAGTATTACCACCTGGCTGCTAAAGGTAATGATCTCAAGACATACTTCAAGAGATTCCATGAGCTGAGAGCTATGTGTCCTCATCTGTTCCCCACCAATGAAAAGCTTTTGGAAGCTTTGATCGGAGGTTTGCCCCGGAGCATCGAAGGAGATGTCATCGCTTCAAATCCAAAGACTGTTGAAGAAGTTGTCATTGTATTCCACTTCCTTATGGAGCCGATATTGAAGCTTGCAAATGCACAAGGCTCAAGTGACAACAAAAGAAAGCTTGATGATCGGAAAAGCTCAAATTCCAACCACCATCAGTCCAACAACAACAATCGGAACAACAACCAGTATCACCGCAACAGAAACCATCATCACAATCGGCAAAACCGAAGACAAGAAGCCGCAAGGGCTTATGCTGCAACCAATGCTGGAAAAGGGTATGTAGGACCACATACCCAGTGTAACAGATGTTTGATGCATCATTCTAGACCTTGTATTGTGAAGTGTGACAAGTGCAACAAGGTAGGTCATCAAGGAAAGCATTGTCAAAACCCTGGAGGGGGAAACACTGTGGCAAACATGAATTGTTATGGATGTGGAGAGAATGGTCATTTCAAGAGTCAATGCCCAAAGTTGAATGCAACTCAACCAAACAATGCGCGTGCAAGAGCGTACGTGCTAGGAGATGGAGATGTGTCGTTGAACCCTGATGTTGTGACGGGTACGTATTCTCTTAACAATCACTCTGCAAAAAATATTGTTTGACTCTGGAGCCGATAAGAGTTTTGTATCTACTACCTTTGCACCATTACTTGAAATATCCCCAATTGCCTTAGATACAACTTATGAGATAGAACTTGCCGATGGAAAGATAATAGGAACCAACATCGTAATCCGTAATTTCCCTATTCTTTTACAAGCCCACTCGTTCCTCATAGATCTTTTGCCAATCAAACTTGGTAGTTTCGATGTCATAATTGCCATGGATTGTGTAGAAAACTAGAAGGGGGGTTGAATAGTTTTGCCAATTAAAACTTCCTTTTAATCTATTTAGATTGACTTATGTCAATCTATTTGGATGTGTGTGTTGAATGTTGATAAACAAGCATATAAAGGTAAGTAAGGAAACAATAAGAGTAAGAAGCACAAAACCACAACACGAGTATTTATAGTGGTTCGGCTACAAGGACACCTTCCTTGCCCTACTCCACTCCCTGGGTCACCTACTCGAGAGTTCGTAATCACTACACCAATCTCCTTATGGCGGAGAAGCCTTCACAACGTCGCCTACTCTTTTTCCGGTACTAGGCTAACCATCGGGTTCTTTCACTCCAAGGTGAACCACACCTACACAACGTCGCCTACCCTTTATAAGGTACTAGGCTAAGTACCTAGTTCTTTCACTCCAAGGTGAACTACACCTTCACAACGTCGCCTACCCTTTATTAGGTACTAGGCTAAGCACCTAGTTCCATTGCAATGGAGGAACTACTACCACACTACACCAACGACAAATCCCAAAGGAGATCTACTCCTTTACAACATCATCAAGGATATCAATATCCTTGGATCTAATACTAGTCTATCTTGTACATCGAAACACACCAAATCGAATGTACATCTAAGGCACCTTTCACTAATGCCTTTGACTAGATCTACAAGACACCTTTCACTAATGTCTTGTGTCTTCACTTCTAAGCACCTTTCACTAATGCTTCTTTGTCTTGACTTCTAAGCACCTTTCATTAATGCTTCTTTGTCTTGACTTCTAAGCACCTACCACAAGTGCTTATCCTATAGACGATAGATACCCTTCACTAATATCTTCGTCTTGACACTTGAGACATCTTTCACTAATGTCTTCAACACTACACTTCTTTGAAGAAAGAAAGGAATCATCAACAAGAAGACTTCAGTAGCCTTGA
Source organism: Chrysanthemum makinoi (assembly GCA_910596185.1). Classification (NCBI taxonomy): domain Eukaryota; kingdom Viridiplantae; phylum Streptophyta; class Magnoliopsida; order Asterales; family Asteraceae; genus Chrysanthemum; species Chrysanthemum makinoi. The sequence continues at coordinate 217,831,106 of OU343221.1, read as the reverse complement.
TGATGAAGAAGCATGACAACTCATGGACTTGAGCTTGCTCGACTTCAAAGATGGTGATCTTGCCTTTAAGAGGAACCTAAAAGATCACACAAAAAACAAAACTACAAACATAGATCTCTTGGATCTAAGGTTAGTGAGATTTAACTCAGGGGGGAGGTGTGTTAGAAAGGGATTGAAAAGGATAAGAAATAATGAAGAAATAGCTCACTATTTATAGAGGAAAAATCCTACTGTTCCCCGGATCCCTACCACAAGGGATCCGGCTAGCACAAAGCTAGGGATCCGTGGTACGCTCCTCTTTGCCCATGGGTATTTTTGGTTATGGGTCATGGGTCATGGGTTATGGGTTGATCCATGGTTTTCTTTCTAGATACAATGTATCTTAAGGATACAATGAACTTGGTTAAGTGGTATAAATAAAACCATGGGTTATGGGTCAAAACCATTAGCTTGTTTTTACCTATTTAGTATACACTTGTTTTTACCTATTTTAGTATATACTTGTTTTTACCCATTTTAGTGTATACATGTTTTTACCCAATTTGTTACCCAATATACTACATACTAGTTATGTGTATATTTTATCCAAATATGTAAACACTAGTTGTTGTACATATGTATTACTAAATCATAAAATCACTTATACTTGTTTTAGTGTTTTATGTGAAAATGTGAATATGCTAAAAACTATTAATTCAAACCATTTACGTATTTTATTTGTTTCATTAATATGATTTTACGTTTGTTATCGACAAAACATTAAAAGATCGTAAAATATAAATAAACGTTTTTACGGCTTATTTGTATTAACAATTTCCCCCTTTTTGTTGATGACAAAACATAAAATTATTTTAAGGAAATGCTAAAATTCGTAAAAGTTTGAATTTGTAGTTTTTACTTTCTTCTCCCCCTTTTTGTCGAAACAAAAAGTGTTTGAAGGAAGGCAACACATTGTTTTTAAGAAAAACATGTGAAAGAAAAAGTAAAAAGAGATAGAGAGCAAATAACGGGAAAGGATCTTGTCTTTACTCCCCCTTGACGAGTCCATCCCTAAGTAAGGGCGTCAAGAAAGTAATACTAATCTAGTTTGTTTGCAAATAAGTTTGCAAAAGATATCGTCCACGAGACGAATGTGCTCCCCCTTGATGATTGCAATTTTTGCAAAGGGATGTCACGAAATGTAAACCTAGTATTGCAAGTAATTTGCAATGTATTGCTTTGACATAAAGCTCCCCCTAGCTTTAGGGTGTCAAAGTCTTCATATGTAAATTGAATAACTACAAAACAAAGGTTAGAAATCAAGTATAATTCACAATTTCCTGCAAATGTGATTCAAGTTAGTAGAAAGAAAGCTTTCTGTCTCACGGATCCCGCGGTTCCCTCCTAGTAGGGATCCGTCTAAGCAATTCTGAGGGATCCGTTTTAGCTGTTAAATTTTAGCAAGGGTGATATAACAAGTAATGTTATCACAAAAATAAGATATGAATACAAGGTAATCATATTCTCAGAAAAATAGCAAGTAGCATGTAATTCCATTTAATAAAACTAGAGTTATGATATGATATGCATGACTATAAAAACTAAGAAAATAAGAAAATAAATTACTAGGAATTTCTAAACCAACTATCGCTTGATGCTAGGACACCACTAAAAATCTTCTAGCTCAAGTTTTATTTAGGTTTGATCTCGTCGAAACGTTCGAGGAGATGATAGAACATGAAACGTTGGTCTTCTCGTACTTTATGTATCAAACTTTCAACATGTTGACAATGATAGCAATCTTTGTCATGGCTAGGTAGTGGTGGTGGAAGAAATGAAATGGCTTGATGCGAAGGATCAAGTGAAGCGGCTTGTGGAGCTTCAAACGATGGAGGGATTGGTGGAGGTGCATTTGAGAATGACTCAACCAAAGATGTTGGTGGTGGTAGAGAAGTGTCAACTTCCATATGGTTGGGTGTTTGACTTTGATGATTTCTCATAATCCAAATGGGATTATATGATGGAAACGGCGAAAAGGAAGCCGGAGCAAGTGTTGACTCAACACCTTGATTTTGAACCATTATTCCTCCTAATGAGGAGAATGTTGTCGGCGAAAGCGGATGAGATGGCCTAGGAGGCAAGTCCTCTAAATTGTAGAGGTGTGGTGATGATAGTGGGGATGTAAATGAAATAGCTCTAGGAACCAATGGTGATGGTTTAGTGGAGATGATATTGTTTGGCTTAGGAGGTATGATGGTGTTTGGCATAGGTAGTTTTGTGGGTACTATCCTTTTAGGAATTGGTTTGATTGGATGATGAAGAATTCTATCATTTGTTGGCTTGACGGGAGATGATTCAGTTGAAGAAATTTCGTGTATAACACGAGCTCTTTTCATGGGTGGTTCTTTGGTGGATAAGTTACTACTTGGGGTTTTCCTCATGATGGGATGATTTCAAGAGGTTGCAAGAGCTGAAAGTTAGGATGAGAGTGATGACTATGGAGGTCCTAACAAGGTGGTTTATAAACTAAGAGATTTGGCAAGTGCATTTAAGCCTTAAGCCACTAGGATTCATTGGAATGTGATGATTAACATGCACAAGAGTCAACTTCAGAGTTTGCATTGTTCTAGGAACTCATTTAAGATGAGATGGAGTGTTTGAGTTAGGAAGATGAGTTGAAATGATTGTTTTAGCAAGATTTGACCTAAGCTGTCATCCGGATCCCACGGTTCCCTCCTTAGAGGGATCCGTCTAGGCTAATCCTCGGGATCCGGCTCTCAGCCGCTATGAAAGAGTGGAAATGATGTTTCTAAGATCTAAGACCTATATCATCTTGAGTGTTTCAGTCCTCCTAAGTGTTTTAAATGAAGGGATGCTTGAGTACTTGAAGGTAATGAATGATGTAGCTAATGATTGTCATTTATGGAAGGATTTGAAACTTTTAAGAGTACCAATGGATGAGCAAGGATGACACTATAGATTTAGAGTGTCAATTGAAGCTAAATGATCCTAGAGATCAGGTTGTGTCTTAGGATAGTGTTTTGGAAAATATCCTAGAAGCTTTGAGATGAGAAAACTAGATTTTGATCAATTTTGACCAATTTTGAGGTGAGGATGATTTATGATCAATTTTGCCATAATCGAAAGATTTCTAAGACTATATGTGAGGGATCAAGTAAAAGATGAAGTGTGAGTTTAAGAGCGGAAGAGTAGTGGATTAAGGACGAAACGGTAGATTTACAATCGTCTTAGAGTGTGATCTAGGTGAGTTATGTATGAGTAGGAAAGATAAACCTATCTTGATAAGGACTTAATTTTGCCTTAAGGCACTATGATTAGCTTAGTGTGTGAGGTATTCTAAGGATATGTTTGAAATATAATGCTTGCAATTGGATTTTCTGTTTGCCAGATCCCACGGTTCCCTAAGAGTAGGGATCCGTCTAGTACAATCTTTGGGATCCGCCCATCTGCTCAGCAGGACCTTTACTAAAGGTATGCAATGATCTTGACAATGCATTATATCTCAAGAATAGTCTAAAGAGAGTTCTAATACTAAGATATCAAATGTAAAATATTTTATTTCATGAAGGAAATTGGATTACATTGATAAAGCACGCGTACAAGAGATTTGATCCTATTTTGGAATACTATTAGTTTCCTTGAGTGTTTTCGCTAGGAGGATCATTATGTGATTGATGAGTGTTGGTGGAATCAAGAATGAAGAAAGTCTTCATGAGAGATATGTTTAGCGGTTCCATCATCTTGTTCACAAGTACGTACAACGGACTTTGAAATTTAGGATGGAAGTGCATAACATTATGATAGAGGCGTGTCAAGAACATTCCATAAGGGATGAGTTTATTCTTGGAGCCTTGAAGATTTGCAATTCGCCTTGCGAAGAAGTAGGCGAGATTGTATGGTTGTTGTGTTAGCAAACAGTACAACATGTGAGCACAACAAGTGGGAAGGATTTCTCGATTACCCCTAAGACTCCAAACATTTTCACGTAGGATGAGTGCAAGAGGCTTGTACTCCTCTCGGATATCCCTTGTAAAGATAATGTTTGGATCGGAGTAATATGGTCGAGGTTTGCATATTATGCGATTTAAATCTTCCGGAGAGGGTATGTGTGAACAATATGGACTATTTTCTTTACGAAAGTTGAAGAGAGAATCAAGAGACCAATCTTCGGTGAAGGCACATTGTCCATGATTTGGAATCCAGAGGATGTGAGCAAAATGCCCAAAGGTTAGAGCGAACTTTTGGTTTTTGATATAAAACCAAAGAGATAGAGAGCGATCCTCGTTACGAACGAGTTCGACTTGACGGAAGAATTCCATTATGAACCTTGGACATATCTTCTCGTTGATTTCAAGAATACATTCTAGTCCTATGGCTCGGAAGGAGGTATTGATACCTTCTTCGAATTGTAGATAGGTGTCTACAATACGTCCTTCGTGGAAGTGACGGTTTTCGAGATTATTGAACCCATGGACATGATTGCCAGGTGTGTTGGGTTCGAGAGAGATGTTCGGAGTGTAGACGCTAGTGAGTGAAAAATCAAACTCATATTCATGCGTCATAGTTGAACCTATAGAAATGACAAGTTAATAAAAAAGGAAATGTTTGTGGTCAACTTATGATAATCTAATGTTTTTACTAGATTTTTATTAACAATGGTTTTTAACAAGAAATACACTTAACTCACTTATGGTTTTGACATACAAGTGGAGTATTATTCTTAAAAGGAAAGAGGTTTTTGATTTGCATGAAAAACTGTTTTCCAGTAGGAAGGATCTCACGGTTCCTTTTCAAAAGGGATCCGGCTAGTATAACTTCCGGGATCCGTGGATCTGTAGTAACAGAAACAGATTTGATAAAAACATAGATGTTATAGTTTTTATACCACGAAATATGTTTTATCCTACATTTTCTTTTAGCATGCATACATGACTTCTAATGTATCACGAAAGAATATAAAACATATAAATCAAAATAAGTGACAAACACATTATGATAAAAATAACCTAGATAAACTAGATTATTAATAATATTGCATTTCAATACTAAGGATGATACAAAGGGTTGGGTATATGATCCCAATGTAGATTAACAACACAAAGTAAATGTCTCCATATGTGAACTTCATCATAGGGAACACAAGTGCGATGAGTGTTAGAGCGATGAGCACGAGTGCGATGTAAACCATGTTGATGATGGATCTTCTTGGTTTCGATTGAGATGGAATGAGGAGGAAGATGAAGTTTTTGAATGAGAGGAAATTTTTTGAAATTGGAAGATTTGAAAAAAAATGAGGGTTTGATAAGATGGTCGATGGTGGGAGTATTTATGGGGAAGGAGGAATTTTGAGATTTTTGTTTTGTTTTATTAGAAGATATGATTTTTGGATTAAGTGAGATAAAACACAATTATTATAAATCATGATTTCTAGACGGAGGAGTGACACATATGTGTGAAAAAACTTCTTAATGAAGCTACATGTAAAACATGTGTAAACACGAAATCTACTCAAATAAATGCCTAACAAATAACACTTATTTATTAAACTAATATCATTTAGATATAAGTGGAAAGTCATACCTCGAATGCACTTAGGAATGTCTTTACAAATGACACAACAAATGTCACTTAGACGATTCCCGTTCCTTAACGTTTAAGATACCTTCTTAAGGAAGGTATTCTTGTTACCAAGCGACTCCTAAAGCTTGGTGGGTATGAGCTTTGACTAATCAACATGACAAGGAAGATTAGTACAATTAAATGAAAAAGAAGATAAGAAAAATGTTGTTTATCAAGTCAACATCCAAACATATACTTTTGAAAAACATGGTGTTTGCTTTTATGAAAAACCTTCTTTGTAGTTTTCAATTAACCATGGATCGTATCAAGTTTTTAAAGTACAATATACTTCAAGAAACTTGGTAACGAAGCTCTGATGCCAATTGTGGAAAACTAGAAGGGGGGGTTGAATAGTTTTGCCAATTAAAACGTCCTTTTAATCTATTTAGATCGACTTATGTCAATCTATTTGGATGTGTGTGTTGGATGTTGATAAACAAGCATATAAAGGTAAGTAATGAAAAGATAAGAGTAAGAAGCATAAAACCACAACACGAGTATTTATAGTGGTTCGGCTACAAGGACACCTTCCTTGCCTTACTCCACTCCCCGAGTCACCTACTCAAGAGTTCGTAATCACTACACCAATCTCCTTATGGCGGAGAAGCCTTCACAACGTCGCCTACTCTTTTTCCGATACTAGGCTAACCACCGGGTTCTTTCACTCCGAGGTTAACCACACCTACACAACGTCGCCTACCCTTTATAAGGTACTAGGCTAAGTACCTAGTTCTTTCACTCCAAGGTGAACTAAACCTTCACAACGTCTCCTACCCTTTATTAGGTACTAGGCTAAGCTCCTAGTTCCATTGCAATGGAGAAACTACTACCACACTACACCAATGACTAATCCCAAAGGAGATCTACTCCTTTACAACATCATCAAGGATATCAATATCCTTGGATCTAATATTAGTCTATCTTGTACATCGAAACACACCAAATCGAATATACATCTAAGGCACCTTTCACTAATGCCTTTTGACTAGATCTACAAGACACCTTTCACTAATATCTTGTGTCTTCACTTCTAAGCACCTTTCACTAATGCTTCTTTGTCTTGAATTCTAAGCACCTTTCACTAATGCTTCTTTGTCTTGACTTCTAAGCACCTACCACAAGTGCTTATCCTATAGACGATAGATACCCTTCACTAATATCTTCGTCTTGACACTTGAGACATCTTTCACTAATGTCTTCAACACTACACTTCTTTGAAGAAAGAAAGGAATCATCAACAAGAAGACTTCAGTAGCCTTGATGATGAAAAAGCATGACAACTCATGGACTTGAGCTTGCTCGACTTCAAAGATGGTGATCTTGCCTTTAAGAAGAATCTAAAAGATCACACAAAAAACAAAACTACAAACATAGATCTCTTGGATCTAAGGTTAGTGAGATTTAACTCAGGGGGGAGGTGTGTTAGAAAGGGATTGAAAAGGATAAGAAATAATGAAGAAATGGCTCACTATTTATAGAAGAAAAATCCTACTGTTCCCCGGATCCCTACCACAAGGGATCCGGCTAGCACAAAGCTAGGGATCCGTGGTACGCTCCTCTTTGCCCATGGGTATTTTTGGTTATGGGTCATGGGTTATGGGTTGATCCATGGTTTTCTTTCTAGATACAATGTATCTTAAGGATACAATGAACTTGGTTAAGTGGTATAAATAAAACCATGGGTTATGGGTCAAAACCATTAGCAAGTTTTTACCTATTTAGTATACACTTGTTTTTACCCATTTTAGTATATACTTGTTTTTACCCATTTTAGTGTATACATGTTTTTACCCATTTATGTTACCCAATATACTACATACTAGTTATGTGTATATTTTATCCAAATATGTAAACACTAGTTGTTGTAAATATGTATTACTAAATCATAAAATCACTTATACTTGTTTTAGTGTTTTATGTGAAAATGTGAATATGTTAGAAACTATTAGTTCAAACCATTTACGTATTTTATTTGTTTCGTTAATATGATTTTACGTTTGTTATCGACAAAACATTAGAAGATCGTAAAATATAAATAAACGTTTTTATGGCTTATTTGTATTAACAGATTGGTTGTCCAAACACCGTGCTAGGATTGTTTGCGACGAGAAAACCGTTCATATCCCGATCAACGGTGAAACTTTGGTTATCCAAGGAGATCAAAGTAGAAAGTACTTAAGTATCATATCCTGTGCGAAATCGATAAAGTACATGCAGAAAGGATGTTATGCCTTCTTAGCTCAAGTAACGGAAAAGAAGTCGGAAGAGAAACGATTAGAGGATGTATCTGTAGTCAGAGAATTTCCTGAGGTGTTTCCAGAAGATTTTCCTGGACTCCCACCTGCTCGACAAGTCAAATTTCAAATCGATCTTATTCCTGGAGCTACTCTCGTAGCACGAGCACCGTACCGTTTAGCACCCTCAGAAATGCAAGAATTGTCCAAACAACTAGAAGAGCTATCTGAAAAGGGATTCATTAGACCAAGTTCCTCACCCTAGGGAGCACCGGTTTTATTTGTTAAGAAGAAAGATGGATAATTTCAGATGTGTATCGATTATAGAGAATTGAACAAGCTCACGATCAAGAACCATTATCCCTTACCAAGAATCGATGATCTGTTTGATCAGTTACAAGACTCGAGTGTATACTCGAAGATTGATTTAAGATCTGGATATCATCAGTTAAGGGTAAAAGAGGAAGATATACCTAAGACCGCGTTTAGAACTCTATATGGCCATTATGAATTCCAAGTAATGCCATTTGGTTTAACTAATGCACCCGATGTATTTATGGACCTCATGAATAGAGTCTGTAAACCATATATGGATAAATTCGTCATTGTGTTCATCGATGATATTCTTATCTACTCTCGTGATAAAGAAGAACATGCGGAACATATGAGAACTGTCCTGAAGTTACTCAAGGATGAAGAGTTGTACGCAAAGCTTTCCAAATGCAATTTTTGGATTGAGACAATCCAATTTCTTGGTCATGTGATCGACAGTGAAGGAATCCACGTGGATCCCGTTAAGATCGAATCAGTAAAGAATTGGCCAGTACCCACCAACCCCACTGAAATTTATCAATTCTTAGAACTTGCTGGTTATTATCGAAGATTCATCGAACGTGTTTCTCGAAGATAGTCAAGCCATTGACCGAGTTAACCCTATTAATGAAGAAATTCAAATGGGGAGACGATCAAGAATCAGCTTTTCAACTCCTAAAGAACAAGCATTGCGAAGCACCCATCTTGGCACTACCTGAAGGAGTAGAAGATTTTGTAGAATATTGTGATGCTTCACACATGGGTTTAGGCGCTGTTCTCATGCAAAGGAACAAAGTGATTTCTTACGCGTCACGACAACTCAAAACTCATGAGAAGAATTATACTACTCACGATCTAGAACTTGGCGTTGTAGTATTTGCACTCAAGTTATGGAGACATTATTTGTACGGAACCAAGTGTATAGTGTACACTGATCACAAAAGTCTTCAACACATCTTAGATAAAAAAGAACTGAATATGCATCAACGTCGCTGGCTAGAATTGCTCAGTGATTATTACTACGAGATTCGTTACCATCCTGGAAAGGCGAACGTTGTTGCAGACGCCTTGAGCAGAAAATATCGCCCTAAGCCACTTAGAGTGAGATCATTGGGTATGGTAATCAATTCACCCCTACCATCAAAAATTCTTGAAGCTCAGATCGACGCACTTAAAGAAGAAAATAGGCCGAATGAGAAGATTTATGGCATGCCGGAGAATGAGAATGGATTTGTGAAGAGATCGGACGGAACATTATGTTTCAAAAATCAAAGTTGGATTCCACTCTACGGAGGTATCCGAGAACTCATAATGCATGAATCACATAAATCAAAGTATTCCATACATCCTGGTCCCAACAAGATGTATCAAGATCTATAGCTTTTGTACTGGTGGCCTAACATGAAGGCTGATATCGCCTAGTAAGCCAGTAAATGCTTGACATGTTTGAAAGTCAAAGCTGAACATCAAAAGCCACCAGGATTGTTAACCCAACCAGAACTTCCCATATGGAAATGGGAAAGAATCACAATGGATTTCATCACGAAGTTACCGAGAACTTCTAATGGTTTTGACACCATTTGGGTCATTATAGACCGTCTCACAAAATCCGCTCATTTCTTGCCAATCAAGGAGAATGACGAGATGATTACACTCGCTAGACTGTACATCAAAGAGATTGTTTCTCGCCACGGTGTACCAATCTCTATCATATCTGATCATGATAGCCGATTCACCTCGAGATTTTGGCAAACACTTCAAAATGCCATGGGTACCAACTTGGATATGAGTACCGCGTACCATCCTAAACCAGATAGACAAAGTGAAAGAACGATCCAAACTCTGGAAGACATGCTAAGAGCATGTGTGATTGATTTCAGAAAAGGATGGGATAAGCACTTACCTCTGGCTGAATTCTCTTACAATAACAATTACCACGCCAACATTAAAGCTGCTATTTTTGAAGCACTTTATGGAAGAAATTGCCGATCGCTAGTTTGCTGGGCAGAAGTTGGAGAAGTACAACTCACAGGCCCCAAAATTGTCCAAGAGACAACTGAAAAGATAATGCAAATTAGGCAACGACTGCAAGCAGCTCGAGATAGACAAAAGAGATACGCAGATGTCCGAAGGAAACCAATGGAATTCCAAGTCGGAGACCGAGTAATGCTCAAAGTATCCTGGAAAGGGATGGTCAGATTTGGAAAAATAGGAAAACTCAAACCTCGATACGTTGGACCGTTCAAAATTCTTCAAAGAATTGGTCTAGTGGCATATAAACTCGAACTTCCCGAAGAACTTAGTCGAGTACATGACACGTTCCATGTCTCGAATCTTAAGAAGTGTCTATCGGATGAAACTCTAGTCGTACCTCTCAAGGACATCCAACTCAATGAAAAACTTAGCTTTGTCAAAGAACCCATTGAGATCATGGACAGGGAAGTCAAGAGGCTTAAACAAAGCCGCATTCCTATCGTTAAAGTTCGATGGAATCACAAGAAACGAGGTGCAGAGTTCACCTGGGAGCGCGAGGATGTAATGCGTTCCAAGTATCCCCACCTGTTCATCTAACCACCCATGACAACCTCTGCGAGTTAAACCGCGGGACGCGGTTCTCTTAAGGGGTAGGTACTGTAAGCTCCCGGAAAATTTCATTGTACTTAAAACCTTAATCAGAAATTAAGCATGATTTATATCATCATGAAATTTTCTAAATATCACATTTGCATATCATTTGGCATATGCATGATCAACGCAGCTTGAGCGTTCATAAATATATCGTTGTGATCAGAACGAAATTCCCCACGATCCTGATAATCTTACAATACGTAACGGATATGTAAAAATTTGTAAAAATACGAAATAATTATAACAAAATACATATTACCCATATTGGGCCTAGGAACCTTGTTAGGCCTCAAGTCGAGCCCAACCCGTCACCATGTTTCTTTGGGCCTCAAGTCGAGCCCAACTTAGCACACCTCACACTTGGGCTTGCCTATAACTCAATCCAACCCAATTTTTCTTTGGACTTTGCGTCCAACCCACACCCGGTTTTAATCCGAGCCCAATACCACACACATCATTGGGCCATTATTTTCTTATTAGTCCGATCCACAACTAAATGAAACGAGCCCAACACCTTTGATTTTCTTTCGGCCTCGCCTGCTAGCCCCAACACACCCAAATGAGTTCCAAATGAAACGGTATGTGATGAAAACTACTCTTTTTCTTGTGTTTGAGAACCGGTCGAGTACCACAAAACCACCAACAAGACAATACCAAATGAGCACTTTTTAAAATAAGAGAAGGAGACAAACCCCATGCTTTAGCCACCCTGAAACAAGTTTTATATTAAACCTAAAGCATTTGACTACACGTTGACTCTATTGACCAAAGGATACCGTGAAAACGTAGAGGGGGGGGGGGTGAATACATTTCAGTTTCAAACTTAAAACTTTTGTATCAAATATAGTATAAACCATTGAATTTGCTAATCTCGACGCGAGGATGCATTTAACACATTACGGCATGTAAGGCCAACCCCTTAATATCACATAAGATTCCGTAAGATTAATGGTTCATTATAAATCAAGTTTCACCATTGTTAGTACGGTTGCTTTTTCTTGATCAAGTGTGTCATAATATGTCAAGTGTTAAATATAGTTTATGACTATATGAAAGACCAAGTATGTATCACAAACATAGACATCAACCACATAGAAAATAAACAATGTAATGCAAGAATAAAAGTAAAGCGATAAGTAAAAGGATAGACAAACCAACACGAGGATTTATAGTGGTTCGGCTACAAGGACACCTTCCTTGCCCTACTCCACTCCCCGAGTCACCTACTCGAGAGTTGCTTCACTACACGACACCAACTCCTTATGGCGGAGAAGCCTTCACAACGTCGCTTACACTTTTTCCGGTACTAAGCTAAACACCGAGTTCTTCCACAAGGTAGAACCAAACCTATCACAACGTCGCCTACCCTTTATCTGGTACAAGGCTAGATACCGAGTCCCATTACAAAGGAGGAACTAATACCCAACACTATACCAACAACTAACCCCAAAGGAGATATACTCCTTATGACAATATCAACAAGGATGACAATATCCTTGTGACCCAATACTAATCTATCTTGTACATCAAATCATACCATATCGAATGTACACCATAGGCACCTTTCACTAATGCCTTTGACTCGATCTCTAGGCACCCTTCACTAATGCCTTGTGACTTGACTTCTAGACACCCGTTATGTTTTGTGGCCCAACATAACAAACCTTGTGTTTTATGGCACAAACACATAAACCATCTAGTCTAGTCATAGATGTACGACACATCCATGATACCCGTTATGTTTTGTGGCCCAACATAACAAACCTTGTGTTTTATGGCACAAACACATAAACCATCTAGTCTAGTCATAGATACAAGAATATGATACTAGACAATATCCAAGACAATGTGTCTAATGGATATTAAGTCCTAAACTAAACATCAAGAACACAAAGCATGATGTAGTTAGTATTCTATGAAAGAAGATGACAAGTTTCCCAAGCTTGTTATAGAAGATCTTCATGTGCTTGTATGCTTGTGATGGGTGATCGCTTCAGTAGGTAAAGATGCAAGATCTCTAAGCTTGCTTTGGAGGATCACTTCAGGAGTATGCTTACAACAAATGAAAGTTAGAAGCATTATGTTCATATGAGATGAGGGTGGTTAACATGTTTCCTAATGATCTAAATATCCTAGAAATGGTGGAGAGAAACTATGTGTGAAGGTGTGAAGAAATGGTAAGAAGTGGCTTGCTATTTATTGGTAAAAAGGCCAAAACCATGTTCTGCCCCAAGGATCCCTCCTGGAGGGATCCGGCCCTTGTAATTCCAAGGGATCCGTGGGACATTTGAGGGATCCGTGCACGCTCCTCTTTACCCATAGTTTATGGGTTAAAACCATGGGCTATGGGTCATGGTTTTGAGTACCCACCAAGGTACAATGTATCTAGACATTGGGTATAGGTCTTGGGTCATGGGTCATGGGTTTTACCCAACACATTTACTTATGTTTATGTATTTTATAAAGTGTTTAACTAAACATGTTTAATAGTTTGTTAGGTGTTTGATCATAACGCAACATAACAAACATGTACGAACCTGTGTTGTAGCATACAAGGACTTGAGTCATCGAGAGGTGTTGAGAGTATGTTGAGACAAAATATAATTACAAGTAACTTATACATTTTACGTTATGTATTACAAGTTACATGTTTGTCATCAACAAAACAAATGAGAATGTATAGATTAAATATCGTAATATTTGCACTAACAATCTCCCCCTTTTTGATGATGACAAAATATATGTAAACGTAACAGATAGGTAAAATGTCAAAGTTACTTGTGTCCGTACTTCCTATACATTACCTTCTCCGTTTACACTCTTCTCCCCCTTTTGTCGAAAAAAAGGGTGTGTCCTTTAAACTTAATTTCTCCCAAGAATGGCGAGTTTGCATCATCCCTAGTGAAGTTAAAATAAAAACACCTTATTGCTCCAATTGGCATACCACGCCAATACCTTCAACACGAAACACTAATGACGAAGCTTAGCAACTCATGACGTTGAGCTTGCACGTCTTCAAGAGGTGGTGATCTTGCCTTTAAGAGAAACCTAGAGAATCACACACAAAAAATAGAAAGATCCTTTGAATTATAACCATTGTTGCCAATGGATTAATGGATCAAATTTTTGAGGGTTAACCTACATCAATGTTAGTGAAAAAAAATAAAATAATAAATGATGAGAAAGAAATCTCCCTTTTGTTGAAACATAAAGGAATTTTTAAGAATGAATGTGTGCATGCTCCCCTTTGACGGTTGCTCCCCCTTGTTAAGGGCGTCAAGTATTTTAGGAAGACTAAGACAAAAGTATTGCAAAATTTGCAATGTTTTTGCTTTGACGAAAAATTCCCCTTTATTGAGAGTGTCAAGTTCTCCTAGTATGTTTTGAAAATCTACAAAACAAAAAGTTAGTGCAAAATTATATTCATCCTTGGACGAGTAAGTCATATGATGCACTTTGTAAATGCTTGACGGAAGATCCCCCTAGCTCGAGGGCGTCAAGAAGAACCTACAAGAAAAAAAAAGTAAACCTCGTCCGAAGACAAGTGCTCCATATACAAACCCATGTATATGAGTGAGCCTACAAAGAAAAGAATTAGTGTAAAATTTCGTCCATAAATAGACGAGAATCCCATACACATCAAAGTGTATATATATGAACCTACAAAGAAAGGATTAGTGTCATAAAGAGAATAATCCTACTACTTGCATCATCATGGTTGGTTTAGAGGTTGTAAGGTTTGTTCAAGGTAAGACAAAAAATGTGCTTAGGGATGAGACGCATTTCATTATGAAATTCACTTGGCTTTTGACAACATAGATGTTTGTGGAGGATGGTTGAGCGACCATGAATAGTAGTGGTAGTGAGACACTTGTAGGATGTGGTTGACACAATAAGCTTATGGTTTGAGGTTGTGGTTGACACAAGTAGGATGTGGTAGAACATGAGACATACTTCATCACGTAGTTCATGAACTAGACCTTGGACACGGTGATAATGATAGAAATCATCATTATGACTTAGAGGATGATGCAAGATTAGGAATATAAAAAAATGTGCGAATGAGCACGACTAGACTTGATGATGAAATCGACCATTGTCATCCTAAAATAATCCAAAAGAGTTAGTACAAAAAAAAAACATTTATACAAGTGGATAAATTGTTCACATAAAATCATGAAACGAAAGGAAAGAACACGTAAAGAATCATATAAATGCAACTCATTTATAAACATATAAGAAAATGATAATCCTAAGTGTTAAACAAGTGCTTGTGTGGAAAAAGGAAATTTTAAATGATTATCTAAAGAGATAATGTACCTACCGTTCCACGGTTCCACCGGTTCCCTCACTAGAGGGATCCGGCTAGCTTAAGTCTAGGGATCCGGCTAACAGATGAGGTGAAAAAGAGGTGATTGGGTTCTAGCAAGGTCTAGCACCTACATATCCTAAGTTACCCAGTCTATTAAGTGTCTTACATGAAGATGGACTTAAATGATCAAGAGAAAATGATTGATGGTAGCTAATGATTTCCTTTTATGGAAGGAAATAGGGCTTTATGAGCACCAGTGGATGATTAAAGATGACACTAAGAAATTTGAGAGTGTTAAGTGGCGTTAAATGATCCTAGAGATCAGATTATGACTTAAGAGAGATTTGGAAAATTCCTTAAAAATTATAAGAAATTAAAAACTAGTTTTTGGCCTATTTTGAGGTAAGGATGACTAAAATCAATTTGCTAAAATTGAGAGAAATATCAAACTAGGTGCTTTGAGATGATAGGAACAATGTGTAAACATTGGAGCAGAAAGATGTTGAGTTTTGAAGTAATGATAAATAAAAAATACTTCGAATGTGATCCTAAGTCATCCATGAGTGAATGTGAGATTGATTGAGCCTAAGAAAAGTTTAAGTGATCCTAATGTAGCATGTTTAACTAGTCCAATAAGGTCTAGAATGTTGGATTGATGCAAGAAGGATAAAAAGGAACTTCTGTCCACCCGGATCCCACGGATCCTTCACTTGAGGGATCCGTCTAGTTACATCTAAGGGATCCGGCGTCTGAGACAGATTTTCTTAACAGAATATTTTTAGAATTTTGCTCTATGTTTCGAATTATGAAACAAATTGTTTCTACAGCAAGCATACATGTATACACGTTAAGCAAAGCAAGGAGAGCATGTAGAGATCACATATAGGCAATCAAACGTGATCGATCTCATAAATAACACAAAGGTTTAGCAAACTTAACAAGCACTATTCAAGAAGCCTAAAACAGATTTACGGTCTAGATTAGTAAATCATTTACACTAACAATGACATGAAAGGTATGTGTCTAGAAAGAAAAGAGCACATGAAGGTGTACAAGACAAAAGAGTTGTTAGTTGCTAGTTTAGGACAATCTAGTCATCACGGATGGTGATTAGCATACAATGAGCTTCGTCCATGAATTCATGTAGCTCTTCACGATCAAAGCAAGATAATCGCTTGATGAGGCAAGTGGTTGTGATTAACTAAAAGAAAAATTAATTTTACAACTTCTTTGATTAGTAATCCTAAGACAATGCAAAATATTTCCATTGTAAACTTACTTTAGGAAAACATAGGAGTATAAATTTCTCAAGTGAGAGAATGAATATGAGACTATTACTAGCGGTGCTAAATTACGGCTAAACACGACCATTTTTACGGGCGATTCCACATACCCAACTTCTATCAAGGAAGCAATTCAACCGTTAGGTTAAATTGAGTTTCTAGTGCAATAAGTTCTCCAGTATTCATTCTCAAGTTAGGAAAATTTATATTCCTACAATGTCCTATCGAAGAGTAACAATGATGATACTTTGATTCGTTTTATTAATATTATACTTGAAACAACTAAGGTGACGAAGGTGTCAAAAAAAGTAAAAGTTGTCCATATGGTGAACAAAAAGATGGTTGGATGAGCTAGTTCAACATATGTTGTGGGAAAGATCGAGTTTGGACTTTCGGATATGAACAATTATATTTGCGTTGCAAAATAATTTACTTGAGTATATCGGATGAAATAATCAATTTGTCAATCCTACTATGAAGCTTGGAGAGCGATCATGAAAAGAAAAATGGGAGAGTACATCATCAACAAAAGTGTAGGTTATGATCCGATGTACATTCTTGATGTTTTTAGAAAACGATACAAGAAAATATGAAATCAAGAAATCATATAAGCACATAAAACATTTATGTTGCACACATGACAAACTCAATCAAAAAGCCATTTAGTGTGTTATATGTTTTAAACATTTTTCAACTTATAAAACTAATATTTTCGACACAACTAGATGTTATCCCAAACGCTCCTTCAAGTAGCACATTCATTAGTAGAAAATTACTAACTCGACAAGCAAGAGAATGAATATCAAGGTAAGGAAACCACATATGTTATACAATCAAACAAGCACAAAAGCTATTTGAGATAAGCGAATATTCAAGTAATGCAAGGAAGACAATTTATCATTTAGCATAGCATACGAAAGTTCTTTTCATCGCTTTGTGTTAAACATGTATACCAAGCTTGATTAGTTTCTTTTAAATATGATCAAAACCTTAATTTCAAAAGAGGACACATTGTTATTCAAAGACGAAAGCATCCATCTCCAATTAGATCAAAAGTTTGTGCAAATGTTATGACCAAAAAATGACTTTCTATTATAAATCAATGATTCTGTAAATTTTTGTTTTGAATTAGTTTATGAAATCATTTTTAAATGAAATTAGACTCAAATACATTTAAAATGATAGGTGGCACAAGTTCTAACGACTTACGGTTAATTAGTTATGAATTTTTGAAATTCAGACAAACACTGTCTTCTGTACCACGGATCCCATGGATCCCTTGCTTGAGGGATCCGCGAATCTGACACAGAATTACAAAAATGTATGTTTTGACCCGACGAAAAGGTTTAATCTTTGTAGACTTTTTACTGAAGTTATATTACCCATTTTTACCTTTATTCAAGCTTGATTAACAAGATATCTAACAACAAAACTTCAAAGAAAAAAAATCAACAAAACACTTTTCATTTTATGTTTGACTTCACCAAAAAATTTGATACAAGGATCTTACTCGTTTTGAAAACCATTTGTTTTAAAAACTAGAGCCAACCCGCTCTGATATCAATTGTGAAAACGTAGAGGGGGGGGGGTGAATAAGTTTTCGTTTCAAACTTAAAACTTTTGTATCAAATATAGTAAAAACCATTGCATTTGCTAATCTCGACGCGAGGAAGCATTTAACGCATTACGGCATGTAAGGCCAACCCCTTAATATCACATAAGATTCCGCAAGATTAATGGTTCATTATAAATCAAGTTTCACCATTATTAGTCCGGTTGCTTTTTGTTGATCAAGCGTGTCATAATATGTAAAGTGTTAAATATAGTTTATGACTATATGAAAGACCAAGTATGTATCACAAACATAGACATCAACCATATAGAAATAAACAATGTAATGCAAGAATAAAAGTAAAGCGATAAGTAAAAGGACAGACAAACCAACACGAGGATTTATAGTGGTTCGGCTACAAGGACACCTTCCTTGCCCTACTCCACTCACCGAGTCACCTACTCGAGAGTTGCTTCACTACACGACACCAACTCCTTATGGCGGAGAAGCCTTCACAACGTCGCTTACACTTTTTCCGGTACTAAGCTAAACACCGAGTTCTTCCACGAGGTAGAACCAAACCTATCACAACGTCACCTACCCTTTATCCGATACTAGGCTAGATACCGAGTTCCATTACAAAGGAGGAACTGCTACCAACACTACACCAACAACTAACCCCAAAGGAGATCTACTCCTTATGAAAATATCAACAAGGATGACAATATTCGTGTGACCCAATACTAATCTATCTTGTACATCGAATCACACCATATCGAATGTACACCTTAGGCACCTTTCACTAATGCATTTGGCTTGATCTCTAGGCACCCTTCACTAATTCCTTGTGACTTGACTTCTAGGCACCCGTTATGTTTTGTGGCCCAACATAACAAACCTTGTGTTTTATGGCACAAACACATAAACCATCTAGTCTAGTCATAGATGTACGACACATCCATGATACGCGTTATATTTTGTGGCCCAACATAACAAACCTTGTGTTTTATGGCACAAACACATAAACCATCTAGTCTAGTCATAGATACAAGAATATGATACTAGACAATATCCAAGACAATGTGTCTAATGGATATGAAGTCCTGAACTAAACATCAAGAACACAAAGCATGATGTAGTTAGTCTTCTATGAAAGAAGATGACAAGTTTCCCAAGCTTGTTATAGAAGATCTTCATGTGCTTGTATGCTTGTGATGGGTGATCGCTTCAGTAGGTAAAGATGCAAGATCTCTAAGCTTGCTTTGGAGGATCACTTCGGGAGTATGCTTACAACAAATGAAAGTTAGAAGCATTATGTTCATATGAGATGAGGGTGGTTTACATGTTTCCTAATGATCTAAATATCCTAGAAATGGTGGAGAGAAACTACGTGTGAAGGTGTGAAGAAATGGTAAGAAGTGGCTTGCTATTTATAGGCAAAAAGGCCAAAACCATGTTTTGCCCCAAGGATCCCTCCTGGAGGGATCCGGTCCTTGTAATTCCAAGGGATCCGTGGGACATTTGAGGGATCTGTGCACGCTCCTCTTTACCCATAGTTTATGGGTTAAAACCATGGCCTATGGGTCATGGTTTTGAGTACCCACCAAGGTACAATGTATCTAGACATTGGGTATAGGTCTTGGGTCATAGGTCATAGGTTTTACCCAACACATTTACTTATGTTTATGTATTTTATAAAGTGTTTAACTAAACATGTTTAATGGTTTGTTAGGGGTTTGATCATAACGCAATATAACAAACATGTACGAACCTGTGTTGTAGCATACAAGGAGTTGAGTCGTCGAGAGGTGTTGAGAGTTTGTTGAGACAAAATATAATTACAAGTAACTTATACATTTTACGTTATGTATTACAAGTTACATGTTTGTCATCAATAAAACAACTGAGAATGTATAGATTAAATATCGTAATATTTCCACTAACAGATACTATGTTTTCTTGCTACAAATCGACGGGACAAGTCTTGGCATGCCCAAATTTTTGGTTATCACCTACACTCTTCCAAAACCAAACAAGAACACACCTTAATTTGCTTGGGAACTAGGGAAATCATGTAAAACCCTAAAAATCTAAAACGCGTGAAAAGACTATTTTGCCCCTCTAATTTAAAACTTATAAAATACGTAAAATATGTCAATGCTCATTAAATGTAATTCTAATCTAACTTATAAATGATTGACAAACCTAATATACGAGATTTATTTACGTTTACGTTTAAAATTTCACCACATGTATATATAATTGCATTGGGCCGAAAATTTCATAAGCTACAAATTAATACTACAATTAAAAATATTAGAGCCCAACTAAACTTGCAATAGGCCCATGTTTTTCCTTTAACTCGTCAAATCCCTTATAACCATCCCATTTTTTTTTCTTCTGTTACTTTTTCACACTAAAAACGCATGTCCCAAAACCCTAGCAAAATAAAGTGACGGCAAGCATTGGTGGTTTCTTCCTCCATTCGATCTCAACAGCAAACAAAGAAGGTTAATCGTGGAGCCTGGTTTGAAGGCTGCTGGTCGTGATCTACTGCTACTGATCGTGGGTTGTTGCTATCGTGGATACTCATTTGTTTCTGGTTCTATTCCACTCGTACGCCTAGGGTTCGTATCCTCCAAACTCAGTTTAATTTCCTTCTTTGTTTCTTGTTTGTGTCGTATATATTGGAATCCTTTTGATGCATGTTGTTGACTGAAACTGATAGAGCCTTATTTAGTAGGCAAACACTCCAAAGAATTAAGAGAAGAGACAAGAGTTTTGGGGCAATTTTCTGATTAAATTCCAAATGCAACAATTACAAGTATTTAAAGATGCATGAGAATACATGTCCACCATGCCATGTTTGCATGTCCACCATGTCCCTTCCCTTATTCTAGCCATGATCTACCACTATCATATCCTAAATGCATGCAACTATGTTGAACAATTCAATACTAAAAGTAACAGAAATAAACGTGCAGAAATAAATGTGCTTGTAACCAACTCCTAATGACTGGACTCCTTAATCCAACAACCTGCTGGGCTTTTGTTTGATGCGTTTGGGTCGGCCTTCAATCTGGGGTTGGGCCTGGGCCTGTGCAGTAGCAGACTGGGTCGTATCATCACCCCCCTCTTCGAAAACGACGTTGTCCTCAATGTCGGCAAAAAATGGGAATTGCTGTTGTAGAACCGATTTATCTTCCCAGGTAGACTCTTCCAATGGACGATTCTCCCACTGTATAAGAAGTTGTTCTTCTCCATCCGATCCAATTTTTCTGTCTAAAACAGCTTCCGGTAAGAAGGATACTGCCCCCACATTAAATGCTTCAATGTTACCTTTGTTGGAAGCTATGTTGCCAAAACTTTGCTTCAACAATGAAACATGGAAAACTGGGTGTATTTTTGATGATTGTGGCAACTCAAGCTTGTAGGCAACCTTCCCAATACGACCAAGTATCTTGTATGGCCCAAAAAAACGCCTCGACAGTTTTGGACTTGCTCTAGTACTCAACGTTTGTTGACGGTATGGTTGGAGCTTCAAATAGACCCAATCTCCGATGTCAAACTCTTTCTCCATTCGATGTTTATTGGCTTGTTTGACCATGCGAGCTCGTGCAACTTCCAGAGACTTTTTTAAAGCTTATATAATTTCTTGATGATTCGAAAGAGACATATCAATAGAAGCATTGGAATTGGTTCCCGGAACATAATCATGAACAGAAGTAGCTTCGTGACCGTAAAGTGCTTTGAATGGCGTCATGTTGATTGAGCTGTGAAAATGGGTATTATAAGAAAATTCTGCCATATGTAAGTACCTTTCCCATTTCGACGGTGTATCAAAAACAAATGCTCGCAAGTACGCCTCTAGGCAGCGGTTTACTACTTCCGTTTGCCCATCCGTCTGCGGGTGATAGGCACTTGAATGTAATTGCTTTGTGCCCATTTGTTTGAACATTTCTCGCCATAAGGTGCTAACAAAAATGGGATCGCGATCCGAAACTATGGTTTTTGGTAAACCATGCAGCTTATAAATGTCTTTCATGAAAATGGTAGCGAGGGAGACTGCTGTATAATGCGATGGAAGAGCAATAAAGTGTGCAAATTTTGACAAGCGGTCAACGATCACCCAAATTACTGTTTTACCTTTTGATGGAGGTAGATTTGTGACGAAATCCATGGAGATGTCGTGCCAAGTGTGTTCAGGAACCGGAAGTGGCTGAATTAAACCATAAGGTTTATGTGTGGGCATTTTGACAGCTTGACATACATCACAATTCCTGACAAAGGAGAGAACATCTTTCTTTAAGCCCAACCAAGAAAAAGAAGTGGATAACCTTTTGAATGTAGCTGTGCTTCCCGAATGGCCACCCACCGGAGACGAGTGGAATTCTTGTAACAATCTTTCTCTTACATTCCCAATTGGTGGAACCAGAATTTTGCCGTTGACATAAACGAGGCCATCTTTGTAGAGATGATGAGGGAACGCTGCTGGATTCGATGTGATTTGTTGGATGAATTCAATGCCCGTTAGGTGATCTTTGTAGTAATGCTTAATCTCATTTAGCCAAGGTGTTGTCACATGAGACAAGGCCAACATTGCAGGTATCTCCACTCTACTCAATGCGTCCGCCACAGTGTTCTCTTTTCCCGGTTTGAAGTGGATTTCGAAGTCATAACCTAACAGCTTTGTGATCCACTTTTGTTGTTCTGGTGTGTGAATTGTTTGGGTTAACATGTGTTTGAGACTATGATGGTCGGTATAAATACGAAAGTGGCTTCCCAATAAGTATTGACGCCATTTACGAACGGATTCCGTAATAGCATACAATTCCTTAGTGTATATGGATTGGGCTTGCATGGTGGGGCAAAGTTTTTTTTGAGAAAAATGCAATGGGTCGATTGTTTTGTGACAGAACAGCTCCAATGGCATACCCCGAAGCATCGGTAGTGACATCGAACGGTTTTGAGAAATCGGGTAAGGCTAGTGTGATAAGATTTTGCATGTGAGTTTTGAGGGTGGTGAATGCGTTCTCGGCTTTATCGTTCCAGATAAATTCCTTTGCTTTGAGAAGGTCGGTTAATGGTGTGGCTATGTGAGCATATTGTGGCACGAATCGACGATAGTACCCTGTAATACCCAAAAATGATCGTAATGTGGTGAAAGAGTTTGGTTTCGGCCACTGTTGAATAGAAATTATCTTCTCTGGTTCTGGACTTACACCAATGCCTGAAATACGATGTCCCAAAAACGAGATATCGGTTACTGCGAAGACACATTTTGATGCCTTTGCATGGAACTGATGATCCTTTAAGGTTTGGAAAACAAACTGTAAGTGAGCATAGTGATCTTCTTTCGAAGCACTGTAAATCAAAATGTCGTCGAAAAACACCAAGACAAACTTGCGTAGAACCGACCGAAAAAGATCATTCATAGCCGACTGAAACGTTGATGGAGCATTGGTTAGACCAAACGGCATTACCAAAAATTCATAATGGCCATCCGTTGTGCGAAAAGCGGTTTTGTGGATATCTTTTTTTTCCACTCGAATTTGATGGTAGCCCGAACGGAGATCAATTTTAGAGAAGATGTTTGCACCATTAAGTTCGTCTAAGAGCTCATCAATAGTTGGGATTGGAAAACGATCACGAATGGTGACTGCGTTTAGAGCTCGGTAGTCAACACAAAAACGCCAGGTACCATCCTTTTTCTTCACTAATAAAACCGGTGAGGAAAACGGGCTTTGACTTGGTTGTATGATTCCATCGCGCAGCATCTCGTCAATTAATTGGGTCATTACTTTTTTCTGAAAATGAGGGTATCGGTATGGCTTCACATTTACGGGTTTGTTGTCGTTGAGTAGGGGTATCTGGTGGTCATGGGGTCGTGAAGGTGGTAATGTATGTGGTGTAGCAAAAACAGTTTGAAATTCATTCAGTAAGTTGGTGATGAGAGGGTCGGAATGGTTTAGTGAATCTGTGGTGTTGCTGGAGGGTTCCAAAAGTAAGGCATGAAGTGAATCAATTGACCCATGGCGAAGCATAGAAGATACGGAACTTGAAAGTACCTGTTTGTTCATGGGTTCTCCTGTGAGGGTGATGGGATTACCATTGATGGTAAAGGATATTTTTGGTATGGAGAAGTCAGCAATGATCGGCCCTAGAGTCCCCAACCAAGCGATACCAAGGACCACATCGGCTCCTTGTACTGGAAAAACGAAGAATGGAATTTGAAAATCTGCTTTTTGAAGTTGTAATGGAACGTCTGGACAGTGCCCTTGGCAGTGAATGTTTTGACCGTTACCAACCATAACCGCAAAGGGTTGTAGCGGTTTTGTTGGGAGGTCCAACATTGATACGATTCGTGGCTGTATTATATTGTGGGTACTACCACAATCTACCAAAACTGTAACTGGACTGCCGTTGATATATCCTGTGATACGAAGAGTTTGTAGCGAGGACATACCAAAATAGGCCGCATCAGATAAAGACATAAATTGTGGGGGTGCTGTTTTTGTTTCCTGTTGATCGGGTGGTTCGTTTTCAGAAGGGGTGTGATCATCATTATCCACAATCAGCAAGAATTGTGGAGGTGAACATTTGTGGCCAGGAAAGAACTTTTCGGGGCATCGAAAACACAAACCTTCTTTTCGACGTAGTTGTATAGCTTCAGGTGATAGTTTAGTGAATGGTAAGGGTTTGGGTGGCGACGGCATTAGTGGTGGTGTAGTCGTTACCGGTGGTGTTGTAGTTGTTGGTTTTGTTAAATTGGTGGTAGGGGCTAGGGACGTGGAAGTAGGAGTGGAAATCGGGTTTATGGAGGAGTTTGTTGTAGAATAAGATTTTGTTGCATAAGATGATTTGGATTTGAATAAATGGTTAAATTTATCCTCAATACGTCTAGCTAGGCCACATGCTTCTTCAAAGGTATTGGGCTTAATGATAGCTATTTTGGCCTGTATCTCAGGTTTAAGCCCAGAAATAAAACAATTGAGTAATGTTTGGGCTGAGAGACCTGTAATACGATTACTGAGACGTTCGAATTCGGTTTGGTATTCTGTCACCGTTCCTTGTTGACGAAGTTTAAATAGGGTAGCCTCATGATTGTCAAATGTTGATGGGCCGAATCGAAGTTCAACGGATCGTTTAAATGCTGTCCAGTTTCCTAGCAAGCCGTTTGTAGATTGGTTTTGGTACCATGTTAATGCATCGCCAACGAAGTGAAATGCTGTGAGGGTGACTCGTTCTTGTGGTGGAATTTGATAATATGTGAAATAGTTTTCTGCTTGAAATATCCAACCTAAAGGGTTTGAGCCATCAAAATTTGGGAGTTGAATTTTTGGTGGTCGTGGGTTACGTGGTTGGTTGAGGTTAAAGTGGTGACGGCCGGGTCCTTCCTCGTCGGATTCAGAATTGAAACGATCAGCGAGTCGAGCTACATGATTGATGAGTCGGGTTGTGTTTTCAGTTTGTGCGTCGAGTTTTGTGTTGAGGTTGGTGGTGGCTTGGACTAATGCTTCAATTTGGGTGTTAAGGGTGGCTTGGTTGTGTGCAGAATTGGTTGTGATATTAATCAATTGGTTTAATTGGTCGTTGGCATTTGATGACATTTCATCAGAGGATGAAACGTCTTTTCGCGGTGGCATGATGGAGGATGTTGAGACGTGAATGAAAGCACCAAAATGATAGAGCCTTTTTTAGTAGGCAAACACTCCAAAGAATTAAGAGAAGAGACAAGAGTTTTGGGGCAATTTTCTGATTAAATTCCAAATGCAACAATTACAAGTATTTAAAGATGCATGAGAATACATGTCCACCATGCCATGTTTGCATGTCCACCATGTCCCTTCCCTTATTCTAGCCATGATCTACCACTATCATATCCTAAATGCATGCAACTATGTTGAACAATTCAATACTAAAAGTAACAGAAATAAACGTGCAGAAATAAACGTGCTTGTAACCAACTCCTAATGACTGGACTCCTTAATCCAACAACCTGCTGGGCTTTGGTTTGATGCGTTTGGGTCGGCCTTCAATCTGGGGTTGGGCCTGGGCCTGTGCAGTAGCAGACTGGGTCGTATCAGAAACCTCACATAAAATAACAAGATTGTCTCATGAAATCATAAGTGTAGCGCATGAATTATCGAATGAAAGATCTCATAAAATTCGACCCAACTTTAACCTGTTTGAAATCCATCTCGACATACCTATACGCGACACATATACATGTTCATCTAAAGATTTTTGAGTCGAATAGAGTAAATAAATGCACAAGCATGTCTTGGTTAGTTGCGTCAATAATTGTTCATGTATAGATCAATCGAATGCATGCATGGCTGTAGAAAATGGTACGAATCGAGTTCGGGTTGTGTTTCTGTAGCAGGTTCATGCGAATGGAAGCATGCAAGTATAATATAAAATTGGGAGTAAGTAAAGCAAATAGGTGTGTATGCATTGGTAGTCTATCATAGAAGTGGGACTGATTTGCATGCAAGCGTGTAGCATATGTACATTTTAATAAGTGTATGTTCGTTATTTTATTTGCATCCATTGGTATTTGATGTGTATGCGTGTTTTGTGTGTCAAGCATCAGTGTTATGCGTGTTTTATTGTATGTGTACAAGTTGTATGAATTGCAAGTTTGCTCATGTATGAGTTTGTGTCTTGCATGCCTAAATATTATATGAGTTTGCGTCATTTGCATGAGGAGTTTGAGGTCTCGTTTCAAGTGGATAAAGGGTGTGATTATAAGTTGTCATGTAGGTCTAGCGTGTGATATGAATTAGTGTTGTATTTGCATGGTCTTGTATGGTTGTGTTTAAAACAATATTTGTACGAGAGTCGAATCGAATAAGGGTTGATTCGTGTCATTGTATGTGGTTTATCGTGGGGTCATTTCGTGTGTACGCATATGAGGTAAATGTGTCGGCATGTAGGTTTTTAAAGTGTGAAAAACGCGGACTAATAAATTTATGAAACTTGCGTTGCGATCGGGTCTAAAGGAAGTTAGACATAGATGTTGGTTTGATATCAGTAATGGTTTATGAATGCGTAAATATATATATCTCAATTCAATATATACACCATGAAACTTAAGTCATCATATTTAAAACCTTAAATTTGATAATTTATACTTTAAACCTTAAACTTTACCAAAGGTGTTATAATAAACCCTAAAATATGATATTGGTTATATAAAACCTTTAAGTTTATTTAATTGTCATTTGAACCATAATTTATAAAAGCCGCTAATTCGGGAAACTTATTTAATTCGGAAAGTTTCTAAAAACAGAAAGAAGCCTTAAGTATGAAATATGAATAACGATGAACCCTAAAACTATGAAATAACGTTCTATATATTAAGCGACCATTATTCATGTAGATTCGCGGAGGAAGGAGTAGCTTTTGTTTTCCTTATGGACTTCGGGCGATTTGCTTTACGGTTTGAGGTACAGATATTCTATCCCTTTTCAGTAGGGGTTTCTCATGATGTTTTGATCCTTCGACTTTGTTCTGCTTATGATATTTCATTACTATGATTCATTGCTATTGACCCTCTGATATTGAACCTTTGCTTTACTGTTGACCTTCTGATATTGACCTTTGCTATTGACCCCCTGTTACTGAACTGTTGATATTGAACTACTGTTAATGAACCTTTGATATTGGACCTTGATATTGGTCTATTGTTATGAACCTCTGAATTGTGACCTACTGATATTGAACCTCTGATTATGATGACTGATATATATTGCTACACTGTGGATATTGTTTGACCACTTCAGATTTATACCCGAGCCAAATACTGTTAACTAGTCATGGAGGTACCATGACCGTGTCATTGATGCACCAATGGCATGACTCCAGTGTGTACGAGTGATGTTACACACCGTCCCTATACTGTACTGATTATGCGCATTTTACTGTTATTGTTATGGCCACTACTGTTTCTGCAGGGGCGTATGGATGCATCCTAGATCTGTACTGTACTGATATATATATATTGTACTGGTGATGTGGTGCGTGTGTGCAATACACCCCCTCACATACTGGGAGCTAGCTACTCCACTGGTTACTGAGGTCTCCCCTCCTATTGTCTGGTATTCCGAGGTCACCCCTCCGAATACGATGGTTACTATTGATTACTGGGCTGCTATTGCCACTACTGATATTACTGTACTGTACTGTTGGCTCGGGATAGATTTCTGACAACCCTTACACTGTTGATATATTTATATTGTACCATCTGTTTACCCCAACGCACCATATTCTGTATTGACTGCCCGTTACCCTGTACCCTTATGTGACTTATTCTTCTACCATTCCATTCACGTACCGGGTTATTATATGATTATTGAATTTGATTATGCTTTTACATGTTTATGTGACTACCGTTTACCGCTACGATGTGATTAATATGCGATTATATGATTCACCTGTTGTCATCTGATTATATGTTATCTTACTGTTATGTGACCCCTCTGATTGTCTGGTGACCATGCTAGTGTTTGATCGATTGTTTTGTCTGGTTATCTTGTATACCTCGTTCAGTTAGTCTCGTGGACTATGACTATCCGTTAGTATCCTTATCTGCTTATTTTGACCTGCCATGTTTACAATTCTGTTTATGCTACTGTTGGATTGGATAAATGGTTCAACTTATGTTGTCCGGCTTGTTAACTTGTTTAGTTTTCCTGCTATGTCCTTAATCCATTCAATTATAATGTTCGTACTGTATTCCTACTGGTTACGTGTGGCTGTCATGTTTTGACTGCTGTTAGTACTTCCGATGTTATTGTCACACCCCCAAATTACCTGTTTTGCAGCGGAATGGAATTCCTGGGGATTGACTGTCATAGCATCACAATCACAGTTATATTGAACGACCTAAAGTGTCGTTTGAAAAGAACATCGTTTGATTTAATAAAACAATCAGAGTTTACAAAGTAGGTCCCAAATGAAAATCAACTTGTGCGGAAATAAGTTTGTTACAATTCAAACGATGTTTTAAAGTACGTAAAACCCAAGTGAGACGCGTCGTCATCGCGACTCCATGATGTGTCCAAATGCATGCCATGAAGTGAATGCCTTAGATACCTGAGATAAAACATGCTAAAAAGTGTCAACACAAAGGTTGAGTGAGTTCATAGAGTTTGTGTTGAAATGTAAAGCCTTTCAAAATCGTTTATGCAGCAAAGGCATTGTAAATCCACTCAGTTCCAAGTTCCGCCCATACAAAACTTGCAACCTGTGTGTTCACAACCCACTGCCAAAATGTATATAGTTTATGTGCAACACATGATGTCAAATGAATTCACAATAGTACCTAACTCGACGTAGAACAATAGCACTTAATCAATAGGACTAGACTCAATGTATCAGTAGTCAACTGACTTAGAACATTATACGACGATGTATCAGTAGTCAACTGACATAGAACTTTATACGACGATGTATCAGTAGTCATCTGACATAGAACTTTATACGACGATGTATCAGTAGTCAACTGACATAGAACTTTATACGACGATGTATCAGTAGTCAACTGACATAGTACTTTATACGACGATGTATCAGTAGTCAACTGACATAGTACTTTATACGACGATGTATCAGTAGTCAACTGACATAGAACTTTATACGACGATGAACTATACCAAACAAACAAGTACAACTAATATAGTACAACATCCAGTTTTGAAACAATGGTGATCATGATAGAAGTTATCCTTAAAAACTCTAAAGTACTTGTTAAAAATAGTTAAGCATGTATCTCCCCCAAAATAGTTCTAAACAATTGAAAATGGGGCTATGAAAACTCACTTGATGAATTGGTATGATGACAAGAGTGAGTACACCGAAATGTAGCGTGATACTTTAACCTTGACCTATTATGAATGATATGATACGTAATGAGTTATGATGAAATGTTATGCATGCATTTCGTATGTTATTTATACCATTAGTGAGTTTTGAAAATAATACTTATCGTCGAAAAATACTCTTTTGACGTCTTGACCATTCTTAAATTACTTTACAAGTATTTACGTCAAAATGTCATCCTACAATAGTTTCTTAATGATTTATTGTGAAATTTTAACTTTTCGTCGTAAAATAATGTCGTTGGAAATTTCATGAAAGTGACGAAAATGGCCTCGAAAAGCTAGTCGTTACAAATCCGTTTTCTACGTATTATACGTCCTTAGCTTCGTATCAAAGTATACTAATATATTTTTGATAAGTCGAAATAATTTATAAAGCTTAAGACTCGTTTTTGACTCGAATAAAACAATAATAGTGTGCTGAAATTTCCAGAAAATATATATTTCGTCGTCAAACTTGAAAAATTCATAACTTCTTCGTTATAACTCCGTTTTAATCCGTTCAGGCGGCCACGGATTCGTTTTAAAGTATATTTTCTAAATATCTAGGCCAAAATTTCGTGTCTACTGTCGGATTTTCCAGAAATACAAAACAAGATCAGACCCTTATTTATACTTGTCGAAAAGAGTTTTTCTCGTACTAAACCTATTCCAATCCCTTCAAAACAACTCCAAAGCTATTCTAATCCTACCATACACCTTCTTAGGGTGTCATGGGTTCCTAGACATCATCAAGACTAATATATAACAAGGGATAAATTATAGGATGACTTATATATGTATAACTCTAAAAACAATGTAAAAATGGTATAAATATCCATAAGTCTTGCATGCTTTGCTCAAAAATGATGAAATAGATATGAAATGATAATGAAAGATGTAAAATGAAAATTATATGCTTACTAGTTACTTGATGAGGTGATTAGAACAAAGGATTAAACCTAAACACCCTAGGTTTTTATTTCAAAACCTTGATTAAGAGTGTAACTAGATTGTTTTAAACTTGATAATGGAAAAACTTTGATGATTTCTTCTATCTCCTTATGGTTGCCGGTTTTGGAGGAAGAACAAGAGAGAAAATATCTTGGCTATCTTTTGAATAATTGTTGAATGAAGTGAAGTGTGAAGTAATGTTGAGTATAGATCTAGTTATGTAAGAAATTTTTACCAAACCATTAATGAGGCACCCTCATTTTGACGCCAAGGGGGATGTATTTACAATACATATATTTTTTTTTCTTTTTATTATGTATATAAAGGTATAAGTGTAAGTAAATGGGTACTTTGTAAATCTTGTTTAGTAGTTATGTATATATTTGGATATTTAGGGTAGCGTTGTCTAAATATAAACTTTAATGGATCAAAGTAAAGTATATTGAGATCATAAAAATTGTAAAAGTACATTTCTTGCAAAATTTGAGTGAAATAATAATTATCGTGCAGTTTTTAAGAAAAGCGTCGTAATAATATAAATTTAACGATTTATATACAAAATAAATTTAAAACACCAGGTAAACTCAAAATATTATTTTTATAAACTAAATGTAAGTATAAAAATGTGTCGGGATAATTTTTGGAAGTATCGGATTAATTGTTCAAAATAATAACTTACGCGATAACGTTTATTTAATATGAAATTTACGCGTTTAATGTGAAATGCAAAAATCATGAATGAACTAACATGATGAAAATGATGTTAATGAAATGTAGACTAAACTTAGTCTATATGAAATGTCCGTGATGATATGATTATGAATTCGCCGCTAAACCTTTAAGGTTACGCGAATTTGGAACACGCAAACCTAGTTTACGATAAATGATGAAATTGTGAAACTTGAGAAATGACCTGAAATTGCGAGTTGTCACAGTTATGATACTTGTTATGTTATTAACTGTAATTATTTGACTTGTGTAATTGCCATGCTTACTTTCTCGTTAAATTGTTTCCGCTAGCATTTGGACTTCCGTTGGCTTATTTATACTCTGATTTCCTGCTTTATTGTATGCCTGGTTATTTAGATGTGCGTACGTTTATGTCATCAATGTGCTATGTGCTTTCCTCCTCTGTTATCTGTTCCCTCTGGGTATTTGTGTAATTGTGTTTCTGCAGGACCCTCATCGTCTCATTGATCTCTTCTCGTTGCGACATTGTTTATCAGTTTCCATATTTCATTTGCATCTTGATTTCGTTTAGCTTTCGTTTTGTTATATCTGTTCACTGGGCTTTTTAAGCTCAGCCGCATTTCTTTTCCTGCGGCAGGTTTTTAAGTTGAAGATGGGCTTTGATGGGCTGAGAGTTGGATTATCCGAGCGGACCGACCCTAGTTACCTTTTCATTTCATTTTGTTCTAGACATATTGGGGTTTGTATTTTCTTTGTAAGTCATCGGTTATATGACTTGGTATTTATTTTTGTAAAGCTTCCGCTTGTAAATTTTATTTGTATGTTCTGATATGACACCAGAATGTGACACTTCTACCCTTACCGGGTTGGGGTGTTACAAATCATGTATATAATAATGCAAAGACCATACTTAGGAGTTCTTTATATCTCACTTCAAATATTTGGCAAAGTCACAAACTTACAACCTCATAACTCTCTCTAACAAATCAACTCAACTCAAACTCTCTCAATATCGTTAGCCACGAAACGGGAAGGAAAGAAAAGAAAACGGGACGAAGCAAGGAGTAATAGGAAGACCTTGGGTATACATTATTTCGTTGAGGGTTATAAGGAGAACAAGGGTTCTCGTAGGTGTCTCATTTGATCTTCTCATCCGTTTCATCACCACTCTAAACGAGTGTAGTAAGTCTTCATCTAAACTCATTTCGTTTTTGACTCATTTCATTAAGTTTACACATGTATACACATTATATCACACGTTAAGCACCTTGTACGCACCCTAGACCTCGCGTTATGACTAGTCTTTTCACCACACAACACAAATTCACTCACTAGTTGCACTTTAGTACTTGATAAACATGTCAAAACAAATTATAAACAAGTTACAAAGCCCTACAAACCCTTAGAAAACTCTCGTTCCTCTTAATCTTAAACGCAAAACCAATCGGGCCTAAAGCCCAATGCGCGAGCCCAATAAGCCCAAACTAAGCCCAAACAACTTTTAACCCGACCCCATATGATAAGAATAAGCTAATAAGCTAAAGAAATAAGTTGGAAATAAACTTGTAAATGTTTTAAAAAGTTTTCGTATATATAAAAAAAAATACATTTCGGACCTTAGTTGCAAATATATTAGTCCTTGGGTTGAAATTGTAACATTTTTAAAAGATAAATAGGTTGATTTTTACGTAAAGTATTTAGTTTGATAAGTACAAGGACCATTATTGTCATTTTCGAAAGTGTAAGGGGTAAAACCCACGTGTATGCGCACGTATGAAACCACAAGGACCAGTTCTGTAATTAGCTCAATCTAGTTATAATAAGACTTTTGGGTGGAAAGTGTCAAATTGGAAAAGACAAGGTTTAAAGCGTATAAACATAACTTGGAGGGCTGTTTTTATAAAATTAGTTTTACCAAAGGGTAAATTCGTACTTTTCGTAACTTGAGGGTAAAAAGTGTAAATTCAGGAAAAGTTTAGGAAAAACTTATAATCTTATCGTAACTTCGTAAAAACGAGTATTTTGATCATATGAGTATATTATTGTCGGATATCGATAAACATATTTCATATATATATATATATATATATATATATATATATATATATATATATATATATATATATATATATATATATATATATATATATATATATATATATATATATATATATATATATATATAAAATCAGATAAAACACACGGGGAATCTAAACAAGTTAAAATACTCAACAAATCTATTAAGATCACAACGAGGGAAAAACATTTCACTTATGCGTAAGTGAGGATCATTAAATGAGACAATGTAGCATGTAAATTAACTTAAAACATTAAGCACACACACACACTATTGGATTTGACAATCCAATAATCTATTGAATAAGAATATTCAATGCTCTATTATTTTGGTCGCGAACCAAAATGTTCATCATACTGAGACTCGCCATCTCATCATTTTTAGGTTTCGGTTTGGAACCTCCGCTACATTGTGCTTGATCTGTTTATGCTTGTTCATATCATCAAGGTGAGTTCATAGCCTCGCTTTACTTTTATTTTGCAAACCCCACGAGGGAGATACATGCTCTAAACTAGAACACAAGGTTTTTCATAAATGCTCTCCTCTTGATTATTGGTACTACCTAAGTATTTAGCCATAAGTACCCTGATCATGAACCATTAGTCACCGCGAGTGAACGCAGATATCGTGAATAGTACTATGGGGATTAACGACCCCGTCTTGGTTATAGAGAAATAACCGATGCGCGCCATATTTGAATTTCTTTAGGTAATTGGCTATTACCTCCTTTGGGGCAAACTTACGTACATTGGTAATTTGGTATATGCAGTTGAGTCTTGGTTGCATGAGCTTAGCGCATAATAATCTGTGATTTTTCCTTATGATATTGTTAGTTTACAGTGATCATGCTCTTGTACTTGTGTTCAATTTATTTTAAACCTATGAATTTTACTCAATATTTTTGCTGACCCTTTTAAGAATGTTATCTCAGGTAATCTGTGAAGATTATGACCAAGGCGCGGAATGGGGCATGGCAAGGCTTATCTGGTGGTGTAAAACATAAAGTTGTCATTTCTTTCAAACTCATGATATTTCTTTTGGGAAAAATACTTGAACAATTTACAACGTTTTGTAACAACTATGAGTTTTCGATGAATGATAACTACTTTTAATAAAACATCTCTTTCGAGTCGTTTTCTATAATTATTGACTATGATCTCCATTCGAGTAACACCCGAATTAGTCTTCCGATGTCATTAAGATATTCGGGGGTGTTACAAAAAAAAATCGAAAAAAAAGAAAAGAAAAGAGTGTCGAAAAAAAAATACGAGCTACCATCCTACATCTATCTTTATATTTATGTTTGTTTGTTTCAAAGTTATCTAGAGTTTAGAGAGTTGAGTCTTGGCTTAGCAACACCATTCTTTTCATGCTTGTAACATAAATATTTTTGACTTGCCACCACTAAATCGCCTATTCAACCAAACCCTTTGTTTCCCTAACCGTAAGCCTAACGTTACAACCCTTTAAAAGACCTCTTAGATAGTTGTTCCTAGGTGCTTACGCCAAAGCGGTGGAGGTTTGATCTTGTCTCAAGCATATGGTAATCTATGTACTATGACCGGTTAATGAGTGTTTATTTTCTATTTTCATTTGCTATATTGCATATACACCCGTGAGATGAGAGAATCCAAACAGCACTTGTGAGGTGCTAGTATATAATTTCCGTGCTTGTTAAGTTGTTATGACTATTGCGGTGCTTTTACTTGTTATGAATTATGTTAAACCAATGCTTTATGCCCCCTAACTTATAAATTGATTGGCCAAAAGCACATTTGCTTGAGGACAAGCAAATACCAAGCGTATGGATATTTGATAAGGATTTAAAATGTACACTTTTAAGGGGTCATTTAAGCCCTTAATCGCCCACTTTGATATTCGTTACTGCTTAATTTCGTTCCTTTTCACTTTTTAGGTCTCTTGGAAGCAAAATGCTGGAATGATGCATTTTTGGATGAAAAGGAGTGAATATATGAAGAAAATTGCTACGTCAAGATCAAGACACTCAAGCTGCTGGAATTACACTAGATGGCGTCCCAAACAGAGGGCGACGCCGTCCCTATTTTGTGATGACTCAGGAGCGAATTTGCTATTTTGCACCTGACGGCGTCAGGCTTTGAAGAGTAAGGGCGTCACGAAGACTTTTCTTCTCAGACGGCCTAGATCCAGATTCAGACGACGTCACAGCTGAAGACTGACGGCGTCACAACCACAACGTGACGCCGTCCCAAAGATGACATGGCCAAGACGAAACTCTAATGACGGCGTCCCAACTATAAGGTGACGCCCGTCGTCCCAACTATAAGGTGACGCCCGTCGCATATGTAAAATTATATATAGAAATCGAATTTTCAGACTTTTAAGAGGTAGACTTGTGGAGTAAAAACCTAAAACGGTTTTGGTCCGATTTAGACAGTATTTTAGGGTTCTCATACCCTATTTTACATCAAGATAAGTAATTTACTTCATTGATTTCATTATGTCTTTAATTGTATGTGCGTATGCTTGCATGTTTAACATGTCATGCTAAATTTCTTGTGTGTTTGCTTAGATCTATGAAACCTAGTTATTAATTATTGATTGTTTGTCTCTTATCTTAATTGTAATTGGCTTAGGATTGCACTAGGTCATCGCTGTGTTTTTAATGCTTGAGTAATTTTTGTGATCCTTAGTTTATAACCACCTAGCGTAATTGTAGGCTAAATATCCAACGATAACCTTAGTGTTAGTTTATGAATCCTAGAAATATCGTAGGGAATAACCTTAAGGAATTCTCAAAGAGTTAGGGATAAAAGCATACCCTACGACCTTAGAAGACATAACGCGTTAAGAATAAGGACGTGACAATTCAACCACCAATAAAAGATAACTAGGGAGTAATAGTATCTAGGTAGACACATTTTTAATCATCATACGAGCACACATCAATAGACATAGACTAACCCTTAGTTTAGATAATTAAATAAGTAGAGTAATCGGTAGAAGTACCAACCCCCAAATCCAAACCCCGAGATTTTACCCTCAACTTTCTAAAAAAAATATAAAAAGATAAAAAAAATAATCTTCCTCAACCTCAAACCTTAGTGTAGTACATCTCTCACTATCATTCCTATTCCCCTAGAGAACGATATCAATACCCGAGGCTTACCCAATCCTACACTACAATGATTAGGTTCACTGCCTAGGGTGTTGAAAAACTTGCTCGACGAAAAGGAAGTTTCCTTTGACCTCGAGCGCATTATACGCGCATCAATGTGCAGGATGATGATGTTGCGTGGTGGGTTGACTCTGGAGCAACTATTTATGTGTGCAAAGATAGAAGCTGGTTCAAGACTTATGAGATACTGAATGATGGTTCTATTCTTCACATGAGAAATGAGTCAACAACCCTGGTGCATGGACGTGGTTGTGTATATCTTAGGTTTAGTTATGGAAATATTGTAACTTTGTTTAATATTATTCATGTTCCTGATATAAGGAAAAACTTGGTTTCAAGTAGTGTTTTGAATAATCCAGATTTTAAATAAGTTATTGAATCTGATAAATTTGTTTTGTCTAAAAGTAGTGTATTTATTGGTTTTGGATATTTGTGTAATCAAATGTTCAGGTTGAACATTGTTAATGATTGTGATAATTCAGCCTTTATGACCACCTCTGACCTGACTGACATGCTAGACTTTGCCATGTACACTATAAAAGGATGCAAGATATGTCTAAGGATGGGTTAATCCCAGTATTTGACATGGACACTGAAAAGTGTAAAACCTGCATGTTGACCAAAATAACTAAGAAACCTTTTAAGGGTGTTAATCATGAAACTAAGCTCTTAGAGCTGATACACAGTGACCTGTGTGATTTGTATGCCACTCCCTCTTTGGGGAATAAGAAGTACTTTGTGACATTTATTGATGATGCTTCTAGTTTTTGTTATGTCTATCAGTTACATATTAAGGATGAAGCATTAGATAAAGTTAAAGTGTTTAAACCTGAAGTTGAATTGCAACTTGGGTCCCTGATCAAAAGATTAAGGACTGATAGGGGAGGTGAGTACATGGATACTCTGTATTTTCAGTCTGTTGGTATTATTCATGAAACCACTGCTCCCTATACTCCTAAAAAATGGTATTTTTGAAAGGAAAAACAAGGTACTGAAGGAGATGGTTAATTCCATGTTGTCCTATTCAGGAACGAGTTAAGGGTTCTGTGGTGAAGCTATGTTAATAGCTTGCTATTTATTAAATAGGGTTCCCAATAAAAGGAACAAGATTACCCCTTATGAACTTTGGACTAAAAGGAAACCCAACCTGAACTTTCTCAGGGTTTGGGGTTGTAGGGCTATTGTAAGACTCCCTGATCCAAAAGTAAAAACTTTGGGTGAAAGAGGCATTGAATGCATCTTTGTTAGATACGCTGAGCATTCCAAAACTTTTAGATTCTATGTTATAGAACCTAATGAAAGTATTTCAATTAACTCTATAATTGAATCAAAGGATGCAATCTTTGATGAGAATAGATTCTCATCAGTCCCTAAACCAAGTCAGAGAATTCCAAATAGAACTAAAGACATTGGTGTATCATAGGTCCCTAATGAAGTGCCATCAAAGGTCCCTGATGAGGTTGTAATTCAACAACCTGAACCTATGCTTAGAAAGAGCAAAAGGGTCAGGATTCCAAAGTCATTTGGACCTGAGTTTCAATTATATTTAATTAAAGAAAAAGGGATGGGTTTAAGTCCAACTTAGTCACTGAATGCTAAGACACCCAATTCCCTCATGAGGAAACTTGGGAGCTAAGTTCAATGTAGAAAGTTGAACATTCAGTGGGATGAAGCACATGTTTTATTTTACATCCCAAGGTTGTGCTCAGAACATGCTGAAAAGGAGGATGAAGTCTTTACTTCTTAATGGTTAATTTCTTTGAAAAAGTGCTTGGTAGGAGCATTAATAAAGAGGAACCACCTATGTGAATGTTGAAGTTTTGCCGCTTCAGAGAGCTTTGGACTTTTTCCTCTTACAACATTTATAAATTGGATATGGACACATGGATTGTATAGTGTCAAGAGCATTTAAGTCTTTAAAAACTTGTGTATATTTTTTCTTCAGGTATTCAAATGGGTTGAAGGGTTCAATTCTTAGAACACCCTGATTCTCGAATATTTGAACGTATAATGTACTAAGATGGAAATTCAATCCTCAGGATATTTTCGTTTATGCACATGTTTTGTTTAATGTTTAATTTGCATGCAAAGGAAGTGAACTAAATTTGGGGAGGATTTTTGGAAAATTTAGTGCACTTGTGGGATTGGTTCACACGGTGGGTAATGGGTCTAGAGGTATGGAGTGTACACCCATAAGGTCCTTGAACACCCTGACTCTATAGTGGTAAGGTTCAG
This sequence comes from Chrysanthemum makinoi, assembly GCA_910596185.1. Classification (NCBI taxonomy): domain Eukaryota; kingdom Viridiplantae; phylum Streptophyta; class Magnoliopsida; order Asterales; family Asteraceae; genus Chrysanthemum; species Chrysanthemum makinoi. The sequence goes on along the minus strand of OU343221.1, from coordinate 217,792,189 downwards.
CATATTAGTATTGTTGGCAGAATTAATACTGCTAGCACTAATGTTAGTACTGTTAGGCATAGTTAATACTGCTAGTATTAACGTTAGTACTATTAAGCATAGTTAATAGTGCTAGTATTAACGTTAGTACTGTTGGGCAGAGTTAATACTGCTAGTATTAATGTTAGTATTATTAGGCAGAGTTATTACTGCTAGTGCAACTGGAAGTAACTTGTAACAGGATTTGACCTATTCAAGTGGCAGTTATAACTGCTTAATGACCATGTTGAATTGGTCATGTAACCACTACTAACTTTAATAGGGATAATTATGATGCGATTAATGTGCCGATTAATCCTCATAATTTCATTTGACTAAGCTATGAGTATTTTCCTTTAAATAGGAAAACAAATTATACATGAAAGACAAACATAAAAAAAAAACACTTGGATACGCAAGGGTTATTGATTTGTGGCTAATTCAATAACATACATATTGTTGAATCCAAGATCCGGACTCAACTAGGGTATAACCAATATTGATTGAATGCACAGCGGAATAATAATTGACACAATCAAAGTTACCAACAAGGTTTAAGAAACAATGATCCTCTATGGATCTTTTCCACTCTCTCTAAAGATGTTTTTCTTGAATGGTTTTTTCCAGAGATATCTAATACAAAAGCTATCAGTTCCTTTTATACACAAGGAACCCTAAATAAACAATAATATAAAATAAATGCATATCACTACCTAAAATAGCTCATGCATATCCTAACAAACTAATAAAACACGGAATATCTATATCCGTAGAAACCAACTATACTAATAAATAACTTCAGCAGAATTCCTTCTTCAGCTGAATCCATGTACTTCAGCAGATTCCTTCAGCAGATTCCTTCAGCGTTATTTTCAGCAGAATTCCTACTTTGCAGAATTCTGCTGAAAATAACGCTGAAGGAATCTGCTGAAGTACATGGATTCTGCTGAAGGAATCTGCTGAAGTACATGGATTCTGCTGAAGAAGGAATTCTGTTGAAGTTATTTATTAGTATAGTTGGTTTCTATGGATATAGATATTCCGTGTTTTATTAGTTTGTTAGGATATGCATGAGCTATTTTAGGTAGTGATATGCATTTATTTTATATTATTGTTTATTTAGGGTTCCTTGTGTATAAAAGGAACTGATAGCTTTTGTATTAGATATCTCTTGAAAAAACCATTCAAGAAAAACATCTTTAGAGAGAGTGGAAAAGATCCATAGAGGATCATTGTTTCTTAAACCTTGTTGGTAACTTTGATTGTGTCAATTATTATTCCGCTGTGCATTTAATCAATCATTGTTATTCATACCCTAGTTAAGTCCGGATCTTGGTTTCAACACATTTGGTCTTACCCCAAGTATATATTCGTGATACCCAAGCATTAGAGTCGGATAGTTTAGTTTGGAAAGTGATAACATGATTCCAAGTGATATCCAATAATTTGTATTAGTATTTGGTTTGCTATTAATTATCTTCACCCTTGTTGGGATGTTAACCCCCAACATTTTATCCCACCTAAAAAGTGTAGAAAGTGATGAGATATTGACACGTATCCTCCCATTTTATTTCAATTAATGATATTTTTGAAATGACACTACCCTTAGCTACTTTATGCTCTTCTTTCCATTTTTCTTTCAGTTCTTCGTTCCATTCTTACTATTTGAAATGACACTACCCTTAACTAAAGTGAGTATGTTCTTTTCTAAAGTAAACTGCATCAAGAGTATATTCCTGGTATTTTCTTTTACAACCAAGTATAATAACAGCTGTAATTTTCACCCACACTGCTTGAGATGAAGAGTCTGGCTACAACTACATTCATACAGGCAACATAACAACTTCCAGAACCGTTATTTTAAGAGTAATCACAAAAACTTTGTTGTCTAAAACCCCCGATCAAATGAACTACGTCCATTTTGGTTTCACATAGTCATAGAGAACATGAGCTATAGTATTTGGAAATATAACTACAGTGGCTTAGGACAATCACAAACCTGAAAATTTCTAAATATTAATCCATGAATAGAGTTCAATTTTATAAACATCAGGAAATCAACAGTTGGCATTCATATTAGCACATCAATGATTTGATGATGTATCCGATGGATAGTATAGATGTCAACAACTACTTACTAGTGTAAATAGTGAAATAATTAGCGTTTTCTTAAATCACATTATGCTCTAAACTTTCAGACACACACGTACACCATATCAATACATATACTTTACATTTTTATTTGTATCCGATTACATCTTACACCCGATTTCTTCTGATGATCTAAAACTCGAGCACCTAGGAAGATTTTATGTAGCAATTACTGGCACGTCTAGTAGAATCAATTGTGATCCAAATAGATCAGTATTCATCAAAGATTCACATGTTTCATCTTATAATCCATAATAACTTACAAGTCACATCCTTAATGAATAATATTTTGGATGAAAGTTTTATGATTTCTAGAATCTCAACACCACTTCATACAGTTAAACAAAAAACAAGTAATGATACATAAACCACTCCATACCCTTTCATTTTTCGACACATCATCTTTAAGCTTAAGTTTGCCACTTGTCTCGATGTTATCACAAGCTCTATTTTCAGGTCCATCTACAAATCATTTTCCATAACAACAATCACACCTATTCATAATATTTCCATTAAAGTCACTATATGGCTAACTAGCAGTAGCTACAACAGTAGCAGTTAGGAGTAGCTCAATCTTGAACACACTTAGTTGGTTAACAGTAACTATAAAGTGTTAATTATAACAACATTTAATAGTAGCTCATATGTAACTATAAAGTGTTAATTATTACAGTAGTTGACAGTAGCTCATATGTAGCTGTAATTATAAAGTGTGAATAAATTGTAACGCCAAACGCTTACGCTAAACGCTTCTTTTATTAGTATTTTAACAAAATCCAAAAGCTAAAAGCTTGTTAAGCATCATATTCTAAATGCTAAACCCTCCAAAAAGCTCGTCGCAAAAGCATTTAGTATCTATGGGTATGTTTAACTAGAAAGAGTAGCAGTAAGCAGTAGTTGTTAAGGTAGATGTAATAAAATTTTCAAGCGAGCGTTGGAATTTTAAAGCTTGTTTTAGTAACGTTAGAAAATAGTAGCATTAGAACCTTATGGTGTGGTTAGTTGGTGAAAAACATCCCATTTTTTCACGAAATTTTCATAGGAAAATTGAAAAACTGAAAGCACGTTTAGTCACACTTTTTTGATTTTTTCCAACAATTTTTCAAAAAAATGAAATTCTCACTTCCAAATTTTAACTAGAAAAATGAAAACCCCAATCTACGCTTCTCCACTTTTTCTCTCTAACAAAAAAGACGGGATTTCCCAATCTACCCCATTTGAGTGTCTCATTTTAACCCTAATCACCATTCAATTACCACAACAAACACTTCTCACACTCAATTACAAAAATAAACATTTTCAAAAGAGTTTAAAAAAATCGACTTGGGCGAGCAAACCATTTGCCCTCCAATTAATTTCACCCACATATCACCCACATATCCTCGCTACAAGACAAAAAACATGAAGAGCAAATGCTTTTGCTCTCTGATATGACCATGTTAGGGGTTGTATCGGGATACGATAGGACACCACTTCAAGCGTGTGTTGGCTCCGTTAGAAAATAGAAGAAAAGAACTAGAGATTTGTTTATCATAAATTTTGATTGATTCATTCATAACATTATGATACCTTAAATACTAATTTATGAGATAACTCTCACAAACATAAGGCTTATCCTAACATGAATCAAGACATATCCTAAACAATGACTCCGACACTTATCCTAATAAAACATAATAAAGAGTAAATTGCAAAAATCGTCCTTGTGGTATGGCCAAATTGCACGTTTCGTCCTTGTGGTTCATTAAGTGCAAAAATGGTACGTTGACTGCACTGTTACGTGCGCTTTTGGTCATTTGACTTAACTGCCGTTAAATGGATTCCGTTAGTAGTTACACTTTAGCCCTTTTGGCTAACCACCGTTTGCAGCACCCATCCTTCAAACCACAAGGACGATTTTTGCAATTCTTTTTCGAATTAAAAAAAAAAAAAAAAATCCTACGGTTTTTTTTGAATATTTTTTTTCGAAAATGTTTTTTATATAAAAATGTTTTATATGTAAAAATGTTTTATATAAAAATGTTTTTTATGTAAAAATGTTTTATATAAAAAATTTTATTTGGTCATTTTTGTCCGTTTTTATCCGATTTTATCCGTTTTCATCCATTTTTGTTTGTTTTCTTTTACTTTTTATCCGTTTTTCTTACGATTGTGTTTGTTTTTATCCGTTTTGGTTTGTTTTTTCCGTTTTTCTTACGGCTGTTTATTTATATAAAAGTGTTTTATATAAAAACGTTTTATAAAAAAGTTTTTATATAAAAATGTTGTTTTATATGAAATGTTTTTACATAAAAACGTTTTATATAAATTGTTTTATTTATAAAAATATTTTATATAAAAACGTTTTATTAAAAAGTTTTTATATAAAAATGTTTTAAATAAAAACGTTTTATAAAAAAGTTATATATAAATACGTTTTATAAAAACTTGTTTAATTTTTTTATATAAAAACATTTTTATATAAAAAAGCTTTATATAAAAACTTTTTATATAAAAACGTTTTATATAAAAAAAACATTTTTATAGAAAAACTTTTTTATAAAACGTTTTTATATAAAACACTTTTATATAAAAAACATTTTCGAAAAAAAATATTAAAAAAAAAATCGATTAACTTTTTTTTCGTCAAGTAACTTTTTTTGGGAAAATGTTTTTTATGTAAAACTTTTTTATATAAAAAAGTTTTATAAAATTTTTTTTATATAAAAATGTTTTATATGAAACGTTTTTATATAAAAAAACTTTTTAATTTTTTTATATAAAAACATTATTATATAAAAAAAGCTTTATATAAAAACTTTTTATATAAAAACGTTTTATATAAAAACTTTTTTATAAAACGTTTTTATATAAAACATTTTTATATAAAAAATATTTTCGAAAAAAAATATTCAAAAACAAATTGCAAAAATCGTCCTTGTGGTTTTAAGGATGGGTGCTGCAAACGGTGGTTAGCCAAAAGGGCTAGAGTGTAACTACTAACGGAGTCCGTTTAACGGCAATTAAGTCAAAGGACCAAAAACGCATGTAATAGTGCAGTCAACGTACCTCTTTTGCACTTAATGAACCACAAGGACGAAACGTGCAATTTGGCCATACCACAAGGACGATTTTTGCAATTTACTCCATCATAAATATACTACGATAGTTATCCAACACGCCATGCCGGGATAGCCGTCCCTCATCAACCACAGGCGTATCACTCCCTACTCCATCAGTATCACCTTGCCTTCAAGGTGTTGTCTAAAATAAATCTTAATTCCAGAATCCCATGTTCTTCTTTGAATATTAGCCTCCATTCCCATGACAACATCCATGTTTTTAAAAGTTACCAATAATAGCAATGTCCTTGATGTGCTCTTTTGTACCCACTTTAGAATAACAACCAAACTCTCACCAATATCAAAAACACCGTCTACCGCACTTCTAACCTCATCAACACCAATATCTTCATCAACATCTAAGGACCCTTTAATCATAGGTGAAGCAAATTCACTTTTTAATGGTCGAATGACATACATATTCTTTTCAACGATCTGATCTTTCTCTTCCTTTGCAATTACCTCAAAACGAACTGTTGAAACTAAAGACCTTGATAGATCTTTGAGCACTCGTTGATCGTTAGTTATGCTTATGTAATCACAAACACACTGTAAGACAATCTCTATAACTTGTATTCAAGCGGAAATTAAACACAAGAACAAACACGAATAACTAAGAACTCTTTGATCCTCTATGGATCTTTTAATAATACTAAAACTTTGTTTTTCAACTCGTACATAACTCAAACTATTGTGTTCCTTTTATAGACAAGGAACCCTAACCCGTTTCCCAAGAAACGTATAAACATAAAACTAAATAAGATATACATTATAACTTCCTAATAAAGCTCATGCATATCCTAACTAACTATAGAATACGCGGAATAACTATCTCCGCAGAAACCAACTACACGTTTATATTACTTCAGCAGAAACTCTTCTTCAGCAGAATCCATGTACTTCAGCAGATTCCTTCAGCAGTATTTTCAGCAGAATTCCTACTTTGCATAATTTCTAACAATCCTCCCCTAAACTGGAATTTGACTTGGTTAAGTTCCAGTTTCTTGATAGATCTTTAACACAGCAAAACATAAGAGGATTGTTCACGAACATCATCAACAAAGAACCACAATAATTACATCTCTATGATGATAAAACTTTGAAACTCCAGATCTCTGCAGCAACAAATGACAAAATGTACATCAAAACATATTAGTTTCATACTATTCTCATCACATCCAGGTGTGTTAACTCCTGTGAGAGGTGAATCATTGAAAATAATGGATTTGATGTCTCTTTACCAATAGCCATCACTACTGGAGTAGCCATATGTTTGAGTTCGAAAACTATGGTACACTGATAACCATCTGATCTATTAGCAAATCAGCAACCATAAACGGATTTGAAATGTCTTTACCTGTAGCCGTTTGCTCAGGACTAGTCAATTCTTAGGTAGAAAGAATCTCATTGGTGAATTGATTACCAAATATGGTATTCCACTGCCTTTACCACAAGCCATATACTTGTGGGCAAGCCAATTCTTGGATTCCAAAAAGGAATAAACCATGGTGAATTGATGACCATACAACCCTCAGCAATTAAGCATGGGTGGTTGCAAACCCTATGATTTTGAGCAAACCATTACAGCTATCAACATATTTGATGTGTCTTTACTAGGGGTGAGCAAAACAAACCGAAAAAACCGAAACCGACCGAAAACCGAAAAAAACCGAACCAAAAAACCCGACCGAAACTAAAAACCGATGGTTTGGTTTTTACTTTTTCGGAAACCGACAAATGCGGTTCGGTTTCGGTTTTCGTCTAAAAACCAAACCGCAAAAACCGAACCGAACCGAACCAGTCCAGTTTTATTATATAATAATATCTAATTAAAATAATATAATTAAATAACTAAATAAATCAAATTTATAAATTCATATTCATTTTTTTAGTAGATTTATAATATATTTATCTTAACGTTTATAATTATATGTGTGTTTGTCGTGTCGCGTGTTTTGTGTGAATATATCAATAAATATTCGATGATGATTATACTACGTGTATGTTCACTTGTATGTGTATATTTCATTTATATGTTTGTAATTGTAGAATTATGCAATAAACATTATTATGCGTTGATTGAAAAAAAATAAAGAAGAATACTAATTTTGTACGTAAAACAAGTTTGTTGGTATTATTTGGCCATACCCAAATATTAACGGTTAGAAACCGAAAAAACCGAACCGAAACCGATAGCAAACCGAAAAAACCGAACCGCCAAAAACCGAACGGTTTTGGTTTTGGTTTCTTCAAAAACCGAACATTGTGGTTCGGTTTCGGTTTTAGCCAAAAACCGACCCAAACCGAACCGTGCACACCCCTAGTCTTTACCAAAGCTGTACCCTTTGGACTAGCCAGCTCTTTGACATACACAAGGTACATCTGGTGAGTTGATAACCATCAACAAAGATATACAACAAACCTGCAAGCAAAGTTAGACAAAGTTTTTTTTTTTTTTTTTTTTTTTTAACTAATAATGAAACAAACAAATAAAGAAAACAAATTATACAAACTAGTCAGGTACCCGCGCGTTGCGGCGGCAAGTACCCGTGTGATTATACTTTTTGGCGATAGCAAGGTTTTTCTGATGCATTACTTTTAAAAAAGGAAAAAAAAAATCTCAACAGAGGTTATTAATTGGAAATTAGTTTGTTTTCTTACTTACGCATTTAGTAACATAATAAAAAGCTTTTATAGCAGGGTGCCTACGCGATTATATGTTTTTCATGATACTAACTTAACACATGACGATAATTTAATGGAAAAACTTCACCACACAATGTTTCTTTAGAAAATGGCAGACTTGCATCACGATGCAACGACGATACGGAAATGCTGGTCAACGATATAGCTATTCGTTTAGGACGTGTAACATTATATATCGTTTAAACATACAGGGTATTTTCAAATAGCGGTTTTAGCACCATATAGTGGTGTCTATATTTGCTAAGTTGTGGTGGTAAATGGTGGTCCGTTGCGTGGTCGAAAAAGGTGATGCCAGAAATTCTGACTACATAAAAGATTGGTTTCTATGATTCGCTTAATGATTTGTAAATTTTATTTAGCAAGTGTTTTGAAGAAGAAATATAAGATAAGATGATTTATGCGGTATTATTTTATACCATGTGATATATTAAGTGTACTTTTGAGTGAAGAGTATTTAAATACTATCATTATTTAGTGAGTGTTTGAAAGATATAAATGATAAAATGATTATGCATTATTGTTTTGTACCATTGATATATTAATTGTACCTTTTAGTGATGGGGTATTTTAATTATATTATTAATGATTTGTAAATTTCATTAGTGAGTGTTTTAATGAAAAAGAAAAATGAGATGATTTATGTATTATTGTTTTGTATCAAGTGCTATATTAATTGTACTTTTGAGTGAGAGTATTTTAATGATTTCATTATTTCTAATATTAATTTACATGAATGTTACAAGTTAGATGATTCATGCATTATTATTTTGTACCAAGTGCTATATTAATTGTACTTTTGGTTACAAGTTTAGTGGGTTACTTTTATTAGAAATGTTTTTGGTCTTAAAAATTTTAAGACTTCTATATTTAGAATGTCCTAAACACTTTATATAGTAGTATAGATAATACACAATACCAGACTCAAGAAGATGCTAGATGCTGCTGAAGTTGAGTCTTAATCAATCCAATCAATTGTTCAGCATGTAACATATCATTCCCCACTGGATCAGGAGGAACCTCCAACTTCGTTCTAAGCATACTTCTCATCAAGTTCACAGATAAAGGATAAATCTTATCAGATAACCAACACACAGTCATCCCATTCTGTGTCTCCACCACATGTACACAGGGAAGAGGATAAAATCTCCAAGTCTCAACCTTCCACTTATGTGAATCTTTCCAAATAGAATATTCCTTACTATTTGAAGATTGAGAATCAAACATAACTTGAAGATCACCCAACAAGTATAGACCAGAACCCTGTGGTTAATGATTATCATAATGCTTTGTGACAAGACCATGAAGTGTAGTCAAATCTTGCCTATCAACCATATGGAGTATATCCTTCAAGAAGTTAAACTGCATAGACGTATTATCCAACATAAATATGGTGTTAAGTGGTCCTTCAGTCAAAGTCCAAGCAGTCAACACACCATGAGACCCTTCACGAAAAGCATCAGCAGATCCTTTTTTAATGAAAGTTGAATCAGCAGCCTTCAAATCAAAAGAATGATCCCTGAGTGAGTTATGAATCCTAGAAGTGTATGTCCCATCTGATCTCACATATCTCCTCAAAGTAATGTGTCTCCTTTTAGACATCCTTTTCTTCCTCCTACCTGGTATATAAATCTCCATAGATATAGAAGATGGTACCTTCTCAGATTCATCAGAGACATCTTTAGCAGGAATGGAAGAAGTAGAAGGAGACATAATTGGAACAGCACCACGCAATGCATACATTCTCTCAACCACTTCTCTGGCCTGCTTAGCTTTAGCAGCTGCTAGTTCAGCTTTCTTACCCAACTCTGCTCCTACTTTATCAATAGGTGCAACACTAGGTAATGCTTCAGAAGAAACAACATGAGGTTCAGCAGATTGAACCCTTTCATCTGAATGTATAGCTGCAGTAGATGCTTCAGAAGTAACAACAGGAGAACTAATCTTAGGTGTAACATCATCAAATGAATCCACAATCTCAACTTGCTTGGGTCTCTTTGCCATTGGAGCATCTGTACTACCAGCAATCCTCTTCAAGGTAGAAGATGGTGTAATCTGCTTCATAATTCTATTGTACATATTGAGCAAGACATCATCAGATAAAGCCCAGACTTGCTTCTTTGTCAAACCAGATTGATAGAAGCTCAAACTTTGATTAAACACCACATTCCTCATATACTTTTTCTTCTGAGCTGCAGTGGGTGGTCTTTCTATTTTAGCTTTAGCTTTCTGTGCAGCAATAGCTCTTCTTTGTGCAGCAGCAGCTTGCTTCCTTTGTTGACCAAGAACTATCATTTAAGCAGCAAAGTTGTCACTGTCAAAAGCAGCACCTAAGATACTTTGTGCAAGAGTAGGATTGGATGCAGCTTGATGAGTATAAGCATCCCATTGCTCATCAGTAATCTGAGTAGATAGTTCATCAATTTCTCTTTATCTCTCAGGAGGCAAATTGGTAGCAAACTGAGCTTCAAGCTTTTGAGCCAAGGCATGACTCTTCTTCTCATCAGCATACTCAGCCAACATCCTTTCTTGTTCTTGCCTTTCCTGTTCACTTACTAGATCCAAACCAAGCTCTTCATCAATCATAGATCCTTTTCCTTTATCAGCAGATTCAAGAACAGAATCATGAGGAGTATCAACAAGAGGAGCTTCAGAAGAAACACCCAAAGTAGCATCAGAAGAAACATGTTGAGACAGATTTTCAACAGGTGTAGAAAAGACATCAGCAATAGGATCTTCAGAAGTATCATGAGGATCCAAATTGAAATTCATTCCAGCAACAAACACCTCATCATGAGCTGCTGAAGGTGGAGAAGTGAGTTGTTCTTGTACAGATGAAGATTGACCAAGCTCAGAAGCAACATCCATCATTGGAGCATCAACATTCTCATCAGTGGTTGCCACATTGTCCATACTTTGCAATTTTGATGATTCAGTGGAATCCTTGCTCAAATATTTTATTGTTCTCCTTCTAGAAAACATAATAGGTTCCTTGTGCTTTGAGGATCCAACAGCAATTGGAGTAGAAGCATGAGTTTGTTGAGCAACATTAGCCAAGATTTCAAGTGAATCCATATTAGCATCCTCTTGCTCCTTATCAAAGGAAACCACAAGCTTCCTTTTGCTATTTTGCCCAAGTTTGTCCTCTAAAGCCTGAACCTTTTTCTTTAACTCCAAAATTTCACCACCATGTGTAGATTTCATCTCAGCAAGCTCCTTCTTGAGATCAGCAACTTCTTTCATAGTCCTGTTGAGCAAATCATATACAGATGTGAGAGTAATAGGGTCCTCAGCTCCACCAACAGATTGCTCAGTGGTAATATGAGCTTCATTGGACCTTTCAGGAGAAAAATGGTCATGCTCAATGATAGGAGAGCTTTCAACAAATGGTTCTCTTACAGGACTAGGTGTAGGTGTGGGTAAAGGTGTAGGTGTGGGTTGGTCAGGAGAAACATGTGATGCTTCAGCAGTCATGGAAGGGCCCTCATCCATAGCAACTGATGGATTACCATCAGCAGCAACAGTAGTAGAGGGTGGAGTACCAATAACATTCCCCTCATCAGCAACCTCATTACCTTGAGGCAACATAGCTGCTAGCAAAGGATGATGTTCCCCCTCAAAATTAGTGTTCATTGAAGCAAACAGTTTAGCAGTTAAAACTCCTATGGGACAAAAAGCTTGAACTTGGGTTGTAATGTCTAAGATCATTTGTAAAAACCTATGGTACATTAAAAACTTATGCTTTTTACTTTGAACATTTTCAACCATGTTATCAAAAATATACTTAGAAAAATTATAAGTTAATCCCTGTGACAGACATACAATCCCACAACCCAATTGAGTAGAAAATTGGTCCCATCCCCCTGAATTATTACTAATACTTTGAAGTAAAGTGTGTACCAAAAATCTCCACTTAGGGCAAAGCTTGTTTTTGTGCCACATATCAGTTCGAGTACTTTGATAACCCACAACCCTTAGCCCAGCAAGTATCTCCACAGAATTAGAGTGATAAACCCCATCAACATCGTCCAAACGAAGCTTTCTCCTTATCAAATCATCCGTCACAACATACTCTGTTCCATCTATCATAGCTGCAATCTCTGTGTCACTCCTTTTCGTAGCAGATGCCCAAAACTGTGTAACCAATGATTCATATATCACATTCGGAGAATATGTCAAAGCATAATGAAGCTTGGATCGCTTCAAGAATTCCACCATTGGTTCATATAATTCATGACCCTTTGCTTTTCCCAGAAAAGCAACTTTGTTATGATCTTTCTTGAATTGAAGTGCCATAAGTGAAATTGTGATAATGAGTTATGATTCACGCAACTGGAAGTGTGTTTATATCAAGTGAAGAGGGAATCAGTTATTTTGGGCGAAGATATGCGAAGAAGGTATAAGTAGAAGTTACCCAATTTATGGCCAAATATATCGGAACAAGTTGTTGACCATATCTGACGTGGAATATAACTTCAACCAAATTCAAACTTAACACTTCAGCAGAAACAAAGGTCAATCTGCTGAAGAAGGTCAATCAGCAGAAACAGCTCAAGTGGCTAAGTATTCTTCAGTAACTATCTTTTTACTGTGACACCCAACTCGCATTAATTGTCATAAAGCCTTGAGTCCGCCTATAAGATAATCCCAATGCACACTTACCACAAATCATTTACCCCCAATTATCTTCACAAACCCTAATTTCTTCAAAAATACCACAATCATCAACAAAACCATGTCTACCAAACCAGAAGTCATTGATCCAACCTCCTCTCCATCATCATCATCTTCATCATCATCAGCCAGTGATGATTCACGCCTATTATTTCGATCTTCTTATCAATATGAACCTAGACCTTTGAAGTCCCCCTTTCTCCCTTCTTCTGAAGATGATAGTGTAGTGAATCCAAGTGAGTCTTCTAGTGATTCTGATGACTCCTCAGATCGTCTAGAGCCAAGTGTTGTGGTGATAGCACTTCCTGCTTCAGGAACTGGTACTTCATACCATGGAAGCAGGGGAAAGGGCAAGAGAGCTGAGGTGGCGGGAAAGGGAAAAGGGAAGATGGAGTGATGCTTTATGGTGGAACGAGTAGATGGAACAACGAAAGATTTTCGTATCACAAATCCATCTACCATGCCAAGAGCCAAAGATATAAAACTAGGTTCTTGAGCATCTTCATCGTCGTTTTCATCATTCCATCCTTTCCATTTTCATCTTCAGCTTTAGCTTCTTCGTCGTACTGGTCATGCATATCCACCAGCTTTTGTTATAGATGATGTAACATATTGGATTTCACATACACATCAAACCATAAACAAAGGTGGCGTACAAGATGAGTTTTAGAGAGAGAAAGTTAGAGGTTTGGAAACTTTAGTGAGATAAAGAAAAATCTTATTTTGAGCTCCAACTCTCTACCTTGGGAGGTAGAGAGTATTTATAGTGTTTACAATAAAACGCCACCTGACGGGCTGTGGATCAGGCATACAGTGGGTAAAGACCCGTCCGTCCTCCACGGTGTTACTAAACTAAATACTACTTAACATTATATAACTACGACTACGAGCTTTCTGACGATTACATATACTTGAGGTAACCGACACTTTAACTACTGGATTTTCTAAATCCTAACAATCTCCCCCTAAGGGAGGTCACCTCAAACACACATTAAATTACATAGAAAACAAACAGATATTTTCATTGAGATAGTTCTTGAATTCTTGTTCATGTTCTTTGTTCTGAAGCTCGTAGTCTTTGATTCTTCATTTTCGCATGTTTGGATAATCTGAGTGGAGGTCTTTCACTGATCCACGTGATACTGAGTTTTGAGTCAGCTTTTGAGATCATCAGCCACATTAATCTCTTACTCATCCATTGTGGTGTTGGTATTATGTGATGTTCTGATATTTGGACCGACATGCTCATATTCTGGATCATGATATATTCTTATCAGAGTAGCAGAAGCTTTCGTTGATTCATGATATTGGTAGCAGCGTAGCAGAAGCATGGAGTGAAAATATCAGAGTCATTGATGCACTAATCATGATTTCTTTGGAACTGAATGTGTTGAGTGAGCATGCGGCTATGGATTGACCGCTACATTCTGATCAGCTGCAAATGTTGGGGTGTACCTGCATAGGACAGTTAGCAACAAAGCACACGAAAGTGTCTTTGATCACTTTCGATGAATTGAGGTACACGGCCCACGGTTCCCCGTTGCTCGGTACAAGTCGCACTGTGATCGGTATAATTCGAAGAATTTCCTTGACAGGGTTTCGCAGCTGCTCTAGATGTTCTCAAACCGAATGTCTCAAAGACAACACGGAGTGAGTGAACCAAATGAAATGAGATTCAGCGATTGATGAAAAGAGATTTAAAAAACAATCGTGTATTGCTCAATAGAAATTCTTTTTGCAATACAATGAAGGTTTTAATGAAAATCAATTATCAATCATAACCACCTTTTATTTTGAGAAATAAGTACACAGTCGATGTGCTAAAGAAAAGTGTTTTTAAGCACAACGACTGGTTTTTCAAAGGTATCCGTCAATCCATAACCTGAACCAGGATTGATTCAAAAGATTGAATCGCTCCATTGTTTCTGTCCAGTTGTCACATGGTTGATCTATTGGATAGATCTCACATGCTTGATCTATTGGATAGATCTCACATGCCACCTACCAGGAGCTTGTATGATGTTGGATCCAGAAGGCTTTCCATCTTCATAGTGAATATGTATGCATATCAGTCAGATGTTCTGGCAATACCACAAGGATAATGCGTAGGACTCATAAGATATAATCTCTCTTTCCACATTATGTGAATCATAGAGTCTTCATTGAAAGTGTCCTAATGAGATTTATTGATGATCTCGTGGCTCTAGACTCAATTGTGCATATTTGGTTCCTATGCCGGAGACTAGGGAGAGGGTCTCCTTCTTCAATATCAACAATCTCTAATAGAGTCGATAGATTATGTAGGTTCCCCGTGAGAATGAAACAAGACCTTTTATGAGGAACTTGAGTGGTTTGGAAAGTTGAAGTGCAGTGCGTCCTTTGGGTCCATGAATTCTTGTCTTCAATACCGATGTTACCTTGGTAACCACCAGTAGTATATGAATTGAACCCGGTTTCTGCCCTAAGGTTGAATAAATGGAGGGCTATTTCTTTTCACCCTATTTCACATTCAATTCTTTTTCATTCTTCAACCCCTTCAGTGCTTACCGAGACTTCATTACTAGAACCTTGTTGGGTTTATTCGATTACTAGCTCGACTCAGTCCGCACTCTTCCCATATCTCACTTTTCTCCTTTTTCCATCATACCTAAGGACTTCTACACTATCTAGTGGATTGTCCTGGGTAGATCCCTCCAGTTCTGGCGGATCATGGGAACTCAACCTAACCTTATCATCCTTATATCACCATGCATAAAGTAGAGTTGGTCGGTCTTTTGGTGTAGTTCTTCAGCCTTGAAACCAATTGAAAACCATTTGAAAAACAATCAAGATACTTGTGATATAGAATCAAAGCATTTTGTATCTTAATTGTTTTGATATTTTAGAAATGCTCCCCCTCAACATATGCATGAAAATTCAGAATTTGTTTAGCACATGGAGGCAAGAGATCTTTGAAATCGTTAGATTAAGAATGAAAGGTCCAATCTTTTGATTAACATTTTCTAAAATGATCATTATCACTTCCCAATTAATTTGAGTAGATAAAACATTTTGAGGAAGGATGAGGTTTTCAAAATTTTGCTCCCCCTCAATATGTGCCTTGAAGTTTGAAAGAGTTTTGCACATATTAGAGGGAACCTGCACTTAGAGACAATTCAATCACGTTTCAATAATTTGAGGTTTAAAGTAGATGTTCCCCCTCAACATGTGCATGGAAAATTTGAAATAGTTTGTCACATGCGGGGAGGAAAACATGCTAAACACTTATGAAACCATTTATCGAATTATCAGTTTAAATCCAATTTAAATCACAAATTCTCCCCGATCACAATTATCAAATCATTTGAGATTTGTGATCTCTATAGATTTAAATTGATTTTGAAAGCTTTTAAGGAGAATTGTGACTTGATTATGAAAGCGTTTTAACTGATAAGGATCGGATTTTTGAGACTTTAAACTCCATTGATTAAACATGCATAATTATCTTTTGAAAACATAATAATAACCAAGGTCTGGAACCAATTGTGTAAAATATTGTAAAACATTTTAGAGAAGACCTTGCTCATTTAAGTGCAAATTATTTGAAAAGAACACTTTTTGATTTAATTGAAAAATCATTCTCCCCCTCACTCAATGACGAAAGTTGTTGATTGATGGATTAAGATTTTGATACTTGATAAGTTCTTTTGATTTTCAAAAATAGAGTCCGAAGTGTTTTCAAAACAATTGAGTTTTCATAAGATAGCAAATATTTTTCAGAGGAATCATTTAGAAGGAAAATATTTGAAATTAAACATTTGTCTTGTTAATTGACAAATATTTGTTTTTAGAATCAGAGCAATAGGTTTGAAATATGAGATAAAGCATGGCTTTGTACTTTCTATGAAAAGCGGGTTACTGCCTGAAATGACAATAAACCATATTTTTACTTTCTCCCAAAAATATTTTTTGAATTTTTGATTTTTTTTTAATATTCAAACAACATCTAAAGACTCGTGTCATTCTTTGAATGACAACACAAAGACCGTAGATATTATCGAATCGAGAAAAAAAAATGACAAAAAGACATTTTTTTTTAGATTTTTATGGATTTTTGAAAGTTTTATATTTTTCTATTTGCTTTTTGTTGGTTTTATAATTTTATATTTTGCTTTTTGAATAAATATATACAAAGGATGGATGAAGAAAGACCTTTACTCCTCGTCTTCCTCCTGAAGACGTTTGAGTGTTTCTGGTTGAAGGCTTTTCAAGCCAAGTCGTGGAAGAATAAACTCAAAACGTTCTCTTGGAAGAGCTTTGGTGAAGATGTCGCTAACCGGTATTCGACTTCACAAAATAAAGTTCCACCACACCGTTTTCCACTTGCTCCAGGATGAAATGATGTCGAATATCGATATGCTTTGCTCTTGAGTGTTGAACGTTGTTGCATGAGAGAGCAATAGCACTTTTATTATCACAGTACAGAGGGATATTGTTGAATTCAAAGCCATAGTCAGATAATTGGGATCTCATCCAAAGGATTTGAGCACAACAAGATGACATGGATATGTATTCAGCCTCTGTAGAGGAAATAGAAGTACTCATTTGCTTCTTTGAAGACCAACTCACAAGCTTATCACCCAAGAACTGAGCACCTCCTGGCGTGCCGGCGTGTATCTTGACATCTGCATGATCGGCATCTGCATAGGTGATAGTTACATACCGGTGTCCTTCGGGTACCATAGTCCCATATTGATGGTTCCTTGGAGATACCGAAAGACCCGTTTAACCGCTTCAAGGTGCTTTTTAGTAGGCTTAGCATGATATCTAGCACACATGCACACAAATAACAAGATGTCAGTGCGCTAGCTATGAGGTACATCAGGGATCTAATCATACTTCGATATTTCGTTTGATCTACCATGATCCCTGAGTTGTCCTCATCCAGCTTAGTACGTTCAATCATGGGAGTGTCAACGGTGTCACATGATACAAATCCAAATTTCTTTAAAATCTCATTTGCATATTTAGATTGATTTATAAAAATGCCTCCGGGACTTTGTGAAATTTGTAATCCCAAGAAAAATGAAATTTGTCCCATCATTGACATTTGAAATTTGGAACCCATTTCATTTGAAAAACAATCACATTCATTGGGGTCAGTCGAGGCAAAGATAATATCATCAACATAAATTTGAACGTGAATTAAATGTTTGCCTGACTTCCGGGGGAACAATGTCGGATCAACTGCTCCTTTGCTAAATCCAGTGGATAGAAGAAACTTTGATAGCGTATCATACCATGACCTTGGAGCTTGCTTTAAACCGTAAAGAGCCTTCTTCAAATGATAGACGTGAGTAGGATGCTCTGGATTCATGAAGCCTTCAGGTTGACTGACGTATACGACTTCTTTAAGATCTCCGTTAAGAAACGCCGTCTTTACATCCATTTGATAGACTATCATGTTCTTACTTGCAGCATTAGCCAAGAAGATTCTGATTGCCTCAATACGAACAACTCGAGCAAATGATTCTTCAAAGTCAATGCCCTCCTCTTGACGGTATCCTTTTGCAACCAATCGAGCCTTGTTCTTTAAGACATCACCATGCTCATCAAGTTTCACTTTGAAGATCCATTTTAGAGCAATGATCATAGCACAATCTAGAGCAGGTACTAATTCCCATACATCAAGTCGATGAAACTCATGAATTTCTTCTTGCATGGCATTGAACCAGCAGTCTTCATTCATGATGGTTTTAATGTCTTTTGGTTCGACCTTAGAGAGTACGGAGTTGAAGAAGCACCATAAGGCATCGGTTTCAAGTTCTTTCCATGTGGATACTGGACAAGAGGGGTTTCCAATGCTGTTATCCAATGGGTGATCATGTGTCCATTTTCTAAGGTGTTCATGTGGTTGTTGTTGTGGAACTGAAGTAGCGAGTCGATGTCTCCGATGAAGATGGTTCGGATGATGATTGAGGAACAAATATATTTTCAAATGGAGCATCTTCAGGGGTAGCAAAGGGATTAACTTCATCATTGATGCTAGAAACAATTCCATGATGTACATTCGATGATTGATGATTTGTTGATGAGGAGTGATCGCGGCGGCTTCTTGACTTAATGATATTGAGACTGAAGGGTTGACTTCATTCACGATAGGGCGTACCTCTGTTGATGGAATTGACATTTCATTAGCACTTGGTTCATAGTGTTCATCAAACATTGGATCAAACAATTTCTTTAAATCATCTTCAGATGGAGGTTAATATGGAGTTGCTAGAGAGCTTGGTACAAGGGATGAACCAATGGGACTGTTTTGAAGAGCGGGTCCAGAACTGGATTGTCAAGGAGCCATTTGACCGGTCAGCTCATCGAACGTAACGTGAATTGTTTCCATGATATTTCGGGTTCTCTTGTTGTAGATTCGGAAACCCTTCTTGTTTGGTGCATAACCAACAAACACTCCAATATCTGCCTTTGCTCTTAATTTACCTAAGTCTTTACTGTCATTCGTTGGATAGCATAAAGCACCAAACACACGAAGGTAGGAGAGATCAGGTTTTCGTTTATGAACAAGTTCATATGGAGTTTTTCCATGAGAGGTGTGTATAAGGGAGCGATTTTGGGTGTAATAGCAAGGTGACAATGGCTTCAGCCCAGAGAAACATTGGAACCTTTGAATAAATAAGCATTGTTCTTACGGCTTCCACAAGAGTTCGATTTCGTCTTTCAACTACACCGTTCTGTTGAGGGTTAGAACACTTCTTTGATGACTGATTCCAACACTTTCATAAAACTGAATTAAGTCTTTGTTAACAAACTGTGCCATTGTGCATTCGAACAATTACATTTGTATTGTTGAGTCGAACACGAAGTTGTTTGATTAGTTTGATGATGACATCCGGAGTTTCATCCTTTGTCCTCAAAAACTTTACCCAAGTAAATCGAGAGTAGTCATCAACAACTACTAGAATGTATTTCTTCCCATTTATCGTTTGCACTCTCATTGGTCCGCCTGAGATCCATATGAAGGGTATGAAGAACTTCCATTACCGAATTTGTGGGTTTTGGTTTGTGGGCATATTTCGTGCTTTTACCCAATTGGCAAGTTGAACAAAGATGATCTTTTTCATATTTCAATCTGGGTAAGCCTCGACAAGATCCTTTCGGAAAGGTTATTAATGGTGCCGAAGTTCAAATGATTGAGACGATGATGCCATAACCATGACTTTGTTTTTGAAGCCTTTGATAGCAAGCAGATTGGAGAAGACTTCATCATGTCTTCGATAGAGATGGTGTATAGGTTAGAACCACGAGTGCTCTCAATAATTCTACACCATCAAGTTCTCTGACGAAGCAAGTATGTTTTCTAAAGGCCACCTCTAGATCGGAATCACATAATTGACCAACAGAGAACAAATTATGACCAAGACCTTCCACATAATATACCCTGGAGATTACACTTTTTCCAACTACATAATCACTATAACCCATAATTGCTCCAAAATGGTTGTTCTCGAATCTAACAGTTCCGATGAATTTACTCAAGAAGTTCATGAGCCACGACCGGTCTCCAGTCATATGCTTGGAACAACAGTCCAAGTACCACGAACGATTTGAACGATCTGCAGTTGAACACATACAAGAATGGATAGCTGGATAATTGGGATCCCCATGCAAGAATGGGTTCCACTTGGTTAGTAACAGTGATTGGAACACCCACATCAGAAATAGAAACACCCATATTAGAAATAAAAGCAATGAAATCATCAGAAATAAATGCAGTGCTAGTATCCGTATTTGACCTATTCAAAGTATGTTCACTTCTTAAGGGAATAGTTCTACCAGTAGGCATCCATTTTCTAGTGGGCATTGCCTGATTAACCTCATGGCCAAAAGGTATCCATTGATAACCTATCTTGCTAAATGTTCTTCCTGTGGGTTTTCACTGTTTTCTAACTTTCTTTCGCTTTTGCCTTTTAGCCTTCTTAGCTTGATTTTTAACATTAACAGTTTTAACTGGGCATTTGACAGCATTAGAAAAATCATTCATACCACATTCAAGATTAGTAACAGAAACCACGCAATCATCGTTACATGTTTTGCCAAAAGTAGTAGAATTCGCATTAATTACAGTATGCTTAGAGCTAACACTAGAATCAACACGATTCGTTTTATTCAAATTCTCCCTACGGTGATCTTCTACTTTCTTCCAATGCACATTCTTAGCTTGCGAGGTCCTATCATTCCTTGTATTGCCTTGAGACTTTGACCTGCTTGCTTTAATGTCACTAATTACTCTGTAGGAACGGGAACATTAGTTGGTTTTGCTACTTTTTGCCTTTCCTGTTTTGATGTTCTGGGATGTGAACTATTTGAAGGCACACTGAGGTTCACTTTCTTAACACTGGAGGTGCTGGGATTTGAACTATTTGAAGGCCTACTAAAGTTCACATTCATAACATTAGGCATTGAATGACTTGCATACTTGGCATTAGGCATAGAACAGGGTATCAAGGGATTGACTTGCTCACCTAGGGATTTAGGGCATATTGTAATTAAGCATTCTAGAAGTTCTTGAGATCGTTTGGCATATAAGCATGCATGGCCAATTGCATTATCAAGTGGTTTCTTTATCTTATCCTCTTCGACAATCTCACGGAGACATTCTAGACTATCCTTAAGGTATGAGAAATATGTTTCAATGGCAAGTTTGTTATTCCTAAGATGAGGAGGAACATATTTCACAGACAAAGCATATTTATTACAACCATGCACCTTTGATGCACCATTCTCCCCATTGGTCATTGGCATTTTTCCTTTTACCTGACTCTTCAGATTTTCAATTTCCTTTTGCAACGAAGTTATTTGTTCATTATTTTTATTACGAGTGACTTTTATTGACTCAAATAACTCATTGAAATGACGTTTAACCTTTTCATTTTCTTCTAGAAAACTCTCATTTTCCTTTTATAAAGCATTAACCAAGTTCTAAAGGAGGAGGCATTTGGGAGCCAGTCACATTGTTCATTTTACCCTTTAATTGAGAAATTTGGGCTTTCAACTTTCTGATCGTGTTACAATGAGCTCGAATCTGTTCATCACGTTTGCTAATTTCAAAAACTGCATCAAATTCAGGAAGATCCAAGGATGTCTTGATATTTGAGGTTTTAACATTCTCTTTCAGATGTTGATATTTTAATCGCAAAGCAAGATGCTCAACTTCCAATTTAGAAAACTGTTTTACCAAGTTATCATGATCATCCTGTTCAACCTTATCATGCAGTTTAGAGTTAGTTTTTCAAGCTCAATGACACGATCATGGGAGACTTTTAGAGCAACAGATAATTCATGAAATTGAGAAGCATTAATGGAACAATTTGTAGCAGTGTAAAACACATCTTGAACAATACATTCAGAAATAAGATTCTCATTCAAGGTATGCAAGTTCTTCCTCTCAATCTCATTATATTTTAGTTCTCGCTCATAGTCACTAACCTCAACTATCATTGCATCAAATTCCATTTCCATTCCTTTAATATCTGAATCTATCCCTTTTTTAAGACTCTCAAATTGATCTTTTAGTTGTTTAAAGAAAGGCATGACCTCAGTTAGATAGCATTCTTTTGTTTACTCAAAACCCCTTTCCCCTTCAGTAATCCCAGTGGGTGTGATCCTTTTCTTACAAGTTTTCTCAAAATCGACAAATAGTTGAAAAATAACATATTGACTGATTAAGGTCTTGATCTTAGTGGCAATAGTTCTAGGAACTAAATGCATTAGTGTATTTGGAGGATACACGATGCCGTGCATTTTCCTAAGGGGAGGGTTTGTTTCAACAAGATTTTCTGCTTTTTGCTTATCTAAGTCCCTTTTCCAGAAAACTTGTTCAGGTGTTAACAACGTTTGAGGCTTAAATTTGTTTAAGGAGATCCAGTTTTCCTTCTTGTAATCATGGGGTTTGATCATTATGTTATTCTTTTTACATTCAGGATCTTCTAGCTTCTTATTCATTTTCTCCCTAGATGCATCATCTAATTTTCTATCTTCCTCGGTGCACTCAACGCAACTAGGTTTCTGTCTAGGTTTAAGAATCTCATTTCCATCATAGATTACATTTTGAGCCACCTTTGCTATCTTACCGTACTCAGGGTTGGGTTTATCTATAATGGGAACACTATGCTTATCGCTTGAAACTCTATGCTTAGTGACCATGTGAGCATGAGCAGTCTGAATGGTGTTCCCATGTACGTACAACTTATTTTCAAGCTTGTTCTTCAAAGTTTTTAGATTGGAAAAATCATTCAAAAGTTTTGATTCCTTAGCATGAAATTCTTGCTTAAGCACTTTAACATTTTCTTGAAGTTCTTGTTTTTGCTTAGCGGTTTTAGAAAGCTTTTCTTGTAAGGAGTTTAACTCTTGTTTTAACACTTCTTCTCTAAAATTAATTTTTCTAATAATTGTATGCATTTGGTTATCCAACTCCTGCTCACGTGTAGTTAACTCAAACTTAGCACGCTATTCATAAATGGCAACTCGTTCTTTATAGGCATTTAGTTCGAGATAAGAATCATCGGGGCACATACAGTGTATTCATCAAAAACATAGTCATCATTGACTGCAGAAGATGCATCACTTGGTACGACCTTACTTTCACTTTGTTTCACATATTGATCATATGGGACAACATTGATATTACCCATATTTTCAATATCTGAATCAATGGTTTCAGTTGATTGTACTTTCTCATGCATCTTTTGCACATCAGCATCATCGTATAGTTTTAATACCTCAGAAATGATTTTTTCTTTGGATGAACCAGCTTGTGGAGATGAAGAGACTTTAGGAGGGACTATTGGAGAAATGCTAGCCATGAAAATGGTTTGTGCAGTAGGTTCATCATCAATGTCAGAGTCGTATGCATCACAATCAGCGACTTGAAAGGCATTCTGATGATTGTGGCCTATCTCCGAATTGTTGCTCATCCACATCTGCATCATATGTCTTGGCATTTCCCTCATCAAGAAACAACAATTCTTCTTCATCCAAAGCTGCACCATTATCCTGAGCTTGAACAAGCAACATCTTATCCCTGAAGTACTCTGCATTCTGAGAGCGCTTTGGTGATGTGCAGTTCCTTGCAATATGTCGCTCACCACCACACTTGTAACACTTGATCGGCTTTGCTTGTCCCTGATTTCCATTCCTTCCCCTATTCTGATTTGCAGCATAACCTCTACCAACTCCACCTCTTCCTTGTTCATACTGACTTTCTTGAACTGGTTGTACCATAACCTTCCCATCTCTGACTAAAGCATGATTGTGAAGATTGGATGCGATTCCTGATCTCATTGTTAGTGTGAAGATTTGGTATGTGGTGAGAGTCAAGTTTTGTTTAACCATAAGGGCCAGTTGATTAATGAAGTGTCCACGGCTGCATCGGCATCACTTGTTTGAACCTTGGATCTGAAATGAGTTTGTGATTGCCATCATCCATGGGTATAACTCGTGAAGCTTTGGTGGTAATTCCAATGTTTGAGTAGAAGGCAGTTGAATCATTTGATGAGCTTGTCTCTCCCTGTTGGTTTTGAACTGATTAAGAATCCTTTTTTCAAACATAGCATGTCTCTCATTCTGAAGAAGGAAGGCATAGAGTTGCTTATAGTTTGTATTCTTCAATCCTTTGGTTAGCTTCACAGAGGTGACAAACTTGTGCCATTCGGGATTCATGTTGTTCACAAATTTAGAGTTCAATTGAATGTTTGGCATGGTCATTCTGATGTTCCTCATGTCATTAACAAGCTTGTGGAATCTCACGTAATACTCATAGACACTCTCATCCGGTTTCATCTTGAAGTGCTCAAATTCATCATAGAGTTGTGATTCTCTGTCTTCCATAGTTAATTGAACCGAGAAAGAAGCATCTTTACATTATCCCACACTGCCTTGGCTTTGGTGTTGTGATTAATAAGCTTGTAGATATCCTTTGGAAGACCTTGAAGTACGATGTTAGAAGCCACGATATCGACATCGAATCTCTTTTTCTCCTTATCATTGAGCTCATCATATGTCTTTGGTCTATCTATTCCATAGATCATTGTTCCATCTGCATCTGTATCAATTAAGTCTCTTGTAGTCTCAATCTGATAAGGTCCTTCATCAATTGATTTGAGAATGTTGACCTCATTTTCCTTTCCAAGACAGTACAATTTGATTCTTTGAGCCCAAGAGTCGTAGTCAGTTCTGTCAAGCATGGGTGAACGGGAATCTGAACGAGCTGCTTGTACATCCTCGGCAACAGTGGAGATTAGTGTAGGTATGTTGGTAGACATGTTTAAAGATTACACGGGGATTTTATAACTCAATGATTAAACCGGGAAATAGATTCTTTCACGAGATTTTACTAAATCAAGAGAAAACCGTATTACACACAAGAGTCAACCAAGTCGCTAAGAATCCTTGAACCAAGTCGCTAGGCACCAAGTTGCTAAGTAATTTGAAGACAAGTTGCTAAATTTCCAAATCGCTACGAATTTTGACAGCAAGTCGCTATGCACCAAGTCGCTAAATAGCAACTCGCTAAAGACCAAATCGCTACCACCAAGTCGCTAAGAAACTTAAAGAACAAGTCGCTATCAAAATTGAAAGCAAGTCGCCGCCTTTAACAAGTCGCTACCGTAGTGGAGAATCCACTAAGTGTATTGTTTGTCGGCTTGTCTCAAAAGGCAAGTCGCTACGACCAAGTCGCTACCAAAACACACTACAACTCGCTACCTTTAACTGAAGCAAGTCGCTACCAAGAAATTCACTCCGAGAGCCAAATCGCTACCAAGAAAAACTTTAAAAACACAATTTTCAATCCAAAACAAGCTCAACCACAGTGATTCAAGCTTACCAAATCAAAACCCAAGCACATACAATGGTCCTAAACACAAAAGTACACCCAAAATTCAAACTTTAACACAAGAAATGAACCAAATGAAGCAAAAACCACTAAACTTTTTTAAACTCAAAAACTATCTAAAAACCATTAGAAATCCAAAGATGTGTAAGAGATGATCTAACCATGGCTCTTGATACCATTTGTAACATATTGGATTTCACATACACATCAAACAATAAACAAAGGTGGCGTACAAGATGAGTTTTAGAGAGAGAAAGTTAGAGGTTTGGGAACTTTAGTGAGAGAAAGAAAATCTTATTATGAGCTCCAACTCTCTACCTTGGGAGGTAGAGAGTATTTATAGTGTTTACAATAAAACGCCACCTGACGGGCTATGGATCAGGCATACAGTGGGTAAAGACCCGTCCGTCCTCCACGATGTTACTAAACTAAATACTACTTAACATTATATAACTACGACTACGAGCTTTCTAACGATTATGAGCTTTCTAACGATTACATATACTTGAGGTGACCGACACTTTAACTACTGGATTTTCCAAATCCTAACAGATGATAGGAGCTAGTATAGGTTTGGTAGAACTTGTATAGAAATGGTCTTATATTTTCATTTGAAGTTGATTGTAAGCTGTAAGCTGTAAACTGTTTCTTGAATGAATGAACAATTTAACTTCAAGAGCTTCTCTTGATAGAAATAATTAGATTACTCAAGATTACTTCTCTTCATGAAACAAGCATTAAGCTTACATGACCATATTCTATTAACCAACTTTGTGAACATCAACTAATAGAGGATTCTGCAAAACAGACACAGAGTAGCAAACACACCAAACCAAACCAAGACAAACAAAACTCAAAGTACATTAGCAGGTTAGTGTTAGCAAACTAAAAGATAATCAAATATCTACAAAGTTTACAAATTATACAACTACAATCCTCCCCTGAGGCATATGCCTCCCCTAAGGCGTATGCCTCCCCTCAAACTTTGCAGTTAAGGGTTAAGCATCCCAATATGGACAACTAGGTGTTGAAACCTAGGTCCATCAAAAGCTTTAGTCAACAAATCTGCCACATTATCATCAGTGTGAATCTTGATTCTAGTAGTAATATACCAAATACGAATACACGCGAGAATTACAAACCAACCCTTTAGGAAAAAGGTCGACACGCAAAACCCTCAAATATTCGATAAGTGATACGGATAAGGATATCGGGTTGGTTTCCCAACAAGGTGTGAATTGAAATTTGGTTTGAGGTTTGTTATTAAAATGCTCGATGTTACGGTTTTTTTGGTTTTTGATTACGTTTTCTACAAATTAACTAAAGGGAAAGTAATTAGGGCTACGGGAACAAAGTAAATGATAATCTAACTACTACTAAGCATACGGAACAATAAAATTAAGTTACACTAAGTCCTAGAGTGATAATATGCAAAAAGCGTGAAAACTTAGGGCTAATCAGGAGCCTCAAAAAGTAAAAATGATGATGCAATTTAAGGCCTGGATGTGAAACTATTTTCCTCGTTCTAAGCGACTAAAAATAATTTTAGGAAAAAGCCGGAGTATTTTTCAGTTATTATTATGAATTAAAATCTAATTTAATCTAATTTAATTATTAAAAATACTAAATGATTTTGGAAAAATCTGAAATTTTCACTAAAAATACTTGAAGTGATCTTGGTTTTAGAAAAATAAAAAATGGTACACTCTATCTGAAATAAGCAATTAAAAAGCTAATATAAGCTAATAAACTTAAAAGCTGCCCGATAGTTAAATATTAACAGTGCAATATAAAACACAGAAAAGACCTAGGTAATGGTGTTGAGGTGTTGTGTTGTGTGTTTGAGCAAGAGGTGGAGACCGAATCCCACCCCTGCACCTTTTTGCAAACTATTTTTTTTTCAAATTTTTCTTTTTGCAACTTATAGATAAGACCAAATAAGCACTTTTTTGTAAAAAACCTTTTTTACCAAACCTAAGGAATGCGAAGCGGTTTAGGCTGCTTATCACAATGATTAACAAAAGCAAAAAACAAACACCTTATTTGGCTTAAAAGAAAAGACAATATAATCACTAAATAAGCATAAAATAAGCTAAAAAGCGAATTTTTACCTAATCTATGCCACCTAATAAGTACTAAGGTATACTAAATAAGCTAAAATGGGATACCTAAATAAGCTAAAATGAGGCTGCAATGGGGCTAGACATTATGGGCGAAGCTTGATCAACGAGGGGGCAAGTTTTGGCTTGAAATTAAGCTACTTGATCTAATCTTAATCCTAAAAGGGGACCTAATCATGCAACTAGGGGTGGGGTTTACCTAAAATCTATTTGGGAGCTAGAATAAGCCTAGAATATTGTAATAAGCTAAGAGAACGAGAACTGGAAAAGCATGACATATGGGTTTTGGGCAGTTTTTTAGAGCAAATTTAAGCTACATAAAACTAACCTAAGTGACAAATAAGCTATAGAATTATGAAGATGGGTATGTAGGATGCAAGAAAAAGCACTTTGGACAAAGTTTGGACCTAAAAATAAGTGGAAAGGCATGAAGCAGGGACCTAAGACATTTGTTTGTGTATCAGGGCAAGAGAAAGACAAGAGACCTTTTTTTTTGTTATCAAATCTTGTAAACTTTTTATCTAAGCTAAACTTCAACTTTAAAAACCTACCTAGACCTTAAACCACTTTGACTTTGAGAGTCAAAGTTAAGGTAGAATTTTGTCCCAGTGAGCTTAAACCAAACACCCTTGATATGGGTAAAACTGTTTTAAAATTGATGTTTAAGAACTCAAAACTGGCACCATTTGTAAAACTAAGTTAGACTTGGAGTGGAACTTAAAACAAATAAGGACTAATAAGCACTAAAGTGCTTATTTCTTTGAATAATAAAATGAAAGAGCAGTAGAAAAAGAAAACTTTCATTCATTAAAAACAAGTACAATAAAACTAAAAGCTATTTAAAACTAAAACTTCTACTAAATCCTAATGCCTCTTAAAGGCTTACAAGCTACTACTATATATACTCACGAAAATGGTGGAGTCTTGAGGCTTGTGTTTCTTGTGTGAGACAATGAGTGACTTGGATAGCTTTGTGCTTCTTTAAACTCAATCTTGTCCATCCATCCATCTTGGGGACCAAGGAGTTAATCCAGCCTGATTTTGCTTGCTTATCCACATCAATGAGGTTGGAGGATTGCCAACTTGGCAGAGAAGTGTGGGTGTGTTGGGTAAAAGTATTTGGGGACCGAGAGTTGAGAGAGACACGTGGGGAAGAAGACAAGGTGGAGAGGGTTTTGGGCGCCAAAATGGTTAAGCAGGGGAGGTTGGGTATGCTTGTTTATCTGTTTTGGGTAAAAACGGGGAAGAAAAAGGGTAAATGGGTTTTAAGTAAATGGGTTATGGGTATATGGGTTAGGGGTAAATGGGTTTTTAATAAAAAAGGGTTTTAGCTTAAAAGGGGTTTTTAAAAAAAAAAAAAAAAAGATTTAAGTAAAAACTTTTGTATTTTTAAATAAAACTTTGTATTATTATTATTTTTTTTTAGAAAGAAAATAATTTTAATAAAATTGGTTTAAAAAAATAATTGTTGTAAAATAAAAATGAGGTTTTAAAAAGAGTAGATATTTTAGGATTTTTCTTAGAAAAAATTTAAAATGGTAATTTTGGGTTGGGAAGAGGGTAAAATTGGTAATTTGGATTTAGGGATAGGTTTTTGATCGATTCCCCAAGCTCAATCCCAATGGTATCGGGCTCGAAAATGTGAAAATCATCATCATGATTAATTCCAATCCAAGCTCATTTCATCCGTTTTGCCTTTTTTCCCCTATGTACGAAATACATAAAAACACACTCCAAGGATATCCAGCATAATTGGTTATATTTAGTGTTTTTAGGCGTTTTTGTGGGCTTAGATGGGTAAAAAGGATGAGTGAATAAGCACTCATCAATCTTAACCACTTTTATCAAATGTGGTGCGACTTCTGGTTGCAATCTTAAGTGGTTAAACCCATTGACAATATGCTAGGTGCTAGTGGCCAATAGTTTGTTTCACACTGCCAAAAATCCAAACTTTCTTCAAAGGAATCAACAATCTTTCCAAGGAATTGGCAACCTCCGGTTGTGGATCTCTATCGGTTGCACCGGCATAATCACACTATCACCGTAAACCTCCGGCTTAAAGGAGACTCTTTTGGGTACCAAAGACCTAAATTAGGATGGCCTTTAAGGTACTTAAAGATCTTCTTGACTGCATTCAGATGGGAAGCAAGTGGAGTGACTTGATGTCTAGAACAAACACTCCGGCAAATGTAATATGGGGCCTAGAAACATTAAATACATCAATGAACCAATCATAGATCAGTATAAGTGAACATTCACATTTGGATGCGGTTCAATGTTGTTCTTCGGTTTTGGAGCTTCAAAGGTGTAGTGGCGTTCGACACACTCTCCATTCAAACTTCTTCAAAATGTCTCTCACATATTTATCACACTAATAAAAATACCATCGGTTCTGGCTGAACTTGGGACCCAAAGAAAGTAAGCTCCCCGTAACACTCATCTGACTCTCCCTTCATGACTCCTCAAACTCCCTGCACCAAGCTTCTTTAGTGGAGCCAAATATAATGCCATCCACATAAACTTGCACAAGTATGATGTCTGTGGAATTCTTCTTTAGGAAAAGTGTTTTGTCAATGGCACCTCTTCTATAACCATGCCCATTGAAAATGCTTTGAAAGCCTAGCATACCACGCTCTTGGTGCCTGATGTAGTCCATAGAGAGCTTTTACAACCTTATAAACATGATGTGGATGATCTGGGTCTTCAAATCCTTTGGGTTGAGTGACATAAACCTCCTCTTCTATTTCACCATACAGAAAAGCACCTTTGACATCCATTTGATATACCATAAATCCCATGTAAGATGCATAGGCCAAAAATATTTGAATGGCCTCAACTCTAGCAAAGCAGTGCAAAAACTTTATCATAATCAATTCCTTCCTCTTACCTGAACCCTTGAGCCACTAATCTTGCTTTGTTTTTAATCACAACACCCCTTGCATCTATTTTATTCTTCAAAATCCATTTTGTCCCAATAGCATATTTCCCATCAGGTAGTGGTACCAAGATCCAAACCTGCTGATTTTTGAATTGTTGCATCTCCTATTGCATTGCTTCAAGCCAACTTGAATTTTATAGAGCTTGAGTAACACTGGTTGGTTCCACTTGAGAAAGAAAACAAGCAAACAGACAATGCTTAAAGTCTGTGTGATTGTCCCTTTGCTGGGTTGAGACATAAGAGAGAAAATCAACTTGACCATATTTAGATATTGTCACAGTCTTTCTAGTTCTAACTAGTGCTTGAGGATCACCAATAACATTGGATTGAGGATGAGAAATGTTGATCCTTTTAGTAGCAGTGGGGTTAACTTCAATAGATGTGTCAAGATTAGTCACAGTTGGCTCAAAATCACTGTCATAGGAAGGTGAGGTGAAGATGCCGACTTTGGGTTTATGATTTCCAAGATCTGAAGGACTTGGAAAGCGTGTATAAGGTTCTCCAAAGTCTGTGGACACTTTAGTAGAAATGGGAGACCCTTTAGGAGAAAGCAAGGTGAACCTTCGGAGAATCATGATTTCCAGCATTTGTTTCTCTAGCAATCTCTCCATCAAGCCTCTAAACATCGGGTTAGTGCATACTCTTGCTTCTTAAGCCTAGCAAGATCCTCTGCATAGTGTGACTCATCTTCACTCTTATCAGAAGTAACTTTAGAAGTATCACATGTAAATTGGTTAGGGGAGAAGGAAGGTACAATAATAGGTTGTTCATCATCCTCAAACTTACTATCTGAGTCGGCATCCATGGTACCGGCATTGTCGAGTGGGAGACTCGCGGTGTACCTGCATTTTGATTTGCCATATGTCTAGAATAACCCATGTAATCCGGTTAAGTAATCGGGTCAAAAGACCAAACATGACCTTGACTTTGCACATTGGGCTTATCTTCTAGATACCTCGTGTTTAGTGTCTCCTCAATCTTTCTAGAATTCAAATTATATACCCGTAAGCCTTACTATGGCCGAATAACCCACAATATACCCCATCGACTTTCTCATCAAATTTACCCAATAGATCACTTGTGTTCAAAATGGTCACTTGACACCCAAACGATTTGAAGTAATGTATAGCGAGAACTTTCCCACCTGTGAGAAGTTCATAAGGTGTCTTGAAGTGAGGTCTAGTAATGGATACCATTGTAGACATAACATGTTGTACTAAGCTGTATCCAAAACATAGTGGGTAATTTAGAGTCGCAAGCATGGATCTTCTTTTATTAAGGTTTTATTCTTTCTTTCAGCTACCCCATTTTGTTGTGGGGTTCTTGGAGTGCTATAGTCCCTTTTATCCTTTTAGACTTGCAGAGTTCAATTAAAAGCGGCATTCTTGAACTCGTCCCATTATCAATCAATACCTTTAACCTTTTTGTTCAAATGGTTTTCAACAAGGGTAATGAATTCTTTCAACACTTGAGACGTTTCATCTTTAGTCCTTAGAGCGAATACCCAACAAACTGCGAAGTCATCGGTGATTACCGGACAAAAGTACTTGTGATCAATACTTGACTTGGTTGGACCAAAGAGATCCATATCAAACAACTGAAGAGGTTGCGAAATAATGCTCACGGCGATGTAATGGCTTTATATGAGGCTCAATGTTTGTTTTCCTTTGTTGCAGGCAACATAATTATGTTCATTGGTGAAAACTTTGGAAGGAAGTCCTTCAACTAGGCCAAGTTTTGAAAGTTTGATGATGGTCTTGAAGTTCACATGAGCCATCCTTCTATGCCATTTTGTAAACTCATCCAGGGATGCTTTAGCCACCAAACAAGTTAGGTCACCTTTTGGTTGGACATCATTCAAGTTGAATGTGTATAGATTGTGATTCCTAGGAACTCTCGGCGGAAATTGATGTATCTTACGGTAGTTTGAAGTCTTTAGATAGCACAAGACATTCATCCTCGGAGAAGAATACTTTGTTCTTGGTGTCACAAATTTGTGAGGCCGAGAACAAGTTGAAGTGTTCGAGTTCCTTTACATAGTACACATTCTCAAAATCCAGTAGAGGTGTTTTGATGGTGCCTTTCCCATTGATTCTACCATCACTTCCACCAAACGTCACATTGCCTCCTCCTTCTATAGGTACGAAATTATGCATCATATCTCTATTTCCTGACATGCTCCTTGACTCTTCATTCCCACTAAACCTAGCCTTCACAGCCAGCCAAATATCCTTTGCATCCTGCATGTAGTGAAAGTCACCCAAGTGATCTTCAGGTATAGCTTGAAGGAGAATAGTTCTCACTTTGTTCTCTCTTTGAGCGGCGGTATCTCTTGGCAGGATTGGGAGGAACAATGGTAACATTACCATCAGGGATCTATGATCGTCCTCTTAGTAAACCGTTCCCATTCTTCCCAATTTCCCAAAGATTCCAATCAATGTTGGAGATCCAATTCTGCATCTTCATGGCCCACAAATCATATTCCTCCTTCTTTAGGTATGGGAATTTTGCATTCTTTGTTTGAAAGACTAAGTTGTTGCATAGATGTGTTGTTTTGGTTGTTGGTGACCTCAATGTCAACGTCTGATCCAAGCATGTTGAATGTAGTTTTGGTTGTAAGGGTGTGCAGAAAAGATTGTTCTTAGTATTATAGAGACTCTCCCGAGGCTCTGATACTACTTGTTGAAACTAAAGACCTTGATAGATCTTTGAGCACTCGTTGATCGTTAGTTATGCTTATGCAATCACAAACACACTAAAAGATAATCTCTATAACTTGTATTCAAGCGGAAATTAAACACAAGAACAAACACGAATAACTAAGAACTCTTTGATCCTCTATGGATCTTTTAATAATACAACAACTTTGTTTTCAACTCTTTCTATAACTCAACTATTGTGTTCCTTTTATAGAAAAGGAACCCTAACCCGTTTCCCAAGAAACGTATAAACATAAAATTAAATAAGATATACATTATAACTTCCTAATAAAGCTCATGCATATTCTAACTAACTATAGAATACCGAAATAACTATCTCAGAAACCAACTACGTTTATATTACTTCAAAGAAACTCTTCTTAGTGAGAATCCATGTACTGACAAATTCCTTCAGCAGTATTTTCAGCAGAATTCCTACTTTGCATAATTCCCAACACGAACCTCGGTGATACGATCTTTGAAGAAATATTCTCCCAAAGTTAAAGGATTGGACCTTAAAAATTCCTAAATATCTAGGTTAGCGAAGCGTGTTTCCGCCGCACGGGTCAATGAAAAAGCTCCGTCTAGAGTTTTGGGATTTGACCGTACGAGTAAACATTGTAGATCCAGTTGAATTCCAGAGATATAACACGATGTAAGTAAAGATTCAAAGATCCCTCTTACTCGATTTGCAAGTACCACAAACTCACTCTCATATTCGGCCACCGTACCCATTTGCAACAGCTTGGAGAGTGCGTATTCCGATCGTTGCCGCCTGATGCCATGAATAATAATCAAGCGATTAATAACTAAAAAAAAATGATAAATAGTACCCGCGATGAACAGTACTCCAATGAATAGTACACGATGAACAGTAACTTTTTTTTAAAATTGGAACCCGAATTTGGTAGCCCTCACAAAGAGGAATCTCAATGAAAGAACCAATTGATACGACCCTGTTAGGGGTTGTATCGGGATACGATAGGGCACCGCTTCAAGCGTGTGTTGGCTCCGTCAGAAAATAGAAGAAAAGAACTAGAGATTTGTTTATTATAAATTTTGATTGATTCATTCATAACATTATGACACCTAAAATACTAATTTATGAGATAACTCTCACAAACATAAGACTTATGCTAACATGACTCAAGACATATCCTAAACAATGACTCCAACACTTATCCTAATAAAACATAATAAATAAACTACGATAGTTATCCACCGCCATCTTGGGATAGCCGAGTCCCTCATCAACCACGCATCACTCTCCTCTCAATTGCTCTCCTTACCAGCTACAAGACAAAGAACATGGAGAGCAAATGTTTTGCTCTCCCTTCCAATTGCTCTCCGCCTCGCTACAAGACATAGAACTAGAGCAAATGCTTGCTCGCCTCATGTTTGCTCGCCCAAAGTGTAGATTTTGGTAAAACGGGTTTAGATAGTTCATTTTAGTAAAGGTGAAAGTAAAGTATTTATTTTAAAAAAATTCTCTTGGTAACATCTCCACCTTTCATCCTCGCTGTCGCCGCCCACCGTCACAATCTAATGTAATCCGTTTAATAGGAAAAATATAACTCCGTCTAAACGGATTTTCAAAATTCTCAAACTCTTCATTAGAAACTGAAAAACTAAAAACCCGTTTAGTCACATTTTTAAGAAATTTTCTTAAATTTTCTAAAAGAATGAAAAATCTCATTTTTCAAAATTTAACTAGAATTTAGGAAAGAGCTCTTTATTATTTCCTATATTTGTCCTCCCATTCTTTTTTACATCCCCTGGCATTTTTCATTTTTTTTAAAAAATGTCATCTAAACGCGTTATGTAAATTTATAGCTCCTTTCTACAAAAAAACCCTTCCCTTTTTCTAAAGAAATTGAAATAGAAAATTAAAGAAATTTTTCTACAACTAAAGGCACCCTTAATAGCGCTAGCCGCTCCTAAATGGCTCAAATGCTCCTAAATAAACCAAATTAGGAATCACTAAAACAAACAAACAACATTTTACCTTCATTAGAGCGTGATAATAATGTCATAATATTCTCGTTGAACCTACGCCACAAAGCGGAACAACGAGAAGGATCTCGAATTCAAAAGCAACACTTCTTGTGCAGTAATGATCGCCTTCACATGCTCCAAGTTTATCACAATAGCTCTTTCTCTACCTAACACGGTTGTGCCGGATACGATATAGGATCAAGTATCCTCAGTCACGTCTGCGGGGTAAGCATGTGCGGCGCATGATAGCGTGTTTACCTGCTTCTATGGTTTGTGATTGGCCGGTTGAGGTCAGGACCAGGCATGGTTTTACTCCGGTTGATTTTTTACGCTTTGGTGGTGGTGGTGGTTGGATGATGACCTCATGGTCTGGTAATGCAGGGTGATGATGACTTGTTGGTGATGATCTCATCGTTTGGCGTAACTGTTTTAGGCGCTTTTCTTGTTTGCTGATGATATTTTTATATTTTAGGATAATTCCATATTTACCCAATCTAAACATGAAAATGTCATATATGCCCAAAATACAACTTTTGAATGCATGATGTACAATGTATTTAAAGCATGTTTTGGATAAATATGACATTATCATGTTTAAGTTGGGTAAATATGGAATTTCCCCTATTATTTATTGTTTGATGAAAGGTTATAAATTTTATGTTTTTTTTTAACTTTCTTTGATTTGTAAGTGGGATACGCCGAACATAATGGACCACAGATTGGATTGAATCCGGAAGCCGGACTGAATTCGACCAATCGTACTGAATTCGATCAATCGGACCAGATCGAACATATTTCGATTTGATTTTCGGTCATTTTTTTCTAATATTAGGTTTTACGTCCGGTCTGATCCGGTTTGGTCTGATTCGATCTTAAGCAAATGACAGGACCAAATTGACGAACCGGACCGATCATTTCGGTCTGGTGTTTTGGGCCAAATAGGGTTTTGGTCCGGTCCGAATAGTTAAAATGTGATTATTCTCTTAAGTATAAACCTGATCATTTAATGGTGATCAAATTATTTGATGGTTGAAGATATAATTTGCTAATATTGTAATGAGAATGTTGGAGTCATCTTTGTTTGGTTCGAGATAACGAACTTGATACATTTTACAACGATCAATTATTTTGTATAAGTTAGGAGTGACATCTTAATATAAAATACATTTTTACACTCGTCACATGGTTCTATCATCATGGAAATTGACTGTTTAATCCAAAAAATTTAATTACACGGATGGTCCCGCCACTTGCCTTGTAGATGCAGAGCTAGTTTTATATTAAAAAGTAGGCGATCAAATGAAAAGTTTTATCCCACCTAAAAAGCGTAGACAACATATCATTTTTTTTCGTTCCATTCTTACTATTTGATTTGATTCTTTCTATTTTCAACTGTTATATATCCGATTTTCACAATGATAACCATTCGATTCATTCATCCAGTTTCACATTTTTTATCATTCATTCATTTGTTCATACTTTCTAAAATCAGGGTTTTTCGCTTGGTAATTGCTAATTTTCAATTTTTGACCATCAAATTGGTTAGTTGTGTTAATACAAATAAGCCGTAAAAATATTTATTTATATTTTACGATCTTCTAATGTTTTGTCGATAACAAACGTAAAATCATATTAATAATACAAATAAAATACGTAAATGGTTTGAATTAATAGTTTCTAACATATTCACATAAAACACTAAAACAAGTATAAGTGATTTTATGATTTAGTAATACATATGTACAACAACTAGTGTTTACATATTTGAATAAAATATACACATAACTAGTATGTAGTATATTGGGTAATATAAATGGGTAGAAACTTAAGTATCACAACCCATTGGGCAAATACATTGAATGTAGTTGGGTACAACCCAAAGCCCATAACCCATGGATCTTGACCCATAACCCATTGCATGATATCATGCTTATATCACATATGGATAATACCCATAACCCATGGATCAACCCATACCCAAGTGACTAAGTGCTTTGCACTCAAAGATACATTGTATCTAGCCAAAGATCCATGGTTCAACCCATAACCAAAATACCCATGGGTAAAGAGGAGCGTTCCACGGATCCCTAGCTTTGTGCTAGCCGGATCCCAAGTGGAAGGGATCTGTGGGATCCGGGAGAGTGAGGATTTTTCCTCTATAAACAGTGAGCCATTTCTTCATTATTTCTCATCCCTTTCTAACACACTTTCCCCACGGTTAAATCTCACTAACCTCAGATCCAAGAGATCTATGTTTGTAGTTTTGTTTTTGTGTGATCTTCTAGGTTCCTCTTAAAGGCAAGATCGCCACCTTTGAAGTCAAGCAAGATCAAGTCCATGAGTTGCCATGCTTCCTCATCATCAAGGCTACTGAAGTCTTCTTGTTGATGATTCTTTTCTTTCCTCAAAGAGGTGTAGTGTTGAAGACATTAGTGAAAGATGTCTCAAGTGTCAAGACGAAGATATTAGTGAAGGGTATCTATAGTCCTATAACATAGCCGCGTGTGGTAGGTGCTTGGAAGTCAAGACAAAGAAGCATTAGTGAAAGGTGCTTAGAAGTCCAGACAAAGAAGCATTAGTGAAAGGTGCTTAGAAGTGAAGACACAAGACATTAGTGAAAGGTGTCTTGTAGATCTAGTCAAAGGCATTAGTGAAAGGTGCCTTAGATGTACATTCGATATGGTGTGTTTTAATGTACAAGATAGACTAGTATTAGATCCAAGGATATTGATATCCTTGATGATGTTGTAAAGGAGGAGATCTCCTTTGGGATTAGTCGTTGGTGTAGTGTGGTAGTAGTTCCTCCATTGCAATGGAACTAGGTGCTTAGCCTAGTACCTAATAAAGGGTAGGCTACGTTGTGAAGGTGTAGTTTCTGTAGAAAGAACTAGGTACTTATACTAGTACCTTATAAAGGGTAGGCGACGTTGTGTAGGTGTGGTTCACCTTGGAGTGAAAGAACCGAGTGGTTAGCCTAGCACCCGGAGGAAAAATGGTACGTTATGAAGGCTTCTCGCCATAAGGAGATTGGTGTAGTGATTCACGAACTCTCGAGTAGGTGACTTCGGGAGTGGAGTAGGGCAAGGAAGGTGTCCTTGTAGCCGAACCACTATAAATACTAGTGTTGTGGTTTTGTGCTTCTAGCTCTTTATCTTTTCATTACATACCTTTATATGCTTGTTTATCAACATCCAACACACACATCAAAATAGATTGTCATAAGTCAATCTAAATAGATTAAAAGGAAGTTTTAATTAGCAAAACTATTCAACCCCCCCCTTCTAGTTTTCCACAATTGGCATCAGAGCTTCGTTACCAAGTTTCTTGAAGTATATTGTACTTTAAAAACTTGATCCGATCCATGGTTAATTGAAAACTACAAAGAAGGTTTTTCATAAAACAAACACCATGTCTTTTAAAACTATATGTTTGGATGTTGATTTGATAACAACATTTTTCTTATTTACTTTTTCATTTAATTTGCACTAATCCTCTTAGGTCATGTTGATTAGTCAAAGCTCATACCTACCAAGCTTTAGGAGTCGCTTGGTAACAATAATACCTTCCTTAAGAAGGTATCTTAATCGCATGGCGGGGAATCGGCTAAGTGACATTTGTTGTGTCATTTGTAAAGACATTCC
Source organism: Chrysanthemum makinoi (assembly GCA_910596185.1). Classification (NCBI taxonomy): domain Eukaryota; kingdom Viridiplantae; phylum Streptophyta; class Magnoliopsida; order Asterales; family Asteraceae; genus Chrysanthemum; species Chrysanthemum makinoi. Next base: position 217,753,263 of record OU343221.1, on the reverse strand, counting down.
GAAGTGCGCTAGAGGTATGATTTTACGCTTATTTTGCTTGATAATTAAGTATACCTATTTAGGTATTTATATGATTATCTTTTGTGCTCATACATGTTTTACATGAAGCTTCATTAGGAAGCCTTTTTTTTCTCATCGTGTTTTACTTCTCATATAAAGTCATGGTATATAAAACTTATGTTTTTCCTTTCAAATCAATAATAAAACAAAACACGAATTTTAAAAATTCCTCATTCCCTATAAATAACCCCATCGTCGACCAAACCCTCACTTTTTCAAATCCTCCAATGTAATACCTGAATTTCTAAAATTCACAAAAAGACCAAAATACCCCTATAATCAAAAAGTATGAATAATTAATTTAAAGAGTACCAAATAAGCTATGTAAATTCAGAAAAAATTTTAAGAAATATCACATATGATCCAAATAAATTTTAAAGAACTTTGTAAAGATTATTTTTATATTTTATAATATTTATAAAATCAATTTTGTGCTTTATAAATATCCGAATATGTAATTATTAAGTTTTATAAAAGAATAAAATTTATAAAAGCCCAATACAAGTTTATAAAATTAAGATCCCATTTATTTTAAGTCCATTATAATATTAAGCCCACAAGAAAATTAGTAAAACATATAAATACATATTATACGGTTCATTCTAACCCTAATATCCAATTATACTAAACCGACCTAAGAAAACCCTCTGAGAATTCGACATTTCAGTTTCCAAGGCTTAGAGCTATTTTTCTTGGACGAGTTTGAAGGTAAAGAAGGTGTTAAAATCTGGTTCGAGGTCCTAAGGTTAGTTTTGATCGTGGTTAGTTTCTTGGTCTGATTAAGGGTGCCAATAAAGTTTTTGTGTTGTATTTTGTTCTAACGTTCGATTCTCATCAAAGGGTATGTTTCCAATATTATTTTTGAGATTTTCTACAAGTCATATAGAACCTATGTAAAATTAGTCATGCATATTTAACAAGTCGCATGGAATTGTTTTGGATTAAAAACCCTAAAAATGTATAAATAACGAACGAGCGTATAATAAATTTTGGGACCATGATCTAAATTTTCTGGAGACTCTTATATGTTATATGACCTGGATAAAATACATGTTCATGAATTCGAAGCTTGTGTGATTTGTCTTGGGTTTTATTGTTCAATAGCGTATGAAAAAGGAAAGAAAATAAAGAAGGAAGATTAGGGTTTATAAAAATTAGGGCTTGCTTGTAATAATTAAGAGTAATTAATGCAGTAAAAATGATGAACTAATGATGGGCTAAACTTAGGTTTAGGGTTTGTACTTGAATTATGCATGATTCGGTTTTAAATAAAAGTTTTGGGTTGGTTTTGTAAATTATGAAACTTAAAGGTTATTTTTGTAAACAGAAAAATAAAGGTACTAAACGTATAAAAATAGGTATGAGGGTTAAACGTGTAAATTTTGATATTTAGAGGGCCATTCAAATTGTTATTAACTTAAAAGGGTATGTTTTGTAAATTCTAAAACCTTTGGCTAAAATGTAAACTGATAATATAAGGTTAGATCAGATAATTAAATATGTTAGGGTGTAATATGTAATTCTGAGTAATTATGAGTCGACGAGTATGAGTTAGTTGTGTAGAGACATGCATGAGTTTTGAGGTAACTTCGGTTTGTTTTCATATACGCCTAGGTCAAAGAGGAAATCATTAAAAGAGGTGACATGTAAATTAAATGCATTTAGTAATATTAAAGAGTATGGGAAACCCTAGGACGTAAATAGGAAGTCGATTAAGGTTAAAAGCTAAGTGCTAAATTCTATTTCATGTGAGAATGGTAAGTCTTGGTTAATCATGTAAGTTATAAAAGATTTTATAAAAATATTTTGAAAGAGAGTCCTAAAATCCGTTCTTGACATTTGTAAACCCTATACTATGAAAAATGATCATATAAGTCCTCAACTAAGATAATTATTATATTAAGTCCTTCAGTTTATCATTTATCATTTGTAACCCATAAGTTTGGCAAATTAATGATTAATACTCAAAAATGTTGGAATTTCGTCTGTCACTAAAAATAAGAATATTCTAATGTACTCTAAAAGTATAAATGAGATTAATCCATATGACATTAATGATGCTAATAAGTATTAAATAAATCGTAATCCGTGTAGATTCGTTGAAGGAGACGACGTTACATCTTCTGATTCACTTATTCGTTTGCTTTTCTCATTGCTTTAAGTAAAATGTATACTCGACCTTTTCGAGAAAGGTTTCTTATAACGGTTTCTTTTCGTTAGCTTTTGTATTAGGATTTCCAATGCCATTGCTATGAACCCTTTCCTGATTGTTTGACATGTTGCTTTTCTGAATTTATGTTTTATTGAACCATGATACCATTTGAACTTTATGTTAGGAAGACTTTGATATGCATATTTGTTGAACCTTGTGTTTGATTAAGACTTGTGTCATAACTGAAATTTTGTTTGACCTAAGTTAGTTTGACACCCGAGCCAATTATTAACTAGTCATGGGGTTCCATGTCCGTGTTAGTGATGCACAATTACATGACTCTAGGCGGAGTGAAGTTCCCGCACGCCCCTTATCCTTATTTGTTATGAGCTCGTTATGTTATATTATCAATGTATGTTTGTGGGCTATGGATGCATCCTAGATCCGACCTGTTGTCCCGATATGATTGTCTAGGTGAATGACAAAATGCGTCTTCATAAAACTCTGGGAGCTAGCTACTTCGGATTATTTTGAGATTGTTACTATATAGTTATGATGTTTTTTATATGATATGTTCTGGGCTCGTGGTAGTTAACTAGATCTTTATCTGTTATTTCTATGTTAAGTATTCGATTATGATTCGTATGTTCAAGTGTTTATGATTATGTGTCACTTATTATATGTTATTATATATGTGTATGCCTTTGTATGTTTATGTGATTACCGTTTACAATGCTAGGTTATGATTAATAGGTTTAAATGGGATTCGATGTCGTCATCCTGATGTCATGTTAGTTTCTCGTTATGTGAAGTCGTTGATCCAGTAAGATGAATGTGCTAGAGTGAAAGTGAGTATCCTATAAGTGTAGTGTATAATTGTTCCGTAAGTTTTGTGAACTTTAATTATACGTTAGTGTTCTATTGCCTATGTGACTGCCATGTTTTAACTCACCGATGTTAGGGTTTGATTTGAGAACCGTTTAGTTTATGATAGTCGCTGATAATTGTTAATGGTTATAAATGTTTGTCTCGGTCTATTTAATTATAGTTGTTTAATATGTTTTCTAATTGGTGAGACGCCATGATTTGGACTCTATTTCCGGCCAATAAATATTGGAATTGTTGTGAAGGTTAATTAATTTGTTGAATGCCATGTTTATTTTCTAGAAAGTGTTTTCCGTTAGTCATTAGACTCTTCGTTTGGCTTATAAGTAATCTGTTATTCTTGATATGTTAAGTGTTTGGTTGTTCTGATGTGTTTGTTGTTTGTGTCATTAATGTGCTATGAGATGTTTTAAATTGTTACATGGTTGTTTTGATTTCAGATATTTGTGTTTCAGCTAATCCTAAAAGATCCCTCATTATCATTTTATTTTGATTGTTATTTGTATATTTCTTTTGTTTAGCTTTTGTTTCGTTATATATCTGCTCAATGGGCTTTGTAAGCTCACCGAGATTTTCTTTTCTGCTGCGTGTTTTAAGCATTCAAGATGAGCTTATGGGATAATGACTGTTGAGAGTAGAGATGAGAGCAAGATTGAGATAGACATCTTAGATTTATTTTGATATTAAGTTTATTTATATTATCTTTTGTAAGTTTGTAAAGGCTTCCGCTTTTGTAGTATTTAAAGTTCGATATGAAACCGTATTGTGATATCTTTACCCTTGCCTGTCAGTGTTACATCCAATTTCAAAATTTTCTCTTATTCAAAAACTTCATCTTCCTCCTCATTTCATCTCAAACCAAACCTTAAGATCATCATCAACATGGTTTTACATCAGACCGTGCTCATCGCCCTAACACTCATCGCACTTGTGTTCCCTATGATGAAGTTCACATATGGAGACTTTACTTTGTGTTGTTAATCTACATTGGGATCATATACCCAATCCTTTGTATCATCCTTAGTATTGAAATGCAATATTATTAATAATCTAGTTTATCTAGGTTATTTTAATCATAATGTGTTTGTCACTTATTTTGATTTATATGTTTTATATTCTTTCGTGATACATTAGAAGTCATGTATGCATGCTAAAAGAAAATGTAGGATAAAACATATTTGTGGTATAAAAACTTGTAGAACCTATGTTTTATCAAATCATTTTCAGGCTACGATCCACGGATCCCGGATGATATACTAGCCGGATCCTCTTTGTAAAGGAACCGTGGGATCCGGCCCCACGGAAAAAATTTCATGCAAGATTAAAAACCAATATCTTTATAAATGTAATAATCCACTAGAAAGTCAAAACCTTGAGTATGTTAAAGTGTTAAATACCATTGTTAATAAAAATCTAGTAAAACATTAGATCATCATAGGTTGACAACAAACATCTCCTTTTATTAACTCATCATTTTTATAGGTTCAACTATGACGCATGAATATGAGTTTGATTTTTCACTCACTAGCATCTACACTAACATCTCTCTCAACCCAACACACCGGCAATCATGTCCGTGGGTTCAATAATTCAAAACCGTCACTTCCACGAAGGACGTATTGTGACACCTTCTCAAATTCAAGAAGGTATCAATACCTCCTTCTCGGCCATAGGACTAGAATGTCTCTTGAAATCAAGCGAGAAGATATGTCCAAGGTTCATAATGGAATTCTTCCACAAGTCGAACTCGTTCGTAACGAGGATCGCTCTCTATCTCTTTGGTTTTATATCAAAACCAAAAGTTTACTCTAACCCTTGGGCATTTTGCTCACATCCTCCGAATTCTAAATCATGGACAATGTGCCTTCACCGAAGATTGGTCTCTTGATTCTCTCTTCAACTTTCGAGAAGAAAATAGTCCATATTGTTCACATATACCCCTCCCGAAGATTTAAATCACATCATATGCAAACCTCGACCATATTACTCCGATCCAAACATTATCTTTACAAGGATATCCGAGAAGAGTACAAGCCTCTTGCACTCATCCTACGTGAAAATGTTTGGAGTCTTAGGGAAATCGAAATTCTTCCTTGTTGTGCTCACATGTTGTAATCGTTTGCAACACAACAACCATATACACCGCCAACCAAGTTTAATTCCAAATCTTCAAGGCTCCAAGAATAAACTCATCCCATATAGAATGTCTTGATGACGCTTCTATCATATATAATGTTATGCACTTCCATCCTAATTTCAAAGTCCGTTGTAATGCATTCTTGAACAAGATGATGGAAACATATCTCTCATGAAGACTTTCTTCATTCTTGATTCCACCAACACTCATCAATCACTTAATGATCCTCCTAGCGAAAACACCAAGGAAATAAAGTATTCCAAAATAGGATCAAATCTCTTGTATTCGTGCTTTATCAATGTAATCCAATTTCTTTCATGAAATAAAACATCTTACTTTTGATATCTTAGTATTAGAACTCTTTTTAGACTATCCTTGAGATATAATGCATTGTCAAGATCATTTCATACCTTTAGTAAAGGTCCTGCTGAGCAGATAGACGGATCCCAAAGATTGTACTAGACGGATCCCTACTCTTAGGGAACCGTGGGATCCCAAAAACGAAAATGCAATTGCAAGCTTTATATTTCAAACATATCCTTAGAACACCTCACACACTAAGCTAAACATAGTGTCTTAAGGCAAATTAAGTCCTTATCAAGATAGGTTGATCTTCCTACCATACATAACTCACCTAGATCACACACTAAGACGATTGTAGATCTACCGCTTCGTTTTAATCCATTACTCTTCCGCCTTAAACTCACACTTCATTTTCTACTTGATCTCTCCCATCTAGCCTTAGAAATCTTTCGATTATGGCAAAATTGATCATTAATCATCCTCACCTCAAAATTGATCAAAGTTGATCAAACTCTAGTTTTTCCATCTCAAAGCTTCTAGGATATTTTCCAAAACACTATCCTAAATCACAACCTGATCTCTAGGATCATTTAGCTTCAATTGACACTCTAATCTTTAGTGTCATCCTTGCTCATCCATTGGTACTCTTGAAAGTTCCAAATCCTTCCATAAAGAACAATCATTAGCTACATCATTCATTACCTTCAAGTACTTAAGCACCCCTTCATTTAAAACAATTAGGAGGACTGAAACACTCAAGATGATATAGGTCTTAGATCTTAGAAACATCATTTCCACTCTTTCATAATCTGAAAGCGGATCCCTAGGATTAGCCTAGACGGATCCCTTTGAGGAAGGAACCGGGATCCGATTACGCTATGTCAAATCTTGCTAACGCAATCATTTCAACTCATCTTCCTAACTCAAACACTCCATCTCATCTTAAATGAGTTCCTAGATCACAGTAAACTTCCGGTGACTCTTGTGCATGTTAAATCATCACATTCCAATGAATCCTAGTGGCTTAAGGCTTAAATGCACTTGCCAAATCTCTTAGTTTATAAACCACCTTGTTAGGACCTCCATAGTCATCACTCCCATCCTAACTTTAAGCTCTTGCAACCTCTTGAAATCATCTCATCATGAGGAAAACCCCAAGTAGTAACTTATCCACCAAAGAACCACCCATGAAAAAGGCTCGTTATACCTAAATTTCTTCAACCTAATCATCTCACAAGCCAACAAATGATAGAATTCTTCATCATCCAATCAAACCAATTCCTAAAAGGATAGTACCCACAAAACTACCTATGCCAAACACCACCATACCTCCTAGGCCAACCAATATCATCTCCACTAAACCATCACCATTGGTTCCTAGAGCTATTTCATTTACATCCCACTATCATCACCACACCTCTACAATTTAGAGGACTTGCCTCCTAGACCATCTCATCCGCTTCCGCCGACAACATTCTCCTCATTTGGAGGAATAATGGTTCAAAATCAAGGTGTTGAGTCAACACTTGCCTTCCTTTCGCCGCTTTCCATCATATAATCCCATTTGATTATGAGAAATCATCAAAGTCAACCACCACACCATATGGAAGTTGACACTTCTCTACCACCACCATCATTTTGGTTGAGTCATTCTCAAATGCACCTCCACCAATCCCTCCATCGTTTGAAGCTCCACAAGCCGCTTCACTTGATCCTTTTCAGACGTTCATTTCACTCTTCCACCACCATTACCTAGCCATGACAAAGATTGCTATCATTGTCAACATGTTGAAAGTTTGATACATGAAGTACGAAGACCAACGCCATGTTCTATCATCTCCTCGAACATTTCGACGAGATCAAACTTAAACAAAACTTGAGCTAGAAGATTTTAGTGGTGTCCTAGCATCAAGCGTATAGTTGTTTGTAATAGTCATGTATTTTCTTATTTTCTTAGTTTTAGAGTCATGTATATCATAACTCTAGTTTTATTAAATGGAATTACATGTTACTTGTTATTTTATTGAGCATATGATTTGAGTGATAACATTACTTGTTATATCACCTTGGCTGTAATTGAACAGCTAATAATGGATCCCTCAGATTGCCTAGACGGATCCCTACTAGAGGGAACCGTGGGATCCGTGAAACGTAAAGCTTTCTACTAACTTGAATCACATTTGCAGAAATGTAATTATATACTTGCTTTCTAACCTTTGTTTTGTAGTTATTCAATTTACATATGAAGACTTTGACATCCTAAAGCTAGAGGGAGCTTTATATCAAAGCAATACATTGCAAATTACTTGCAATACTAGGTTTACATTTCGGACACCCCTTGCAAAATTGCAATCATCAGGGAGCAATTCGTCTCTTAGACGATATCTTTTGCAAACTTATTTGCAAATAAACTACATTAGTATCACTTACTTGACGCCCTTACATAGAGATGGACTCACAGGGAGTAAAGACGAGATCCTTTCCCGTTATTTGCTCTCTATTTCCTTTTACTTATTTTTTTCTTTTCACATGTTTTTCTTAAAACGATGTGTTGATCTCCTTCAAACACTTTTGTTTCGACAAAAGGGGGAGAAGAAAGTAAAACTACAAATTCAAACTTTTACGAATTTTAGTTTTTCTTAAAATAATTTTATGTTTTGTCATCAACAAAAGGGAGATTGTTAATCACAAGTCAGTAAAATGTTTATTTATATTTTACGATATTCTAATGTTTTGTCGATAACAAACGTAAAATCATATATTAACTTAACAAATAAAATAATAAATGGTTTTGAACTAATAGTTTCTAACATATTACATTTTCACATAAAACACTAAAACAAGTATAAGTGATTTTATGATTTAGTAATACATATGTACAACAACTAGTGTTTACATATTTGAATAAAATATACACATAACTAGTATGTAGTATATTGGGTAATATAAATGGGTAGAAACTTAAGTATCATAACCCATTGGGCAAATACATTGAATGTTGGGTACAACCCAAAGCCCATGACCCATGGAGCTTGACCCATAACCCATTGCATGACATCATGCTTATATCATATATGGATAATATCCATAACCCATGGATCAACCAACCCATACC
>OU343221.1:217727660-217744511 GCA_910596185.1 Chrysanthemum makinoi | reverse complement strand
TTGTTGTAAGGTTCTTGGAATGCTATAGTCCCTTTTTATCCCTTTAGACTTTGCGGAGTTCAATTAAAAGCGGCATTCTTGAACTCTGTCCCATTATCCCTGCCCAGATACCTTTAACCTTTTTGTTCAATTTGGTTTTCAACAAGGGTAATGAATTCTTTCAACACTTAAGACGTTTCATCTTTAGTCCTTAGAAAGAATACCCAACAAAACTGCGAGAAGTCATCGGTGATTACCGGACAAAAGTACTTGTGATCAATACTTGACTTGGGTTGGACCAAAGAGATCCATATCATGGCTGAGAGGTTCTGAAATAATGCTCACAGCAGTAATGGCTTTATATGAGGCTCTGTGTTGTTTTCCTTTGTTGCAGGCAACATAATTATGTTCATTGGTGAAAACTTTGGAAGGAAGTCCTTCAACTAGGCCAAGTTTTGAAAGTTTGATGATGGTCTTGAAGTTCACATGAGCCATCCTTCATGCTGCCATTTGTAAACTCATCCGGGGATGCTTTAGCCACCAAACAAGTTAGGTCACCTTTTGGTTGGACATCATTCAAGTTGAATGTGTATAGATTGTGATTCCTAGGAACTCTCAGCCAATTGATGTATCTTACGGTAGTTTGAAGTCTTTAGATAGCACAAGACATTCATCCCGAAGAAGAATACTTTGTTCTTGGTGTCACAAATTTGTGAGGCCGAGAACAAGTTGAAGTGTTGCGATTCCTTTACATAGACACATTCTCAAAATCCGGTAGGGAGTGTTTTGATGGTGCCTTTCCCATTGATTCTACCATCACTTCCACCAAACGTCACATTGCCTCCTCCTTCTATAGGTACGAAATTATGCATCATATCTCTATTTCCTGACATGCTCCTTGACTCTTCATTCCCACTAAACCTAGCCTTCACAGCCAGCCAAATATCCTTTGCATCCTGCATGTAGTGAAAGTCACCCAAGTGATCTTCAGGTATAGCTTGAAGGAGAATAGTTCTCACTTTGTTCTCTCTTTGAACAGCCAGTATCTCTTCAGCAGATTTGGGAGGAACAATGGTAACATTACCATCAGGATCTATGATCGTCCTCTTCAAACTGTTCCCATTCTTCCCAATTTCCCAAAGATTCCAATCAATGTTGGAGATCCAATTCTGCATCTTCATGGCCCACAAATCATATTCCTCCTTCTTTAGGTATGGCAATTTTGGCATTCTTTGTTTGAAAGACTAAGTTGTTGCATAGATGTGTTGTTTTGGTTGTTGGTGACCTCAATGTCAACGTCTGATCCAAGCATGTTGAATGTAGTTTTGGTTGTAAGGGTGTGCAGAAAAGATTGTTCTTAGTATTACAGAGACTCTCCCGAGGCTCACATTACTTGTTGAAACTAAAGACCTTGATAGATCTTTGAGCACTCGTTGATCGTTAGTTATGCTTATGCAATCACAAACACACTAAAAGATAATCTCTATAACTTGTATTCAAGCGGAAATTAAACACAAGAACAAACACGAATAACTAAGAACTCTTTGATCCTCTATGGATCTTTTAATAATACAACAACTTTTTCAACTTCGCACATAACTTCAACTATTGTGTTCCTTTTATAGAAAAGGAACCTAACATTTCCCAAAGAATTATAAACATAAAATTAAATAAGATATACATTATAACTTCCTAATAAAGCTCATGCATATTCTAACTAACTATAGAATACGCGAAATAACTATCTCCATGAGAAACCAACTACATTTATATTACTTATTGAAACTCTTCTTGTGAATCCATGTACCCGACATTCCTTGGCATTATTTTCTGAGAATTCCTACTTTGCATAATTCCCAACACGAACCTCGGTGATACGATCTTTGAAGAAATATTCTCCCAAAGTTAAAGGATTGGACCTTAAAAATTCCTAAATATCTAGGTTAGCGGCGTGTTCCGCCGCACGGGTCAATGAAAAAGCTCGTCTAGAGTTTTTGGGATTTGACGAAATGCGAGTAAACATTGTAGATCAGTTGAATTCGAGATATAACACGATGTAAGTAAAGATTCAAAGATCCCTCTTCTTCGATTTGCAAGTACCACAAACTCACTCTCATATTGGCCACATTACCCATTTGCAACGGCTTTGAGTGCGTATTCCAATTGGTTGCCGCGATGCGAATAATATCAGCGTTAATAACTAAAAAAATGATAAATAGTACCCGCGATGAACAGTACTCCAATGAATAGTACACGATGAACAGTAACTTTTTTTTAAAATTGGAACCCGAATTTGGTAGCCTACGCCAAAGGACTCTCAATGAAAAGAACCAATTGATACGACCACTGTAGGGTTTGTATCGGGATCTGATAGGGACACCTTCAAGCGTGTGGTGGCTCCGTCGAGAAAATAGAAGAACTAGAGATTTGTTTGTTATAAATTTTGATTGATTCATTCATAACATTTATGACACCTAAATACTAATTTATGAGATAACTCTCACAAACATAAGACTTATGCTAACATGACTCAAGACATATCCTAAACAATGACTCCAACACTTATCCTAATAAAACATAATAAATAAACTACGATAGTTATCCAACACGCCATGCCGGGATAGCCGTCCCTCATCAACCACGGGCGTATCACTCTCCCTCTCAATTGCTCTCCGCCTCGCTACAAGACAAAGAACATGGAGAGCAAATGTTTTGCTCTCCCTTCCAATTGCTCTCCGCCTCGCTACAAGACATAGAACTAGAGCAAATGCTTGCTCGCCTCATGTTTGCTCGCCCAAAGTGTAGATTTTGGTAAAACGGGTTTAGATAGTTCATTTTAGTAAAGGTGAAAGTAAAGTATTTATTTTAAAAAAATTCTCTTGGTAACATCTCCACCTTTCATCCTCGCTGTCGCCGCCCACCGTCACAATCTAATGTAATCCGTTTAATAGGAAAAATATAACTCCGTCTAAACGGATTTTCAAAATTCTCAAACTCTTCATTAGAAACTGAAAAACTAAAAACCCGTTTAGTCACATTTTTAAGAAATTTTCTTAAATTTTTCTAAAAAAGATAGAAAAATCTCATTTTTCAAAATTTAACTAAATTTAGGAAGAGCTCTTTATTATTTCCTATATTTGTCCTCCCATTCTTTTACATCCCACGGTTTTCATTTTTTAAAATGTCATCTAAGCAGCGTTATGTAAATTTATAGCTCCTTTCTACAAAAAACCTTCCCTTTTCTAAAATTGAAATAGAAAATTAAAAAGAAATTTTTCTACAACTAAAGGCACCCAAATGGCGCTAGCCCCGCCTCTAAATAGCTCAAATGCTCTAAATAAACCAAATTAGGAATCACTAAAACAAACAAACAACATTTTACCTTCATTAAGCGTGATAATGTCCAATATTCTCGTTGAACCTCGGCTCACAAAGCGGAACAGAAGGATCTCCAATTCAAAAGCAACACTTCTTATGCATGTGATGCGCCTTCACATGCTCGAGTTTATCACAATAGCTCTTTCTCTACCTAACACGGTTGAGGATACGATAATATCCGGATCAAGTATCCTCAGTCCGCGTCACGGTAAGCATGTCTGTGCATGATAGCGTGTTTACACTGCTATGGTTTGTGATTGGCGGTTGAGGTCGGGACCAGTGCATGGTGCCCTCAGGTTGATTTTTGCGCTTTTGTGGTGGTGGTGGTGGTTGGATGATGACCTCATTGAATCCGGTAATGCCGGTGATGATGACTTGTTGGTGATGATCTCATCGTTTAGTAAGCATTTTAGGCTTTTCTTGTTTTCTTGATGATATTTTTATATTTTGGATAATTCATATTGCAATCTAAACATGAAAATGTCATATATGCCCAAAATACAACTTTTGAATGCATGATGTACAATGTATTTAAAGCATGTTTTGGATAAATATGACATTATCATGTTTAAGTTGGGTAAATATGGAATTTCCCCTATTATTTATTGTTTGATGAAAGGTTATAAATTTTATGTTTTTTAACTTTTTGTTGGTTGTAAGTGGGATCATACGAGATAATGGACCCTGATTGGATTGAATCCAGGAGCGGTTGGATTGGACCAATAAATCTTGAATTCGATCAATCCGGACCCAGTCGAACATATTTCGATTTGATTTTAGGTCATTTTTTCTAATATTAGGTTTTTACGTGGAATTACGATCCGGTTTGGTGCGATTCGATCTTAAGCAAATGACAAGGACCAAATTAATGACAGGACCGATCATTTTGATCAGTGTTTTGGGCCAAATAGGGTTTTGGTCGGTCGAATAGTTAAAATGTGATTATTCTCTTAAGTATAAACCTGATCATTTAATGGTGATCAAATTATTTGATGGTTGAAGATATAATTTGCTAATATTGTAATGAGAATGTTGCAGGTCATCTTTGTTTTTGGTTCGAGATAACGAACTTGATACATTTCTACGATCAATTATTTGTATAAGTTAGGAGTGACATCTTAATATAAAATACATTTTACACTTTCGACACATGGTTTCTATCATCATGATTATTTACATTTTAATCAAAAATTTAATTACGGATGGTCCTTACAACAACGCCCGATTACCCGACTAGTTTTATATTAAAAAGTAGGCGATCAAATGAAAAGTTTTATCCCACCTAAAAAGCGTAGACAACATATCATTTTTTTTCGTTCCATTCTTACTATTTGATTTGATTCTTTCTATTTTCAACTGTTATATATCCGATTTTCACAATGATAACCATTGATTCATTCATCGGTTTCACATTTTATCATTCATTCATTTTGTTCATACTTTCTAAAAATCGAGGGGTTTTAAACTTGGTAATTGCTAATTTTCAATTTTTGACTATCAAATTGGTTAGTTGTGTTAATACAAATAAGCCGTAAAAACATTTATTTATATTTTACGATCTTCTAATGTTTTGTCGATAACAAACGTAAAATCATATTAATAATACAAATAAAATACGTAAATGGTTTGAATTAATAGTTTCTAACATATTCACATAAAACACTAAAACAAGTATAAGTGATTTTATGATTTAGTAATACATATGTACAACAACTAGTGTTTACATATTTGAATAAAATATACACATAACTAGTATGTAGTATATTGGGTAATATAAATGGGTAGAAACTTAAGTATCACAACCCATTGGGCAAATACATTGAATGTAGTTGGGTACAACCCAAAGCCCATAACCCATGGATCTTGACCCATAACCCATTGCATGATATCATGCTTATATCACATATGGATAATACCCATAACCCATGGATCAACCCATACCAAGTGACTAAGTGCATTGCACTCAAAGATACATCTAGCCAAAGATCCATGGTTCAACCCATAACCCATGACCCATAACCAAAATACCCATGGGTAAAGAGGGGCGTTCCACGGATCCCTAGCTTTGTGCTAGCCGGATCCCAGTGGAAGGATCCGTGGGATCCGGGGAACAGTAGGATTTTTCCTCTATAAATAGTGAGCCATTTCTTCATTATTTTCTCACCCCTTTCTAACACACTTTCCCCCTCAGGTTAAATCTCACTAACCTTAGATCCAAGAGATCTATGTTTGTAGTTTTGTTTTTTGTGATATTTTAGGTTCCTCTTAAAGGCAAGATCAGCACCTTGAAGTCAAGCAAGATCAAGTCCATGAGTTGCCATGCTTCCTCATCATCAAGGCTATTGAAGTCTTCTTGTTGATGATTCTTTTCTTTCCTCAAAGAAGTGTAGTGTTGAAGACATTAGTGAAAGATGTCTCAAGTGTCAAGTTTAAGATATTAGTGAAGGTCTATCGGTCTATAACATAAGCACGTGTGGTAGGTGCTTAGAAGTCAAGACAAAGAAGCATTAGTGAAAGGTGCTTAGAAGTCCAGACAAAGAAGCATTAGTGAAAGGTGCTTAGAAGTGAAGACACAAGACATTAGTGAAAGGTGTCTTGTAGATCTAGTCAAAGGCATTAGTGAAAGGTGCCTTAGATGTACATTCGATATGGTGTGTTTCGATGTACAAGATAGACTAGTATTAGATACAAGGATATTGATATCCTTGATGATGTTGTAAAGGAGTAGATCTCCTTTGGGATTAGTCGTTGGTGTAGTGTGGTAGTAGTTCCTCCATTGCAATGGAACTAGGTGCTTAGCCTAGTACCTAATAAAGGGTAGGCGGCGTTGTGAAGCTGTAGTTCACCTTGGAGTGAAAGAACTAGGTACTTAGCCTAGTACCTTATAAAGGGTAAGCGACGTTGTGTAGGTGTGGTTCACCTTGGAGTGAAATAACCCGGTGGTTAGCCTATGCTTAGGAAAAATGGTAAGCGACGTTGTGAAGGCTTCTCTAGCCATAAGGAGATTGGTGTAGTGATTCTGAACTCAGTAGGTGACTTCGGGGAGTGGAGTAGGGCAAGGAAGGTGTCCTTGTAGCCGAACCACTATAAATACCCGTGTTGTGGTTTTGTGCTTCTTACTCTTATCTTTTCATTACTTACCTTTATATGCTTGTTTCTCAACATCCAACACACACATCCAAATAGATTGTCATAAGTCAATCTAAATAGATTAAAAAGAAGTTTTAATTGGCAAAACTATTCAACCCCCCTTCTCGTTTTCCACAATTGGCATGAACCGTTACCAAGTTTCTTGAAGTATATTGTACTTTAAAAACTTGATAGATCCATGGTTAATTAAGAAACTACAAAGGTTTTCATAAAACAAACACCATGTCTTTTAAAACTATATGTTTGGATGTTGATTTGATAACAACATTTTTCTTATTTACTTTTTCATTTAATTGCACTAATCCTCTTAGTCATGTTGATTAGTCAAAGCTCATACCTACCAAGCTTTAGAATTAAACTTGGTAACAATAATACCTTCCTTAAGAAGGTATCTTAATGCATAAAGGAGCGGGGAATGGCTAAGTGACATTTTGTTGTGTCATTTGTAAAGACATTCCTAAGTCGCCCAGAGGTATGATTTTCCTTTTATTTTGCTTGATAATTAAGTATACCTATTTAGGTATTTATATGATTATCTTTTGTGCTCATACATGTTTTTCATGAAGCTTCATTAAAAGCCTTTTTTCTCTCACATCGTGTTTTACTTCTCATATAAAGTCATGGTATATAAAACTTATGTTTTCCCTTTCAAATCAATAATAAAAACAAAACCACCCAATTTTAAATTCATGTTCCCATTATATCAATAACCTTATACGTCGACCAAACCTCAGGACCAAATCCTCCAATGTAATGCACTAATTTCTAAAATTACAAAAAATACCCTATAATCAAAAAGTATGAATAATTAATTTAAAGAGTACCAAATAAGCTATGTAAATTCAGAAAAATTTTAAGAAATATCACATATGATCCAAATAAATTTTAAAGAACTTTGTAAAGATTATTTTTATAGTTTATAATATTTATAAAATCAATTTAGTGCTTTATAAATATCAGAATATGTAATTATTAAGTTTTATAAAAGAATAAAATTTATAAAAGCCCAATACAAGTTTATAAAATTAAGATCCCATTTATTTTAAGTCCATTATAATATTAAGCCCACAAGAAAATTAGTAAAACATATAAATACATATTATACGGTTCATTCTAACCTAATATCCATTATACTAAACCGACCTAAGAAAACCCTACGAATTCGACATTCAGTTTCCAGGCTTAAAGCTATTTTTTTCTTGGACGAGTTTGAAGGTAAAAGGTGTTAAAAATGCGGTTCGAGGTCCTAAGGTGCTGGTTTGATCGTGGTTAGTTTCTTGGGTCGATTAGGGTCTTGCCGAATAAAGTTTTTGTGTTATTTTGTTCTAACGTTCGATTCTCATCAAGGGTATGTTTCCAATATTATTTTCAGTCTTACAAGTCATATAGAACCGTAAAATTAGTCATGCATATTTAACAAGTCGCATGGAATTGTTTGGATTAAAACCCTAAAATATAAATACTTGAACGGCGTATAATAAATTTTGGGACCATGATCTATTTTTAAGGACTCTTATATGTTATATGACCTGAATAAAATACATGTTCATGAATTTGAAGCTTGTGTGATTTGTCTTGGGTTTTATTGTTCAATAGCGTATGAAAAGGAAAGAAAATAAAGAAGGACGATTAGGGTTTATAAAAATTAGGGCTTGCTTGTAATAATTAAGAGTAATTAATGCAGTAAAAATGATGAACTAATGATGGGCTAAACTTAGGTTTAGGGTTTGTACTTGAATTATGCATGATTCGGTTTTAAATAAAAGTTTTGGGTTGGTTTTGTAAATTATGAAACTTAAAGGTTATTTTTCTAAACATAAAAATAAAGGTACTAAACGTATAAAAATAGGTATGAGGGTTAAACGTGTAAATTTTGATATTTAGAGGGCCATTCAAATTGTTATTAACTTAAAAGGGTATGTTTTGTAAATTCTAAAACCTTTGGGCTAAAATGTAAAATCTGATAATATAAGGTTAGATCGTATAATTAAATATGTTAAGGGTGTAATATGTAATTCGAGTAATTATGAGTTAAACAAGTATGAGTTAGTTGTGTAGAGACATGCATGAGTTTTGAGGTAACTTCGGTTTTGTTTTCATATCGTTCTAGGTCAAAGAGGAAATCATTAAAAGAGGTGACATGTAAATTAAATGCGTATTTAGTAATATTAAAAGTATGGGAAACCCTAGGACGTAAATAGGAAGTCGATTAAGGTTAAAAGCTAAGTGCGCAAATTCGTTATTTCATGTGAGAATGGTAAGTCTTGGTTAATCATGTAAGTTATAAAAGATTTTATAAAAATATTTTGAAAGAGAGTCCTAAAATCCGTTCTTGACATTTGTAAACCCTATACTATGAAAAATGATCATATAAGTCCTCAACTAAGATAATTATTATATTAAGTCCTTCAGTTTATCATTTATCATTTGTAACCCATAAGTTTGGCAAATTAATGATTAATACTCAAAAATGTTGGAATTTCGTCTGTCACTAAAAATAAGAATATTCTGACAGCTCTAAAAGTATAAATGAGATTAATCCGTTATGACATTAATGATACTAATAAGTATTAAATAAATTATAATCCGTGTAGATTCGTTGAAGGAGTCGCGACGTTACATCTTCATTGATTCACTTATTAGTTTGCTTTTCTCTCATTGCTTTAAAGGTACAGATATTACGACCTTTTATTAAAGGTTTCTTGCGGTTTCTTTTAGTTAGCTTTTGTATTAGGATTTCCGATGCCATTGCTATGAACCCTTTCCTGATTGTTTGACATGTTGCTTTTACGAATTTATGTTTTATTGAACCATGCGATACGATTTGAACTTTATGTTAGGAAGACTTTTGATATGCATATTTGTTGAACCTTGTGTTTGATAAGACTTGTGTGTAATAAATTTTTGTTTGACCTAGTTAGTTTGACACGAGCCAATTATTAACTAGTCATGGGGGTTCCATGTCCGTGTCAGTGATGCACCCTTGACATGACTCTAGGGAGTAGAGTGAAGTTACCTTGCGTCCCTTATCTACATTATTTGTTATGAGCTCAAGTTATGTTATATTATCAATGTATGTTTGTGGAAGTATGGATGCATCCTAGATCCGATCTGTTGTCCGATATGATTTGTCTAGGTGAATGATGTCGTGTGCAATCTTGCGTCTTCATAAAACTCGGGAGCTAGCTACTTCTGGATTATTTTGAGATTGTTACTATATAGTTATGATGTTTTTATGATATATTTCGGGCTCGTGGTAGTTAACTAGATCTTTATCTGTTATTTCTATGTTAAGTATTCCGATTATGATTCGGTATGTTCAAGTGTTTATGATTATGTCTTTGGGCTTATTATATGTTATATATGTATGTATGCTTTTGTATGTTTATGTGATTACGTTTACAATGCTAGGTTATGATTAATATGTTTAAATGGGATTCGCATCTTTGTAAATCGATGTCATGTTAGTTTCGTTATGTGGTCGTTGATGTAAATGAATGTGCTAGAGTGAAAGTGAGTATCCTATAAGTGTAGTGTGTATAATTGTAAGTTTGTGAACTTTAATTATCACGTTAGTGTTCTATTTGCCTATGTGACCTGCATGTTTTAACTCTGCGATGTTAGGGTTTGATTTGAGAAGCGGTTTAGTTTATGATAGCTGCTTTGATAATTGTTAATGGTTATGCTATGTTTTGTGCGGTCTATTTAATTATAGTTGTTTAATATGTTTTCTAATTGCTTGTGAACTATATGATTTGTTTGCTATTTCATTCTTGAAATATTGAATTAAGTGTGTTAAGTGAAGGTTAATTAATTTGTTGAATGCCATGTTTATTTTCTAGAAAGTGTTTTCTGTTAGTCATTAGACTCTTAGTTTGGCTTATAATATCACATTCTTGATATGTTAAGTGTTTGGTTGTTCTGATGTGTTTGTGTTTGTGTCATTAATGTGCTATGAGATGCTTTTAAATTGTTACATGGTTGTTTTGGATTTACGTATATTTGTGTTTCCATGAGATCCTAAAAGATCCCTCATTATCATTTTATTTTGATTTATTTGTATATTTCTTTTGTTTTAGCTTTTGTTTACGTTATATCTGTTCACTTTGGGCTTTGTAAGCTTCAGGCCGCATTTCTTTTCTTTGCAGGTTTTAAGCATTCAAGATAGCTTATGGGATAGCTTTGATGCGGGTTGAGAGTAGAGATGAGAGCAAGATTGAGATAGACATCTTAGATTTATTTTGATATTAAGTTTATTTATATTATCTTTTGTAAGTTTGTAAAGGCTTCCGCTTTTGTATAGTATTTAAAGTTCTGATATGAAACCGTATTGTGATATCTTTACCCTTGTCGGGTTGGGGTGTTACATCCAATTTCAAAATTTTCTCTTATTCAAAAACTTCATCTTCCTCCTCATTTCATCTCAACCGAAACCCAGAAGATCTATCATCAACATGGTTTACATCTTTTCGTGCTCATCGCCCTAACACTCATCGCACTTGTGTTCCCTATGATGAAGTTCACATATGGAGACTTTTACTTTGTGTTGTTAATCTACATTGGGATCATATACCCAATCCTTTGTATCATCCTTAGTATAAATGCAATATATTAATAATCTAGTTTATCTAGGTTATTTTTATCATAATGTGTTTGTCACTTATTTTGATTTATATGTTTTATATTCTTTCGTGATACATTAGAAGTCATGTATGCATGCTAAAAGAAAATGTAGGATAAAACATTTTTTCGTGGTATAAAACGTAAGACCTATGTTTTATCAAATCATTTCTGTTACTAGATCCACAGATCCGGATGATATACTAGCCGGATCCCTCTTGTAAAGGAACCGTGGGATCCGTCCTCTTGAAAACAGATCTTCATGCAAGATTAAAAACCAATATCTTTTTAAATGTAATAATCCACTAGAAAGTCAAAACCTTGAGTATGTTAAAGTGTTAAATACCATTGTTAATAAAAATCTAGTAAAAACATTAGATCATCATAGGTTGACAACAAACATCTCCTTTTATTAACTCATCATTTTTATAGGTTCAACTATGATGCATGAATATGAGTTTGATTTTTCACTCACTAGCATCTACACTCCGAACATCTCTCTGAACCCAACACACACTGGCAATCATGTCCGTGGGTTCATAATCTCGAAAACCGTCACTTCCACGAAGGACGTATGTAGACACCTCTCTACAATTAAGAGGTATCAATACCTCCTTCGAGCCATAGGACTAGAATGTCTTCTTGAAATCAACGAGAAGATATGTCCAAGGTTCATAATGGAATTCTTCGTCAAGTCGAACTCGTTCGTAACGAGGATCGCTCTCTATCTCTTTGGTTTTATATCAAAACCAAAAGTTTACTCTAACCCTTGGGCATTTTGCTCACATCCTCCGGATTCTAAATCATGGACAATGTGCCTTCACCAAAGATTGGTCTCTTGATTCTCTCTTCAACTTTCGTGAAGAAAATAGTCCATATTGTTCACATATACCCTCTCCGGAAGATTTAAATCGCATAATATGCAAACCTCGACCATATTACTCCGATCCAAACATTATCTTTACAAGGGATATCCGAGAAGAGTACAAGCCTCTTGCACTCATCCTACGTGAAAATGTTTGGAGTCTTAGGGGAAATCGAGAAATTTTTCCCGCTTGTTGTGCTCACATGTTGTACTGTTTGCTAACACAACAACCATACAATCTCGCCAACTTCTTCATAGGCGAATTCCAAATCTTCAAGGCTCCAAGAATAAACTCATCCCTTATGGAATGTTCTTGACACGCCTCTATCATAATGTTATGCACTTCCATCCTCAATTTCAAAGTCCGTTGTACGTACTTGTGAACAAGATGATGGAACCGCTAAACATATCTCTCATGAAGACTTTCTTCATTCTTGATTCCACCAACACTCATCAATCACATAATGATCCTCCTAGCGAAAACACTCAAGGAAACTAAAAGTATTCCAAAATAGGATCAAATCTCTTGTATTCGTGCTTTATCAATGTAATCCAATTTCTTTCATGAAATAAAACATCTTACGTTTGATATCTTAGTATTATAACTCTTTTTAGACTATCCTTGAGATATAATGCATTGTCAAGATCATTTCATACCTTTAGTAAAGGTCCTGCTGAGCAGATAGACGGATCCCAAAGATTGTACTAGACGGATCCCTACTCTTAGGGAACCGTGGGATCCGGCAAACAGAAAATGCAATTGCAAGCATTATATTTCAAACATATCCTTAGAACACCTCACACACTAAGCTAAACATAGTGTCTTAAGGCAAAATTAAGTCCTTATCAAGATAGGTTGATCTTTCCTACTCATACGTAACTCACCTAGATCACACACTAAGACGATTGTAGATCTACCGTTTCGTCCTTAATCCATTACTCTTCCGCTCTTAGACTCACACTTCACTTTCTACTTGATCTCTCCCATCTAGCCTTAGAAATCTTTCGATTATGGCAAAATTGATCATTAATCATCCTCACCTCAAAATTGATCAAAGTTGATCAAACTATAGTTTTTCCCATCTCAAAGCTTCTAGGATATTTTCCAAAGCACTATCCTAAATCACAACCTGATCTCTAGGATCATTTAGCTTCAATTGACACTCTAAATCTTTAGTGTCATCCTTGCTCATCCATTGGTACTCTTGAAAGTTCCAAATCCTTCCATAAATGACAATCATTAGCTACATCATTCATTACCTTCAAGTACTCAAGCATCCCTTCATTTAAAAAACTTAGGAGGACTGAAACACTCAAGATGATATAGGTCTTAGATCTTAGAAACATCATTTTCACTCTTTCATAGCTGCTGAAAGCCGGATCCCTAGGATTAGCCTAGACGGATCCCTTTGAGGAAGGAACCGTGGGATCCGGATTACAGTTTATGTCAAATCTTGCTAAAACAATCATTTCAACTCATCTTCCTAACTCAAACACTCCATCTCATCTTAAATGAGTTCCTAGATCAGTGCAACCTCTGAAGTTGACTCTTGTGCATGTCAATCATCACATTCCAATGAATCCTAGTGGCTTAAGGCTTAAATGCACTTGCCAAATCTCTTAGTTTATAAACCACCTTGTTAGGACCTCCATAGTCATCACTCCCATCCTAACTTTAAGCTCTTGCAACCTCTTGAAATCATCTCATCATGAGGAAAACCCCAAGTAGTAACTTATCCACCAAAGAACCACCCATGAAAAAGGCTCGTGTTATACACGAAATTTCTTCAACTGAATCATCTCCGTCAAGCCAACAAATGATAGAATTCTTCATCATCCAATCAAACCAATTCCTAAAAGGATAGTACCCACAAAACTACCTATGCCAAACACCACCATACCTCCTAGGCCAAACAATATCATCTCCACTAAACCATCACCATTGGTTCCTAGAGCTATTTCATTTACATCCCCACTATCATCACCACACCTCTACAATTTAGAGGACTTGCCTCCTAGGCCATCTCATCCGCTTCCGCCGACAACATTCTCCTCATTTGGAGGAATAATGGTTCAAAATCAAGGTGTTGAGTCAACACTTGCTCCGACTTCCTTTTCGCCGTTTCCATCATATAATCCCATTTGGATTATGAGAAATCATCAAAGTCAACCGCCCGACCATATGGAAGTTGACACTTCTCTACCACCACCATCATTTTTGGTTGAGTCATTCTCAAATGCACCTCCACCAATCCCTCCATCGTTTGAAGCTCCACAAGCCGCTTCACTTGATCCTTCGCATCAAGCCATTTCACTTCTTCCATCACCACTACCTAGCCATGACAAAGATTGCTATCATTTTCAACATGTTGAAAGTTTGATACATGAAGTACGAGAAGACCAACGTTTCATGTTCTATCATCTCCTCGAACATTTTGACGAGATCAAACCTAAACAAAACTTGAGCTAGAAGACTTTAGTGGTGTCCTAGCATCAAGCGATAGTTTGTTTAGAATTCCTAGTCATATATTTTCTTATTTTCTTAGTTTTTAGAGTCATGTATATCATAACTCTAGTTTTATTAAATGGAATTACATGTTACTTGTTATTTTATTGAGCATATGATTTGAGTGATAACATTACTTGTTATATCACCTTGGTAATGAAGCAGCTAATACGGATCCCCTCAAATTGCCTAGACGGATCCCTACTAGGAGGGAACCGTGGGATCCGTAAAAAAGAAAGCTTTCTTTCAACTAACTTGAATCACATTTGCAGGAAATTGTGAATTATACTTGCTTTCTAACCTTTGTTTTGTAGTTATTCAATTTACATATGAAGACTTTGACATCCTAAAGCTAGGGGGAGCTTTATATCAAAGTAATACATTGCAAATTACTTGCAATACTAGGTTTACATTTCGTGACATCCCCTTGCAAAATTGCAATCATCAAGGGGGAGCACATTCGTCTCTTAGACGATATCTTTTGCAAACTTATTTGCAAACAAACTTGATTAGTATCACTTACTTGGACCCTTACATAGAGATGGACTCGTCAAGGGGGAGTAAAGACGAGATCCTTTCCCGTTATTTGCTCTCTATTTCCTTTTACTTATTTTTTTCTTTTCACATGTTTTTCTTAAAAACGATGTGTTGACTTCCTTCAAACACTTTTTGTTTCGACAAAAAAGGGGAGAAGAAAGTAAAAAC
The DNA here is from genome assembly GCA_910596185.1 of Chrysanthemum makinoi. Taxonomy (NCBI): domain Eukaryota; kingdom Viridiplantae; phylum Streptophyta; class Magnoliopsida; order Asterales; family Asteraceae; genus Chrysanthemum; species Chrysanthemum makinoi. The sequence goes on along the minus strand of OU343221.1, from coordinate 217,729,308 downwards.
TACAAATTCAAACTTTTACGAATTTTAGCTTTTCCTTAAAATAATTTTATGTTTTGTCATCAACAAAAAGGGAGAGATTGTTAATACAAATAAGCCGTAAAAATGTTTATTTATATTTTACGATCTTCTAATGTTTTGTCGATAACAAACGTAAAATCATATTAACGAACAAATAAAATACGTAAATGGTTTGAACTAATAGTTTCTAACATATTAACATTTTCACATAAAACACTAAAACAAGTATAAGTGATTTTATGATTTAGTAATACATATGTACAACAACTAGTGTTTACATATTTGAATAAAATATACACATAACTAGTATGTAGTATATTGGGTAATATAAATGGGTAGAAACTTAAGTATCACAACCCATTGGGCAAATACATTGAATGTAGTTGGGTAAAACCCAAAGCCCATAACCCATGGATCTTGACCCATAACCCATTGCATGATATCATGCTTATATCACATATGGATAATACCCATAACCCATGGATCAACCCATACCTAAGTGACTAAGTGCTTTGCACTCAAAGATACATTGTATCTAGCCAAAGATCCGTGGTTCAACCCATGACCCATGACCCATAACCAAAATACCCATGGGTAAAGAGGAGCGTTCCACGGATCCCTAGCTTTGTGCTAGCCGGATCCCAAGTGGAAGGGATCCGTGGGATCCGGGGAACAGTAGGATTTTTCCTCTATAAATAGTGTGCCATTTCTTCATTATTTCTCATCCATTTCTAACACACTTTCCCCCCTGAGTTAAATCTCACTAACCTTAGATCCAAGAGATCTATGTTTGTAGTTTTGTTTTTGTGTGATCTTCTAGGTTCCTCTTAAAGGCAAGATCACCACCTTTGAAGTCAAGCAAGCTCAAGTCCATGAGTTGCCATGCTTCCTCATCATCAAGGCTACTGAAGTCTTCTTGTTGATGATTCTTTTCTTTCCTCAAAGAAATGTAGTGTTGAAGACATTAGTGATAGATATCTCAAGTGTCAAGACGAAGATATTAGTGAAGGGTATCTATCGTCTATAACATAAGCACGTGTGGTAGGTGCTTAGAAGTCAAGACAAAGAAGCATTAGTGAAAGGTGCTTAGAAATCAAGACAAAGAAGCATTAGTGAAAGGTGCTTAGAAGTGAAGACACAAGACATTAGTGAAAGGTGTCTTGTAGATCTAGTCAAAGACATTAGTGAAAGGTGCCTTAGATGTACATTCGATATGGTGTGTTTCGATGTACAAGATAGACTAGTATTAGATCCAAGGATATTGATATCCTTGATGATGTTGTAAAGGAGTAGATCTCCTTTGGGATTAGTCGTTGGTGTAGTGTGGTAGTAGTTCCTCCATTGCAATAGAACTAGGTGCTTAGCCTAGTACCTAATAAAGGGTAGGCGACGTTGTGAAGGTGTAGTTCACCTTGGAGTAAAAGAACTAGGTACTTAGCCTAGTACCTTATAAAGGGTAGGCGACGTTGTGTAGGTGTGGTTCACCTTGGAGTGAAAGAACCCGGTGGTTAGCCTAGCACCGGAAAAATGGTAGGCGACGTTGTGAAGGCTTCTCCGCCATAAGGAGATTGGTGTAGTGATTACAAACTCACGAGTAGGTGACTCGGGGAGTGGAGTAGGGCAAGGAAGG
>OU343221.1:217717592-217727560 GCA_910596185.1 Chrysanthemum makinoi | reverse complement strand
TTATCAAGGTCAATAAATATGGGGCTAAAAGTCATTTGAGGTTCAAGTCGGCGAGAAAGTTAGATTAATTTCTAGCCTCCGAGCGTAAACTGACCAGCGGGGCCAAAAAGGGAAAAACCTTAATTTGTAAGATTTGTCAAATCTTCCCCAAGATCGAGCTAGTAATTACGGCTTCGGATTACCATCGGACTATACATGATGCACAAATAGTTTGGTGCAAAACAACCTGAACCACCCTTCATACCAAGGATTTGGTAACGCCATAGAAAGGCGTAATCCGCTTGGGAATTGGGAAAGCAATAATCCTTAGTTTTTGATCCGTGAAATTTATACAGTTAACCGGGCCGGTAGCCTACTAACCCGAAAATTCCCCGTAACTCAACTCCTTGCATAACGTGTTTCAGATATGAACTCTAAGAATTGCCTTTCATGAAACTCGCCATTCCAATGAAAGAAATCCAAATCGACAAAAGATTAAATTGTGTCAAGGAACCCAAATGAAATATTGAATCAAGAAATCAAACGTTTTAGCAGCCGCATTCTATCTTCAAGTCTCATTGGAACTCTCAAAGAGGTCCACGCAATTTTGGAACGAAGACCAACGAGCGTAAATACCCACACTTTTTTTCTACTAAAGAAATAATTCTAAATCGAAAACCGAGGACGTTTTTCTTCTGCTATGAGGATGTGACACACGTAAATTTTCACTAAAAATTTGAATGATAGTTAGTAATTTATTATTACTAAGCATAAGTCATTAAGCATACATGCTTTAATTCTATCATTTGAGTAGTTAACTCGCAAACTGTAGACTATTGCACCACTTTTGCATTCATATCATTCTATGAATATTATATTTCATTTTGTCTTATGATTTAAATTGTAAGACGAGAGGTTATCTCGTTTACCCTGACCAACACCGCGACGCTGCACAATACCTATGACAAGGGCATGATAAACAAATGACAAATGTCCGCGGAGGGAATATTACAAAGATAAAAATATTCAATAAGCAACAATAAGATACTACGTCATAAAGTTAATACAATGATACCATCACAATATAATATCATGACACAAAATAATTAACACACACTTCTACACTTGAACAATAACCTCTATAAGACCCACAAAACATAATGCACACAAATAAACGAAGTAAATATACCATTTTCCCAAATAATAAAACATATTGCATATGCAAGCACATAATACATGAAAGAAAAACCCTATTAAATTTTAGAGATATAATCACTTTGTCCTTTCTCCTCCCACACACGACAAAAGAAGTAGCATTCAAGAAACCAAAAGATATCAAATCTCATCTTCAACCTCTACCCTTAGCTACCCACCTAGATCGACTTCCAGAGGAAAGCCCAAACATGTTATCCCATCACATCCTTCCCCTATCTTACCAAAACCATGTAAGTTTTGGTCTCTCCAAATCCTCCATTGATGCCATACTACTGTACGAACCAAATGAGAATCAAGATAAAATCACACAAGAAAATCATATCTTAACTTCAATCTACCTTGGGCAAAATCCAAGATTCGCCTAAGTTTTGGAAGCTAGCCAAATTCGGCTTCAAACCAAGTCTTAAGGAGAGAAAGGTAGTCAAGCTCCTTCCCAAGATACTTCTTTATCTCAAGTGGAGATGAGAAACGCCCCAACTCTTCTACCACTTGTACCAAAACTAGGGTCAGGAAGTTAGGTTTCTAAAATTGATTTGGGGGTTTTGACATTCAAGGTTGGTATCCACCAATTCTAGTATCAAGTTGTCGAAATCAAGAAGACTTGAAGACATTCTAGCCCCCTATTTGGCCTTGTGTTCGACCCATTTCCAAAACTTGTAATAATAATATGTTGTTGTGTCATTTAAAAATTTATCTCGTTATGTACCGAAGTGGAGTCGGGTTTAACCCGTTGTTTTTTTCATAATGCTTTTCGAATCAAAATTCATTAATAAAATGAATTTATGGTGATTAAATTCTATTCGATCATGTGTATTTTATTAGTACTACTTGAGGAGTTTTTGGGTTAATAATCAAATACTTGATTTGTCATGTTAGGATTGTCCTTTGTTTTTTTGTGTCGTTCATCCGTTTCGGGCTTATAGTAGACACCCGAAAGTTAGAAATGTTAAGTGTTCCTGAAGTTGTTGATCTTTATGTTTTGGTAAATAATTATTGTCACATTGAAAACTTAATTTGGTCAATTACTTTTGTTGATTGGGTTCCGACGAAAGTACAAGACCAAGGAGCTGGGAAAACTAAGTTTATAAAATCCTAGTAACATTAGTATTGAATCTAAAATTTGGTGTTGAGTTTTGGTATTTGGTAAGTTAATATGAAAACGTGGTTCTTTTAGTGTGACTCGTTTCCTGTCGAGAGTAACAAAACTAAGAACTTGGAAAATCTAAGTTTTATAAACTACTAATAACATAAGTATCGGTCGAAAGATAAGTGTCAATTTCGACACCTTGTTTAATACTCAAATTTATGTAGCAATGATAATCTAGTGAAACCTAAGTTGAGTAGTACTCAACTATCATGAGGTCATAATTGCATCCTTGTTCTAAAACGTTAAGTTAACATATTGGCCCCAAGTGTCATTCGAGTTGTTATTGTCAAGTTGAATAGTCGGGGTGTGTTTTGAGCACATCACTGATGCTCTTAGCTTGTGTTTAACTCCGAACGGCTGATGTCTTGCTCGAAGTCTCCCTACTCATCTAGACATATAGTTGATGGTAAAAATGTTGCACGTAAAATGGTTACATGAGGAAACTAATGTGGTCACATAACTAGTACATGGTGTCTATGAGTAATCATCTTTGCGAGAGATCTGTAGATTGTTTTTCCAGCCGAAATTTTCTTGACATCACACGTAAGGACATGCTATGGTCGAATTGTATCTCGAAAAGAAATATATGTTAAATCCCTCGCTCAAAGACACAAAAGACACTAGCATTACGTTAGAATGTAATATGTCCTCTAAAACTTGGTATGAATTGCTTGTGAAACCATACCACACCAAACTTGTACAACAAGTTCTCTTGTGTCACAATGGGTCAAGTAAAGGTAAATTTTCCAAATAGTCCTCTAAACCATCATTGGGCAAGCCCATTTCTTATTCACCTACCACCTCGAGCCTAAGCCCAACATTATACCATTGTCAAGCCACAAACCCACACGATACATGTGTGCTCCAATAACAATTCGATGAAACAAGAAGTAAAACTAGAAACATAATACGGAAAACAAAATATAAGTCTAAACTCTTATTTCGAGCATTCAAATATTCTCTACTTTATATACACATACGATTCGACAAGTAATCGAAAGCATACAAATTTTAATACAAGTGAACAAGTAAAAGGTTGTAAAATAAGAAACAAGTGCTCAAGTCACGATTCACATAATAAAAGCCTACGTCAACATTTTGACATCAATTTGTGCAAATAGACATAGTTATATCACTAAAATTTATTTGTCGAAAATGATAAATGTGGAGAGCAAATTTTGATAAATAAACAGAGACTACTAAATCATTTTTATCATCCATTAAATTTGAAAGTCTCCAACCTTAACTTAAACATTTTCTAAATACAATTAGAAAAATAAACTAACTAATATTTACTTTTGGCAATACTATTAAGTGTCAACCTAAATGAGTGTATATGCATTTTATATATACTTACCAATAGAACACCATGAATTTCTTTGAAACAACTCTAATGTCAGCAACATCATTATAGTGTCTTCATGAAAAGTATATATACTTCAGAACTTACTAGTAAAAATCATTTTAATCATTTTTACAAACTTACATTAATTATTAATACAATTATCAAAGCCATTGAACTACTTTAAGTAAGTTATACTTAAAACAATGAACTAAAACATTGCCCTCCTTATCTAGGTCACAAGGTCGCGGTGCCGCTTCACAACAATCACTACATCCCACCCCTTTGATTGCACATTTGCTAAGGTGAGTTTTCATAGCCCCTCTTTTACTTGATGAACTATTTTAAACACTTTGGGTGAGAAATAAAACCTTTTTATGGACCAAAACTATTACATGTTTACTATTACGCAGTGTAGCCTAAGCCCTTTATGTCCCGAGATTGCCCTTTTTCATGAACCGTCAATTCCCCATTGGGAAACGCGAATGTTATAAATAGACCTATTAGGTGACTCTCCGGTTTGCTACATGCTTAGCCAAGGCGAAACGCTATACCATGTCGAACCGGTAAGAGGACAAAACACTCGCGGGCCCCTATATTGTATGACATCTTTTTAGCATACGAAACGTCGAGTATCGCTTGCATGAACTTAGAGCTAACGTAATAGACTTTCATCCATATATCATTATATTCTTGTAATGATTATATGTCTTTATTCCTCATATTCTAATGTTTTAATTTTAAACCTATGAACTCACCAGCTTTTAGCTGACCTTTTTAGCATATTTTCTCAGGCGCTTAGTTGTGATCATGGATGCAAGGCAAGAGGCGGATAAATGGTCGTAGAAATTTCTAAAGAAGTGTTTTTTTTTTACTCCTAAACGATGTTTTTATATTGGGACCGCTGAAATTATGGGATGTGCCCATTTATCTAAACAATGTTACAAGATAATGTTTCCAAATCTTTTATGAAATTAAACGGAGTATGTATTCCGTCAGATATTTGTGTTATGATTTACCAATTTCGTAACGCTCCCAGATAACACGTACGCTTCCGCTGAACCAAATTTGGGGGTGTTACAGTGTACCTAATCGTTATAGTATAGTATGGGTAAGCCCAGGGGGTTGATCGTTCTCAAGGGGAATAGAGATTCTAGTAGAGATATATGATGAAAAGGCAAAGGTGAGGATGATTCTTTTTAGTCTTTTTATATTTTTTAGAAAGTAAAGTAAAATCTTGGGGCTTGAAGAGTGGGGGTTTTGGTATTCTACCAATTAAACTACTTAACAAACTAATTAAACGAAATGATAAAATTAAAGCTATGGATTGTATGAAAAGTTCTTATAATAACTAAAAGCGTGTTTACTTAGATTTACTTACTCCATAGTTATCTTTTATTGGTCGGTTGAATTGTCACATCCTTGCCTAATTGATGCGTTGTATTCGATGTTTTAGTCGTAGGGCGGTGCCAAATTCCCTAATTCTATGAGTATATGAATCTTCTCTAGAACACCCGGGATCGCCAAGTACCGAGGTATCTCCCCCGAATATCCTAGTATCACAAACCACAACTCACGCAATAAACACAGCGGGAGCCTAATAGTGCACTCTAAGGCTAATAATCGCTATTTAGGGCGTTTAAGCTCGCAACAATGGAAGAAGAAGCCAGTTTTCCTTAATCTAGCGTGACAACCAATTACACAAGATACAACCTAACAATAATCAATAACTAGGTTTCATTGGATCTAAGCAAACACTAACTAATTTAATTACACATGATAGAGATGTAAGAACACAAGCAAACAATCAAACATAGATTAAACATGGTGATAGATTGCACAAACAAACTTATCTTGAAGCAATAAGAGGGTTTAGAACCCTAAGGTATTGTCCAAGTCGGACTAAAAACGAACTAGGGTTTGCTCTCCAAAATAACACATAAAGAAAATAAAGAAAAAAAAACAAAAAAAAAACATACGGACTACCATCCTACATCTATCCTTTATGTTTTATGTTTATGTTTTAATTTTGTTCCAAGTTATTAGTTACTGTTAGTGAGTCGAGTCTTAGCTTAACAACGCCGCGTTTTACATGCATCTAACTTATATTTTTAACTTACCACCACTAAAAAATTCCCCATATCCAACACCATCACTTCTATGAACTATAAGCATTAGACGTAATGCTAACAAAGGTGATTAACGGTTAGTAGTTTATCAGAAAGTGAGATAGCAGGCAGCTTTTTAGAGCCTGTCATGATTGTTTGATGACGAAAATTTTTATTTAGGGTGTAACGTGGGGATTCTTGGATCGGTAGTAAAAAAAACAAAGAAGTTAGGGTTTGTTAAGTTAGAAACGATTTGATTGGAGTGATTTTAGGAGTTTGGATGTGATAGCATGTTAATGTGTACATTCAATGAATTGTCACCAAGATATCAATACATAATATAGGATTACAAGGATTATTTTAGAAGCGGGTTTTAACCCAATAAATAAATGTATCGACTAACAAAATATATCAACTATCAGTTAAATTATTTAGATAACGCATAAAGAAAAAAAAATTCGTAACAACTTACGTATGTACAATAGTATATATCTATAATAATGAACCAACTTGCTTAGCTCAGTTGGCCACCTAGGCTTCTTCTGGAGCTTAGGGAGGTTTTATCCGGAGTTCAAGTCTCACAAGGGACAAAAAAAATCCAGGTTTTCCTCCTAATAGGAAGCCGTGAGTTCTAGGTGTTTTCCTTTGCGGGTCTATCCTAGTGGTTTGGGTCACGAGGCCTGTCCGTTTGGATGTTCTAACTTAGGGGTCGGATTTTAATTGTAGTGTCGTTCTAAAAAAATGAAAAAGTAAAAGACTTTGATTTCTCAAATCTTATAGATCTTCATTTTTTTAAATTAAATGTTTTATGAGACTTATATATTAATGGTGTTAATAACAATATATATATATATACACATATATATATATATATATATATATATATATATATATATATATATATATATATATATATATATATATATATATATATATATATACACATACATACATACATATAAACATGTTATTAATAAAGTAAAAAGTAACTGTGATATTGTGACAACTCGTAATTTCAGGTCATTTTACAAACTTTAAAAATTTTACTATTCATCTCGGGAATTTACTATTCATTGGTTACTATTCATCATTTTACTATTCATCGTTTTTGAAGTCGATTTGATAATCTGAGAACGTATTTCAAAATTTTACTATTCACAAAACACTATTCATTCCCGAAGAAAAATCACTATTCATGATTCACTATTCATCATTTTCCGTAAACTGGGTTTACGAGTATCAAATACGCGTAACCTTGAGGGTTAAGCTGCGTATTCATGAAAAAGCATTGAGGACATTTCATATAGACTAGATTTAGTCTACATATCATTAGTAACGTTATCATCATATTAGTTCATGCATGGATTTGCATATTTCATTAAACGTTTATTTTCTTATTAAATAAACGCTATCGCATAATCATTTATTTTAAATATTTGATCCGACACTTCCAAAAATTATCCTAATATATTTTTATACTCATTTTAAGACTGTAAAAATTATATTATTAGTTTACCCGATGTTTTGAATTTATTTTGTATATAAATTGTTATATATATATATATATTTACGACGGTTTTCGTAAATACTACTCGATAATTATTTATTCACTAAATTCTTGTAAGAAATGTATTTTTATAATTTTTACGACTTCGATATATTTTATTTTATTCCGTTAAAATCGATTTCTAGCTAATGCTACATTAAATACCTAATTATATTTACTTAATACACAATAAAGTTAACATTAAAATGCATTTACTCATTTTAAATACATCACACCTTATTTCTTGTACATCTTGTCGACCTCCATATACTAGTCATCTTTTTTTTTTTTACAAAATATCCTAATTAATGAATGCATACTCATCTTAATGACTATGCATTTGATATTTACTAGATATTATTTTCATTTCAAACACATACAAACACATTCTCATGGTGAAAAAAAAATGAACTCTCTCATTCTCATCTCTAAAATTCAGCCAACTCAAGAACACCAAGAGGAAACTATAAATTTTTCAAGATCTAGTGTTTACCAAGTTCTATTAGTGATCTATGTTAAGGTTTTGAAATAAAAACCTATAGATTAATTAAGTTTCTAGCTCAAAAACTCTTAAATCATTCAAGTAAGCATTTCATGATCTTCATAACTCTTTCATATTCATATTTATGTTATTTCATTATTTTTGCAAGAAAACATGCAAGTTATATGTGTATCTATACCACTTTATTTGTTTTTAAGTACTATTAATGAATATATATCATCCTATAATTATCCCTTGAAACATATTATTTTTGATGATGTCTAGGAACCCATGACACCCTAAGAAGGTGTATGGTAGGTTTAGAATAGCTTTGGCGTTGGTTTGAAGTGGTTAGAATAAGTATTACGCGAGAGAAATCATTTTCGACAACAATAAATAGTGGTCTGATCTTATTTGTGAAAACTGGAAATTTAGACTGTTTGTAAAATATTTTGGGCTAGATATTTAGCAAATATACTTTAAAACGAAAACGTGGCCGCTTGAACGGATTAAAACGGAGTTATAACGAAGAAGTTATGCTATTTTCAAGTTTAACGACGAAAACTATTTTTCCGGAAAATTCAGCATGGAGTCCAAATTTTTACGAGTCAAAAATGAGTCTTAAGCGTTATCTAAATGATTCGATTTATCAAAAATATATTAGTATACTTTGACACGAAGCTACGGACATATAAAACGTAGAAAACGGACTTATAACGATTAAATTACACGTGTTTAAATAAGGTCGACGTAACTATTTTCACAAATATAACATATATATATTTTTCTATTAGCAAAAACTAGTTGTCGCTAGTGACCATGTTGAGGGTCGTTTTAACATCGATGGAGTACTTTTTAGAAAACGATGTCTTCTAGTAAAAGTAAGTTCACCTAGCCTATTTTCCAAAATGTTCAACCGTTCGTCAAACGGAGTTGTAACGAATAAAATACGGTCACTCAAACTTTGCCGAAAACTACCCTTAAACAATATTTTTGGTACAAGTACCCTACTTTACCTATGTTTTTCTCCATGATCGAGACCTCTATGATAAAAACTTAAAAGCTAAGACTTTGAGATGATGCTACGAGCTTTTCAAAACCGTTGAGTTTGTTTTCTAACACTCGATATTCACTATTTTACGACTAGCTTTTCGAGGCCATTTAGTCACTTTCATGAATTGTCAAATGACATTGTTTTTCGACGAAAAGCTATAATTTCATAATAAATCACCAAATGATTATCGTAGGATATCATTTCAACGAAAATACTTGTAAAGTAATTTATAAGTTGTCAAGACGTTATAAGATTATTTTTCGACGCTAAACTTTATTTTCAAAAATTCACAAGTGGTATAGATATCGTATGAGCTTCATGCATAACATTACATCATAACTTATTATAGAACATATCATTCATAATAGGTCACGGTTAGAGATTTGCGCTACATTTCAGTGTACTCACTTTTGCCATCGCATCATTGTCCAAGTGAGTCTCATAGCCCCTACTTTTATACGTTTTGAATTACTTTTGGGGGAGATACATGCTCAACTACTTTCATTTACTTTCATAAGTATTCTAAACTTTTACGGATTACCGTGAGTTTTCATAGCCCCATTTTCAATTGTTTTGTACTATTTTTGGGGGAGATACATGCTTAACTATTTTTCACAAGTACTTTAGATTTTTAAGGATAACTTCTATCATGATCACCATCGTTTCAAAACCGAATGTTGTACTATATCAATTGTTCTTGTTTATGTGCTATAGTTCTACGTCGAATAATGTGCTATATCAGTTGACTACTGATACATTGAGTCATGTACTATTGATTATGTGCTATGGTTCTACGTCGAGTTAGGTACTATTGTGAATTCATTTGACATCATGTGCTTGAACATAAACTATGCATATTTTGGCAATAGGTTGTAAACACACAGGTTGCAAGTTTTGTATGGGCGGAACTTGGAACTGAGTGGATTTGCAATGCCTTTGTTGCATGAACATTCTTTAAAGGTTTTCTTCATGACAACACAAACTCTATGAACTCACTCAACCTTTGTGTTGACACTTTTAGCATGTTTTATCTCAGGTATCTAAGACATACACTTCATGGCATGCATGTGGACTTATCATAGAGTCGTGGTGGCGA